>JAPTYQ010000023.1:16278079-16293008 GCA_029814465.1 Ostorhinchus cyanosoma
ATAGATAGATAGATAGATAGATAGATAGATAGATAGATAGATAGATAGATAGATAGACTTTATTTATCCCAAACTGGAAAAGTACAGTGCAGCAGCAGCAGCAGCACGGCACACATTCAATAACAATATAATACCAGAGCAAACATGAGTAAAGACAAATAGAACACAAGAGCAAACACTATCCACTGTACACCAGAGGTGTCCAGATCTGCTCCTCGAGGGCCACTATCCTGCATGTTTTAGATGGATCCATTTTCCAACACCCCTGATTGAAATGATCAGACTATCACCAAACTCTGCAGAAGCCTAATAATGACCTTCGGGTGTTTTGGAAAAGGGATACATCTAAAACATGTAAGATAACGGCCCTCGAGGGACACCCCTGCTGTACACTATAAATTAGAAGTATAAAAAGACCTGGGTAGAATCTGGAGAATAACTGCAATGTGCTGAAATAGAACTGTAAGGTGCAAAATAACATGAAATATTCCAAACAGGAATGTGCAGAATTACAATTAACTGCAGATGGAATTATGCTAGAGATCTCAGACAGAGGTGAGTTTTATGGAATGTGGCAGCTAACCTGTCTGTTCAACAGTGGAGCTGAAGCAGTCTTTTTGAGAAGGTGTCTGTCCAGTGTGTGGTGGAGACGGTGCTCATCACTGACCATGATGGAGATTCGTTTTTTAAGTGTCCTCCTCTCCACCACGGTCTCAAAACTGTCCAGCCTCAGATCGATTACAGAGCCAGCCTTCTTGATAATTTTATCCAGTATGTTGGTGTCGCTTGCTGATGTTGCTACACCAAAAAAACAGCCGCAAAGAAGATGGAACTGGCCACAACAGACTGGTCAAACATCTTGGTGCATTCGCTGAAGGATCTGAGCTTTCTCAGAAAGTAGAGTCGGCTCATCTCCTTCTTGTACACAGCCTCAGAGTTGGATTTCCAGTCCAGTCTGTTACAGATCACCAACCCCAGGTACTCCTCCACCTTCTCCACCATCTCCCCTCTAATCCGTAGGGGCTGTGAAGGTGTCCTCTTCTACCTGAAGTCAACCACCATCTCCCTGGTCTTGCTGTTGTTCACCCTCAGGTGGTTCCGGTCAGTCCACTCCATAAAGTTGTCTCTCAGTGTCATGTTCTCTCCCTCCTCTCCATCTCTTATATATCCCACAACAGCAGATGACATGACTCACAGTTGTGTTGGAAGTCTGAGGTGTATAAGGTATGTTGTAAAACTGTTGAATTGTTGAAACTGAAAATACAGAAATACATCATCAGGTGGTATCTCTCCACAATCTGTTCAGAGCTGTTGAAGATGGCTCTGCAGCTTCAACATGTTATTTTCACTGATGTTAATACCTTTACATCCTGCTCATGAAAATAGATGAGAAATATACCAAGTTTGGTTTGGTGTTAATGATGTGTATAATATTTGACAGGACATGCAGTCCAGTGAACTGTTAATCACAAAACTAGATGTTTCTTTGCCAGTTGCACAAAGTCCAACTTTCTCTCTAAATATATTTTAAATTGACAAACACCATATATGTGGATCAAAAACGTGTTTATTGCCATTGACCGCCGTTCTCTGAAATTAGGTTCCATGTGGCACATTGGAAGGCTCAACACTTCAACTATCTAGAAGGACCATAGGCCTTACATCACACTTCCTTTCAATGTGTTCTACGTGCATTCTTGATAAAACACATAGCTGTATTTTGATGAAATACTGTAATATATGACATATGCATGACAGTAGCATCTAAGTTATTACAATATGAAAGAATATATAATAATGAAATATAATAAAATATTTTAACCTCTTCTCGTGAAATGATTGTAACAATGGGATTCATTCTTGATAGATAAAGTCTGTCAGGGACTCAGTATGTACTCATGCTGCCTGGTCATGAGTGATTACAGTCTATATAAATAGGAATAAAAAGGAGGAATGTGTCTGAAAACAAAATTATTCCAGCTTTATGGGCATCAGTGTACATAATATGTATAATATGTATTCCAAATATGTCCTATTCTATTCTATTCTATTCTATTCTATTCTATTCTATTCTATTCTGAGTTGTCATTTAATTGTAAGAGGGGGTGCTCTCTGCTTGTCAGCAGATCAGGTTAGTAGAAAACTGGTCTCTCTCAATCATGAATTATGCATTTTGCATATTTACCCAAAGGATTTTTTTTCCGAAGAACATACATTTCTTCCACAATAATTGTCTCCTGGAAGTTGTCACTTATTTTTTAAAGACATAAACCATCTGTATCACAATGATTGAAGGGAAAGATTTCTTTTCTTGCTTAGTGCCCTGCTATCTTTTTGTCAAGGGTTGTGTTTCTTGCTGTTATTCTAATTAAGCTCCACACCACTTCAAAAATCTGACACTGAGAACATCTAAGTTAAAATTAGATTTTGGAACAGAACTCCTCTTCATGACCTTAAACAGATAATGGAGGAATGCAGGAGTGTCCACATCAAGGCCTTCAGGGCTTTACTTGTACAGCACTGTTGAATGGTAGGTACTGTACTACATTTGAACATTTCTATTTTATTCAGTCTTGGAACTTCATAGCCTACTACATCAGCATTATTTCTCAGTGGCAAATATTGCACTACCCCACTACATTTTTTGGACATATACACTTTATTAGGTACATCTGTTCAGCTACACACAAATGCAAAACTCAAATAGCCCAATCACATGGTAATAACTGAGCGCATTTAGGAATATAGACATGTGATGACATGAAGAGGATCTTTTGTCCATAAGGGGAAGTGAAACCTTGTTGTTCTCCTTTCTCAGCCAACAGGCACGGGTCAAGGCACAGGCCAATACCACAATGAGCATATCAAATAAACACTGTGTTAAAAGACACTTTTCCTAAAACACTTTAACACATTGATTCACACATCAACTCTTTAAATTGAATTAGATGTCTTCATCACCCTTATAATAGAAAACCAAAAGAAGCATACTGATTTGAAGTGTGTATAAATCAGAAGAATCATCACTACCTCTTACAGAGAGTATATGTTAGTCTTATTCATAAATCAGTTCTCACATTAGTTTCCTCTAATAAACTCAAAGACACATAATAAAGGATTACAGCACTAAATACTGGCGATATCCACTTAGGGCCTGTCATCCACTCCATTCCAGGCCCAATCAGAGCTGGAATTCCCTGAACCTTGACTACCCTTGACAAAGCTCAAAAGGATCATCTGAATGGGAGGGAAGGTGAGTTTGAATGCGGCATGCTTGTTGCCAGATGAGCTCGTCTGAGTATTCAGAAACTGCTGATCTATACATACGGTGATTTCATTTCTAATGTTTACAGAGAATAGCCTTGAGAAGAAAAAAAAAACATCCAGCGAGCATCAGCATATCTGAACACACAACACATCAAACCCTGACACAGACGGGCAACAGCAATAAGATAGACAGTCACCGGCCACTTTATTAGGTACACATGCACAGAGCGATGCACCCAACAAAGTGGCTGGTAATTGTAGTTCATAAACACTCTTTAGGATACTGCAGCTTCCTGTCTGTTAAAAAACTCCCTTAACTTTTTGATTGTTTATAATTAACTGTAGGAGTAGGTGTTTCTTCATGGATTGAGAAAATTCTCCCACTTCTTAACTTGAATAAACTTTCTAAAACTCTTTAAATCCATCCTGGATTAACTGGAAAACACTTTGCCACAAAGCTGAAAACAGGGCTGTGCAGACTGTGGTATTAGTAGTTCTACTTAAGTGAAGAATCCAAATACTTCTTCTACCACAGATGCTCCCAGTAGCCTATGTACACATGAAGCTACACTCTCTCAAGAGAAGAACTTAAAATTCATACCCACAAAATTTGGATCAGCTTTCTCTGCACTGTCACGGACTCTGGCTTTACCTCAAACCCTGGCCTTTCTGTAAAAGTATGACTTGGGTGGTTTGTAGATTAGCTCTGACATTGAATAGCTATTTGTTTTAGGTTTATTTGTTTAGTTTGTCATCTTTGTTAGCTTATTGGCTATGTCTCTATCAGTCTAGATCTCCTTTGTTCCTCATTAGTGAAAAACCCTAAAACATCTTGAGTGTTTGATTAATAAAGTTTATTGCAATATTAAGCCCACAGGAAACTTTTAATGTCTGGTATTTGCTGTAATAAATCATATTTTTATTTGATTTACTACCAGTTGATTGGTAGACTGAACATAATGCTGTAAAATGAAAACAGCATTTCATTGTAGAGGAAATGAAGCAACAAGCAGACCCTTTTTTCACAATGGCAACTGTTGCAACAATAGTGAGAGACATCTCAGTTGTTAGGTTTTTTTTCTTACATTTTCCAGCCAACACCCTCCCCACTATCGACCTACATATTGACACTCTTTTGTCAGAAGTGTACTCACAGTCTTTGTAAAGACACAGAAAGCCAAAAATGGAAAATACATTTTGTGGCAGTGGCTATGGATATTACATTTAATACTTTCTTTTAAGTATTAACTCCTATTCAAATACTTTACTTGGGAAAATCTTTTATTCAGATACTCTACTTGGAAGTGCCACCAAAAGTGACAAAATCCAAATAATATTCTTCCAAGGAGAATGCTACTTGGGCAAAATGAAAATAGTGGTTTAACACCTTTAATATAAGATAAGTTTCATTTGCCTATTTGATTACAATTAGTGATGGGACTATATTAATGTGTAAACAAAAAGTAGTATAATTAAAGGCTGAAGTTGTTTGAGATTGAATGGACATCTTATTAACCGAGGTAAAATCTAAAGAGGTCTGCAGAGGGCAGCAAAACACTGTTAAAGATGGAAACATCATGGCAGGAGCTAAGGGCACAAAACATGTTCAGATGCCAGATAAGGTCAATTAAACATCTGCAGAATTGAAAGTGTACAAAGAAATCTGTTCTGATGTTGGCTGTATTGCTATTTTTGAGGTGTTTGCAATTATTGTTTGCAGAGGAGCAGGTAGGGTTTTTCATTTGTTTGCACAGTCAATAAACTGATTAGGTTAAAGGTACGTGATACTGATGATGTACAACACATGGGGAGGCCTGGTTAATGTTTCATATGTATCATATGCTTCAATTGAGCACAGAAAAGGCCACAGAAAAAGGGACACCATACATACTATATATTATTTATTTATACATTGCCGTTATTTAACCAAGTGAAATCCTCATTGTGAGCCAGATCTCTTTTCCAAGAGTGACCTGGCCAAGATAGAAATATCTACAAGAAACAAAGACACACCAAACCAACTACATATATACAATACAAATAAATACGATATCTGGTTATATGCAATAATAGACTAGATCAAGAATTATATCAGTGCAAAACTCAGAGGCAATCGTATTTCCCCAGGATATTATTTTGTTGGTTCTTTAGGATTCAAATTTACCTGAAGTAATGAGTTCTGACAGTTTCAGGTCCTTTTGTAAATCATTCAAAGAGGGGACATTGTAGTATAAAAATACAAATAAATGTGTGCTGTCATAAAGATTATGTAAGATTTGAGAGAATGTTCTGATTACATGGTTAGGCATTGCGGTTATACTTTGTAAAGGATACCACTTAAATAGGACTACTTTGCAATACTTACTTATTACTGTTATGACTGTGCTTTTAATCCGGCACATTCTGTATTACTTGTTTGTTTTCTGGTATCATTGTGACTGGAAAGTGGATAAGTAGTGTATTCACAAATGTAACACGGAGCTGAAAGCACTATCCTACCTCCATAGTAATTTGACATGTAGCAAACATTACATTTGCAAATTTTTCTGTTATTAACAATCTATAGCCACACAAACTGGTCAGATTTTCTTGTTCAGCATTTAAACACGAGAGGGCGCATTTGGATAGAAAACAGCTTATTTGGTTGAGGTGAATGTGCACTGAACTTCGAATTTATTTCTTGCATATCAATTATTGTTGTATGTAAATGTTAAATATAAGATATGGGTGTAAACACTTAAAGGAGTGGAGCAAAATGGTCCTTGTAAGGTTTCTGTGTTAATGAAATACCAGCGATTTTGATTAAATCCTACAGCTCATATTTCAAAAGTGACAAATCTATATGATTTACAGTCCGAGTTCTACGTCTATGAATAGTATGAGACGAGACCAAATACACTTTGAAATCTGTGTTTTTTCCATACATTGACGTATACACGCTTAGTCACGAGACAGAGCAAGTGAGCTGACCTTTTGACGTATTACACCCTACGTCACATTCTCGCGAGATTTCCCTGTAGTGTCAGGGATAGAATCGGCTCATATAAGCACTTGTCCGTCCTCGTCCTTTCGTTCGTCCTCAGTGCAGGATAACGAGACAGTCATCTTCCTTACCTTCTCGAAAACGAGTATTTGGCTTTGAGACACGGTAGATTAGCTTCACTGCAGTGTCCTGCGTATTATACGACTAAAAAGGAGCATTTCGCTGTCAAGTGTAAGTTTCTTATTTGCCACTTTCATTGCCGTCATCTTCACTTCTGGTTGTTGCCTCTTAGCTAATGCTAGCCGCCTTAAGCTAGCAAGGCTCGGTCAACCGGCAAGATCACGACTTTATTTAATGTTTTCCTAAAACTGCTATCGAAACGGGTTGTTTTCATGCCTGACTCTAGAGAATGTCAATCAGTGTCTCTTTCCGCTCTGAATCAGACGCAGCTTTTAAAGTTTAGCTTAAGAATGACAATAATTAAGTTTAGCCACGATTGCTATACTGTAGGATTAAGTCAGTGCTGGTGGTTTAATTGTCTTGTGAAAATGTCTGAAATGAAATTTAAAGTAATTTGAAGACTATTTCATTTTTTTCTCATTTATCTGAACAAGTACCGCGATCTGTATCTAATTTTTTTTAAATGTCTCTTATTTTCAATAAGAAAAGTTGGTTGGAATCAAAAGTGTAAAACTGTTGTCAGTACTTCTCATGGTTGCTCACCAGGATCATATTCCGCCCATAAGAGACAATGGACATTTTCCATACCATGTTTTTCCTCTTTCCTCGATTTCTAGGAAAACGTGTGTGAGTAATTACTTTAGGAATGTGTGGAGCCGGTTCCGGCAGGGGTAACCGGGTGAAACGGGGAGGGTGAATACACGGAGACACGTTTAGGGTTTGGCATTACGACACAAGCAGTGAGTTGTAACATACTCACTGCAGTGTTATGTTTGGATGCCTGTTGCTTTGACGTTAATAGTTCATCTATGACGATAGAAGTACGGTTTTGTTTAAAGAGACTAACAACATAAACTTAAACTGAGTTAACCCTTGTGTCATTAATCGCTACTCCCAGTCATCAAATATTTCTTATCTGTAGTTTGGTATTTTGTGTCGAAATAGACTAAAGTTTAGTCTACGTGTCAATATCATTTATTGACATTAGGGATATCAGATTATTGTTTAAAAATATATTACAAGGACCACTAAGTGAAATTTCCCTTGGGCTTTGGTATTTTCATGACCTTCACTGATATCTGCTAAGATGTACACTACATACAAGCACGACCAGATGTTCCAAATAGTGACCTTAAAAACATTCTCGATAATGCTCAAGATCCTCAATGATATATTTTTCTAAAGTAATGCTGCTCAGAAAAAGACTGACGACCATGTGTGTTGTTGAGGCTGCAATAGACCACAGTTTAGGTATTCAAATGTTATTCAGGTGTTTGTTGTGTATTCCGTAGTTGTTTTGCAAATTAGCCTTAAACCACACTGATACCGTCAGGACAGATTAAAGCATGGCAGGTAAAAGGGAAAGTGGTATATTTGTGCTGTGCCTTTTACCCAACATTTTCTTGAAATGTTTTTATTGCAGCACATGGGGCACAGTATTTACCATGTCTAATTTTTTTTTTTAATTTAACTGTCTCTCTCCTTCAGATCCTTGGACAATCATCATTACTGCTGATAATGGATGTAATATTGCGTCGCTGTCCATTCCTGGCTCGTGTGCCCCAGGCCTTCTTTCAGCAGCCCAAAAAGTCTCTGGTAGTTTATGCTCAGCAATGCCCCATCATGATGGAGCTGGCTTCAAAACCGATGGCTCCATCAATGGCACGGGCCCTCTGCTCCTCCTCCTCCTCCTCCTCCCACCAGAAGACAGAAAACATGGTGTCTGGCACTGAAGGTAAGAGTGATAAACATGTAATCTTGAAATAGTCTGATCCAACTATAAATAATGCTGGATTTATAATATCTGCATTCTATCAATATCTTCATCATGTGTATGTATTTTCATTCACAGCTCCCAAACAGGAACAGGAGCCTAAGATCCCTGCTGGCCATCCAATGCCACCCTCAGGCCAGGCGATGGCCTCTAAATGCCCTTTCCTGGCTGCTGAGATGGGCCATAAGAACAGCAGTGTGGTCCGCCAAGTTGGCATTGAATTTCAAGAGGATGTTCAAGAAGTCCGCACAGTGCAGAAGGGTAAGACTCATTCAAGAATTCACTGGTATTTGGTTTTGGAGCCCTTATATCTATTTAAATTGATACTATATTGTCCTGCACTCATTTTTCAGAAGAAACGGTGCAAACCTAGTTTTGTTTGGTAGTTTTCCATGACGTGCCA
Source organism: Ostorhinchus cyanosoma (assembly GCA_029814465.1). Taxonomy (NCBI): domain Eukaryota; kingdom Metazoa; phylum Chordata; class Actinopteri; order Kurtiformes; family Apogonidae; genus Ostorhinchus; species Ostorhinchus cyanosoma. Next base: position 16,286,687 of record JAPTYQ010000023.1, read on the forward strand.
AATGACAATAAAGTTCTATTCTCTCTTTACCTTTGTTAGAAGTGTCCACTGCACAGATGAAGCAGCCTTCCTTAGCCAGCATCACCAAGGGAAGCCAAGAAAAGCAGACTAATCTGATGCAGGCCCTCCTGAAACAACGACCTAAAAGGGTCTCTCATTTGCTGAAGGACAATTTACCAGGTAATTGTTTTAGGAACTGTCATAACTCATGCAAGTCATGCAAGACAAAGCATACTTGCTTCAGAATTGCTGTAGCCATCACACTGCAAGTAAGCTTTGGTTTCCTGTTCTTACAGTGTCACCCATCCATTATGATGACTTTTTTGAGAAGAAAATAGAAGAGAAGAAGCATGACCACACATACCGTGTGTTTAAAACGGTGAACCGTCTGGCCAACGAGTTCCCCATGGCTGATGACTTCACAGGCTCTTTAGATGAAAAGAGGGAGGTGTCGGTGTGGTGCAGTAACGACTACCTGGGCATGAGCCGACATCCACGAGTTGTGCAGTCCATCATGTGAGTAACTAAGGAGTTGTTTGTGTTTAGTGTTGGAAAGACTGCTCCTCATCTACTCCTGTGGGAAACAAGTGTTTTTCTGTGCTGTAATACCTCCTGTTTGTGTATGACCTTTTGTCCTTGTGAGAGAGTGGAAACTGACAGAAGTGTAGACAAACTACAAAATAATTGAATGCAACTTGACACCCATGGGTAATCCAGTCCATTGTTGGTGTAGAGTGATGGTTGGCTGTAGGTTACAGCATAACCTCTAGGGGCCCATGTAGAGGTGTTATTTTTCTTCTCCTTTCAGCTTGTTTAAGCTTGCCCTGTTCTCAAATTCCCTGTGCAGCAAGGTGTCACTCACCACACCTCTAGTACTTCATTATTAATATTTCTTATGTCCTGTAATCTCAGGCCTAATCAGTGTTACATTTGGCACAGACACTTGTAGCATCCTTTTGTATGTAATTTATAAATTATCAAATAAAATTAATATTTTGTCTTTCTGCCTTTCCAGGGATACCTTACAGAGGCATGGTTCTGGGGCAGGAGGCACCAGGAACATCTCTGGAACCAGCAAATTCCATGTAGAACTGGAACAAGAACTGGCTGACCTCCACAAAAAGGATGCAGCACTTCTCTTCACCTCCTGCTTTGTCGCCAATGACTCCACCCTTTTCACCCTTGCCAAAATGCTACCTGGTATGAAAAACAATTATACATTTACTGTACAGTTATTACATGCATAATGTGTCTCAGTGCATTTGTTGATTATTCAATAATAACTGACAATAAAGTTTTCTGATACATACTGAACCCTTAATATCTCTCATTCTTTCTCTATTTGTTCTGACACATTTTAGGTTGTGAGATCTACTCTGATGCAGGAAATCATGCTTCGATGATCCAGGGTATTAGAAACAGTGGTGCTAAGAAATTCATTTTCCGCCACAATGATGTGGCTCACCTTCGAGAGCTGCTGCAGAAGGGAGATCCCACTAAACCAAAGATTGTTGCCTTTGAGACTGTCCATTCTATGGATGGTAAGTTTGGAGTGACCCCCCACATGCTTTACATGTTATTATAACCACTCCCTATATAACTGATTTGTCCTGCATATGTCACGGCGTTTATATTATATGCCAGCAAATAGTTCTTTTCATAGCTGTCTACAGTAATAATCAATTCACACCTAAATTACTTTTTATGTCTCCTTTGTTGGTTGAAATCTAAAATCTCCGTCTTGCACAGGTGCTGTATGTCCACTGGAAGAAATGTGTGATGTGGCCCATGAATTTGGCGCCATCACCTTTGTCGACGAGGTTCATGCTGTGGGCTTGTATGGTGCCAGAGGAGGTGGCATCGGGGACAGGGACGGCGTCATGCATAAGATGGATATCATATCAGGGACTCTAGGTCAGTCTGAAGTCAAGTAAAACACATTACTTATAACTCAAAACTAGAAAATTAAATAGTTTTTAGGTGCCAGAATTTTTTATTTAAATTTATATTTGCTGTTTTCTTCGTTTTTAACATGTTTTTATATGGATTAAAACAACTGTTCCCAACTACCTGGACAGTCCTTGCTCTTTGCTTGTTGTTGTATTCAGAATCAGGCTTCTGCTTTGTCACCCAATACACCAGCGGACTTGGGAAGTAGAAGCAGCTCTGCTGTTGCTAGGCGACTGTTGGCTCTTGTCGAGCTCTTGTTGAATCACATTAAGTGTCTCTGTCACTGTCATGCTGAGGGACAATAATTTCTAACTGACAGTTCTCCATTCTCTGAACGCTTGCTGCTGCTGGAGGGCATTGTTTAACCACACCATTGAATGTTTTGATGTGATTAGCTTTTTTAAAACAGGATAGGGAAAAAACATGGATCTGTTGTAACAACCCAAATTAAAGAACATTTTTCATGTTCTCTTCTAGGCAAGGCCTTTGGCTGTGTGGGTGGCTACATCGCAAGTACATCTGCCCTGATTGACACGGTTCGTTCCTACGCTGCTGGTTTCATCTTCACCACCTCTTTGCCTCCAATGCTCTTAGCTGGAGCCAGGCAGTCAATCCAGGTTCTTAAAGGGGAAGAGGGTCGTACACTAAGACGTAAACACCAACGTAACGTCAAGCTGCTCAGACAAATGCTGATGGACTCAGGCCTACCTGTGGTGCACTGCCCCAGCCACATCATCCCTGTCCGGGTAATTTCTGATTGATTTTATGGCGTAGTGACATGAACATTGTTGCCAAGTTAGGAATTAATCAGACTGTCTCTATATTCTGACGTTCATTATGTCTTTTTGTTTTAGGTTTCAAATGCAGAGAAAAACACCGAAGTGTGTGACATCATGATGAGTCGCCACAACATATATGTGCAGGCCATCAACTATCCCACGGTAGCCAGGGGTGAAGAGCTTCTACGTATTGCCCCAACTCCTCATCACACCCCAGAGATGATGAAATATTTTGTTGGTAAGATGGTCTAATGATGTCTCATATTTTAAAGGTAGAAGTCACTGGGGTGCCCAGTCCAGATAAACATTTGTCATTCCTCTTTATGCCCTTGTTTCCTGTCCCCTCTCTACTGTAGCTGTTGAATAAGGGCAAGGACTTGCTAATCAATTAGATTAAGAAACATGAGACAAAAATGTACAATCACTGTTGGGTGTGATGCAGTTTAACTGACTTCCACTTGTTCTGTTTTCCCTGTACAGAGCGGCTGGTGCACACATGGAAGGAGGTGGGTCTGGAGCTGAAACCCCACTCCTCAGCAGAGTGTACATTCTGCCAGCAGCCACTGCACTTTGAGCTGATGAGCGAAAGAGAAAAGTCTTACTTTAGTGGCCTCAGTCACCCTATCTCAGCCTGTGCATAACACTAATCACTACAGCAAGTAAGAGAAGGCACATGCACATTCAGCACCCATTCCTCTGTCACTGTGATAGAATGTATTTGTTCTTTGGTAGGTCCTCCTACACATTATTATTTAAGATATTATATGTTGAGATGTTCTCTATGCCCATAATAAATCATGAGAAAATGAATGTCTGTCTCTGTCTTGTTTGTTAAATTGTCATTTCTCTGAATAAGAAAGGTTGCTTCTGAGGGGGAGGGACTTTAGGGTATACTTCAATGAAGATTCTTATATGAAAATGCAGTGTAAAACATTCATTAGCCTAACCACAAAGGTGATGAATGTTAATGTAAGACATTTTCAAGTGACAGAGATTGGGAAAAATCCCTCAGCACTGGGTGCTGCTGATATGTCCAGTATGTAGTTTAGTTTTTACATTTGTTTCTAGTGGGATGACTGGGTAACTGCAGAAGCATGTCTAGAAAGCAAAATGTCTGAGTTGTATTCAAGAGTGATTAGCTCAAAGACTGCTGATGTTTATGCATTATAATAGTTGTATCAAAATATGTGAAAGTTTATTTTACCATGTGTTTCACAAGTACTGCAAGGGTTTGGGTTAATTTCCTGTAGGTCTGTAGGAGCACAGTTAAATGTCAAGGTTCCAAAAATTTGAATTTGGTGCAAGATTATTGTAAAGGAAAAAGTAGAAATATTCAATCAAGTCTTTCCTCTTGAGCTTTGGGACCAGCTTTCTTACTGTAAAGTCTTAGTGTGCTACAATTATTTTATGAAATCCACTGTTATTTAAAATGGCTCATTGTTACTGTGATTTTACAAATGTATTGAATTAACTGATGACATGAAATTGCAAGCCAGTGGCCCAGTGACACAGTCATGTTTTCTTAACACTCCAGAGGCAGAATAAGCTTTGGAGAAAGACCAAAAATGGGTGGCAATTGGTCCACATCAACAAATTAAATGTCTTGTGTGGACTTAGACTCAGAAAGCTAATTATTTTGGATGCACTGACCTACTTGTGCTTGTGAGAAATGTAGGGCACTAGAAGGATTGTATTGTATTTTATCTCTGATAAACACCTGGAGATGGTGACCCTCTCACAAAGGAACAATATGAACAACCCCCCCCCCCGAGACCTCCAGAGAGCTTATGTACTCACAAAACAAGGGGTAAAATTGTCCATTTTCAGACTCCTCCCCCAAAATATAATGGGTTCCCCCTCAGTTCATGCCTCCCTAATGATCTTAATGAAGACTTGTAGTAATTCTTGCGTAACCCTGCTCACAGACAGAATGAAAACATAACCTTGGATGAGGTAACAAACATACTGGATGAAAACATCTAAAGGCAGACCTAGTAACCCACTGTCCTGGTAATTCAACAGGAGATCACACTTGCGGTTGCTATGAGATGTGCAATGACCTGGATTCGCAAAATAAAAGTGGCACAGTGGTCATAACATACATCAGAACCCAACAGCATAATCCACATAAGCCTGAGGGACTACCTGCCAGATGGCTCACGTTAAGTAGCAGGTGTCCACCACTTTCTTTTCACAGCCACTTGTTACCTGTTTGTCTGCTACAATTTAAAAGCGACTGGGTAAAGATAAACACATCTAGTCCCAATCTTAATTATATGGGGAAGTTAAAACCATAGCTGTTGAGACAACTCTTGTAAAAGACACTGTTGCCTCATAATATGCAAGACTACTCTGTAAACGGAAGTGAGAAACCTTTTAAAGTACTGCACAGCACTGATATTGCCGCCGCTTTGTCCAAATAAAGAAACTTCCACTTTTAACTTTAGTATTTGTTGAACTCTACGTGCCTTCAGTGACATCTTCTCCTTGAACATATATTTAGAAATGTTATGCCTCTGCTTTGGTTCAAGAATATGATCTCTCACGTGTAACCCTCAGTTAAAGTGATGATAAAGACACCTTTGGGTTGTAATAGTTTAAAAAAAAAAAAAAAGGCTTCATATAAGCAGCTCTGACCAGATATGATAGTCTCAATAAAAACATACTGTATGTGGGTGCAGCCAAATATTGACTATGATTCAGATTACTTGTACTTCAGTAGAGAGGCTCGTTCAGCTGATGAAATGGTACTGGAAGAGGAAATAGAGCATAAAGGCTTAGCTGTAACCTTACAAGAGGGTTGGAGATATTGTTCACTCTAGTTATCTGAATAAATAGTGTAAAAAAATCATTTATTTCAATGCTGATGATTTAGTTATGAACCAAGAAGAGGGAAGGGTATTTGTTTAAACCTCTCTGGATCTACAATCTTATAAAGCCCTCAGTAGTAATATAACATTTAAACAATGAATAAAATGTTTTTATGGATGTTTAGAAACTATTTACATGCTTTTCATGATTTTTAAAATTTGATTTAATTTTTAATTTGGAACAAACATAACTTAGTGTCATCTCTACAAAGCTCCTCATTACACAGAGACAAAAGGTTGAGGTGAACTTGCTTTATGTATACAGGGAAGTAGGAAAGTTCAGTTTCTACATTTGAACCATCCTAATACATGCATGTCCAATATGTTCAGTATTTGGGACAGCTATGTAACATGATTCCTAAATAAATCACAAAATACTTGGCATATCCCGTTTTTCTTGTGTATATCTATTTTTGTGTATATATTTTTCATATATTAATTGTGTTTTAATAAGCAGGATCATATTTTCTGAAAACCTGTGTACATTCAATTAATAATAATTGCTTTTATACACTGTCGCCTATAACCTCCTGAGATCCAGCAATTCATATTTGTCCTCTGTAGTGGACAAGAGTTTCACAACTTTACTTCAAAAAAAAATAAAAATAAAAATGTCCACTAAAAAGGACATTATATCAAAAAATACATTCAAAAATGTATGTGAAAAAACTGTTGCATCATGCAGTTTCCAATTAAGGCAATTATTTAATGTAAAATGGCAAA
>JAPTYQ010000023.1:16316349-16328239 GCA_029814465.1 Ostorhinchus cyanosoma
AGACATTTATATGTGGGGAAGAAAACACAGATTTAAGGGGAGTGTGCAAACTTTCCCACATAACTGTATATTACACACAATACATGAACAAATCTTAATAAAATCACTTACATGAAGTTCCAATTAGCACAATGATAAACAAGTAGATAAGCTCAGCTGCTGCAAATTCAATTGACTAATGTTTATGACAGAAATACTCAAAATACATAGGCCCTGTCTGAAAAAGGGTAAGACTGTCTTTGATCACGGTCTGGTGTCTCCGTGGTATTTCAAACTCATGGGCTTTTCAAAAAACATTCAGCACCGCGTTGCATAGAAACATGATAGTCTGATTTTTATGATGGTTCTGTGAAACAAATATCCTAAATAGTTATTTACTTTAAAAGAAAACAGTCTTTTACTTATTTTAAAGTATGTAAAGTATGGAGTTTGAATGTAAGGCTGTCAGTATTTTGGACAGTGTGGTATTTTTCCTGCAGCCCTCTGATCTGAAACTGTCATCTATATATTAGATGATGCTTTGACTGTCAGATTAAAAGTGTGAACTGTTCTGTTGTGAAACAATCAGGAGGCTAGGGTCACTTTTAGTCACTGAAGTTATGTTTGTATTGGGCTCCAGAACCCAACATAAATAGGACAGATACATCAACTATCAGCTAAACCTCCTACTTTAAATTTCTCCACCTGTACATAACACGTTGTTCTATAACAGATCCTCATGTTTCCACCTGACTTTGCAAAACACTTGTTGCACTTGTGTCCATGAGTGAAGTGACCACTCTGGTGAACATTGGTCATAGTCACTAGCATGTCTGTGTGGGTTTGAAGTGCTCAGTGCTGCAGTGACAGAGAAATGACCCCAGATCTCTCATCTGGATTGAAAATAAACAAGTGGCGTCAGGCACAACAAACCCCGCCCCTTGCACGTATTGTAGTTTATTTTGGTATTGATCCAGCTGATGTCACAATGTCTATGCACGTGCTGATGTCAACATATCAATTGTCTCTATGTGTTAAGTGTGATTGAAATTGAAACAAAATTGATGTTTTTATAGACATTTGAAATTTCACCCATTTTAAGTAAATGGGAGAAAAAAAAGATTTAAAAAATTCATAGAAAATTTTAACTTTGATCTACTTTTCCCTAAATGTAATCACATCTATTCTGGGTCACTGGCAATCCATAAACCCCATTTGGTATTAATTCAACCAATAGTTTTGTAATAGTTTTTTACTTTCTTACGCCAAGGGCCCAACATGATTATGTTTCCTGAGGGGGGGGGGGGTTGGTAGTGGTGCCCTAGGGTGATAGTAATACACCTTAATGCTTGAAGCCACCAGCCATGAAAGAGAATAAAGATGAGGCCGAAGTCCATTCTGAGCATGACACTGTTTCTGTCCTGTTCATTATTTCTGAACAGATTCAGCAGCTGCTGAAATGCCATATTTATTTTCTTTCTAATTGATACGAGTATTGATGTTTTTCATGGCTGAGGTAGTCAAATAATCAGGTTACAGCTCAAAATTGTACTTTGATATCACTAAATGAATCTGAATCAATCAATTAATACAGAATCAAATCAATATTGGATCAAATCGTGATCAATCGATTCAGAACCTTATGAATCAAAATTGAATCGATTAAGGAAATTGGCCATGACACACATGTTCACAAAGACACACAGCCCTAGTTCACAAAGAAACTGAGCCATAAATGGTCCCCCTTACCTCCCAGATGAATGTCCTAGAAATTGAGTTGGTGAAAACATTTGCAAGACAAATTTTATGTTGCTATAATTCACAGGAAGCCTGTGTTCTTTCTCTAGTACAGTTACAAAAACCAATACTGTGGAGATGCCTTGGTGTTTAATTATCAGGTGATACTCATCCCTGTGTGTTTCATAGACTACACACTTCTTCCTCACTGCCACATTGCAGACTCACATGTCTTTAAACTTAAGCTAGTATGACTTCTTTGATTATGAAAACACTACATACATTTATTCTTGATTGTGTAAAAAAATATGTTGGAACTAGACACCAATGACAAACTAACTTCATGAAGATAACAGTTTATTTATATTCAGTGTATATAAAAACACAAACGGTTTTCAACGAAAGTAAAAAAAAAAAATAATAGTAATAATAAAAATCAACGTCACTTAAATTCCTTGTAAAGCATATATTCCATCAGAGTTTAGTCTAGTCACTTTTGTTTCATCATGTTAGCTCTCGACGCCATATTTGTCAAATCGTCTGAGGATAATGCCCAGCTCCAGCTCCACCACCCCCATGGCTTCGGTCTGCAGTCTGTATCTGTCCGCCCCAGTGTAGATTAAGTCCGGGTTCCGAAGCTGAGGACCTCCACCCACAAAGATTCGAGACAGCTGCTCTTGCCAGGTGCCCACCGGCCTCCATGTCGCACAGCTTATCCGATGGTGTCCGGGGCTGGAGGGGACGTGGCAGTACCCGTACCCGTACAGCTGGCAGCGGCCGAAAGAGTCCTGGTGCCAGACCTGGAGGTGAAGCTTCGGCCAGCCCTGGAGTCCCTTGGTCGCGTAGTGGAGGTCAATCGGGTGGCTCCAGTACGCCATGTCTCCTGTTTGGGGGTTATCCACTTGAGTCTGCCCCTCCTTGAGCCCTGACAGAAGACGCCATGCTCCACCCGTATGAACCCCCCATTTACAAAACAGGCTGTTCTGCGGAAAACCACTGGCCCCGACGATCTGACCTATGACATGCAGCTCTGCCATGTTACAATAGTCCTCCTGTAAACAAGCATGAGAGGCCCCTCCGCCCAAAGTTAACCGCTAACGGCTAACACCACAGCTCACGTCGCCTTGGTAACCTTGCTAACCGGTTCCTGTTGGAATTATTCCCTGAGTTTCACCTGTCAGGCAAGGTCTTTTGAGGATAGGGCCGCCTCTTTCAGCAGCGCCGAGAGAATAAAGCATTCTAAATTATTTATCTTTCAACATTATGTACGGTATAGAATATTAGCTTTATTTGACTGAAGGAGGTCTTAGTGGGCGGCACTAAGTCAGGGTTCTCTGCCTGACAGACAAAGTGTAGGGATAAGCGATCGAGGGACTTGTTACGTATATTCCGGTCAATTGTTAGAAGATACGTTAAGCCAATTGTAACTGATGTGCGCATTTTACGTGCTTTTCATTCTTAATTTTTTATCATTTTGGTTCTGGTCATGTATATGGCGTGAATTTTGGCAAAATTGCGTATTTTTTTATTTTATCTCGTCAACTCCAGCTCCTACCGGATGTCCAAAATACACCGTATACAAGCCAAAGTTACACGCACACTGTGGTTTTCAATGATTTAAAAATATGCCATTGAAACCATTTCAAATCAATCTAGAAATAACGAGCACATTTTTATGTTTAGAGTGGCATGAGTGTGTTTGACACTGCACAAATCAAAGTTATCTATCTATCTATCTAGATAGATAGATAGATAGATAGATAGATAGATAGATAGATAGATAGATAGATAGATAGATAGATAGATAGATAATTGGTGCTAATCACTGACATATTCCAGGCTGCAATAATAGTAATAATGATGTTTATGACTTGTCTTTAAAAGCACAGTTTTTGTGCTTAACAGTAGGAGTGTGATTGATTTTAGAACTGGCCTGAAAGCTCAATAAACATTTGGACAAAATACAGAGGGAAGTTATCTGGTGTTTATTCCAATTAATTGTTCAACAGTAATGATTACGTCAACTTTACTGTTAAGATTAAAATGTGTTTTTTTAAATCACGTAGAAATAAAAGGGCTTAATATTTAGTACATAAATGAAAAAACAGTGCCTCTCTCTGTCTGTCTGTCTGTCAGTAATGATTTGTTTTAATTGGATTTAGTCTATATATATAAAATACCAATTCTGCACAGACTCTTAAGACTATCTTTCTCCATATAGTCTGATCCAACGCTAGAGCGACATTTCAAGGGCCACAGGGACTCTGTGACAAGTGTGGACTTCAGCTGCAGCATGAAACAGATTGGTAATTATCAATACTTAAAAAAAAATCACTTTGTTGCTTTATCTTCAGCCAATGGTTTGCTTTAATTACATTTTTCATAGATTTAATTTTGCCTTTATTTTCCTTATTTCCCTCATCTTCCAGCCACAGGCTCCATGGACTCCTGTGTGATGATCTGGAATATGAAACCTCAGATGCGAGCATATCGTTTTGATGGCCACAAAGATGCAGTTAATTCAGTTCAGTTTTCCCCTTCGGGTCATCTGGTGGCCTCTGCGTCCAGAGACAAGACTGTGCGACTTTGGGTACCCAGCATGTAGGTTTTGATATATTAGACTTATATTTCTTCACTTCTTGCCTTTTTATCTCGTGTTATTTTTGTATTCCACTAGAAAGCTACAACAGATGACAATGATGCTGACTCATAAAAACATCAAAACTGGAGTCTTGCACAGAATACAGTTTTTCGAGCCTCTGCCAGCACGGAGGAAGACACACATTTCTGAACACCTACTGACATTTGTCTTGTTTGTCTAAGCTTTGTATTATCTCGCTGTGTTTGTGTACACAGGAAAGCAGAGTCAACGCTTTTCAAGGCTCACACAGCCACTGTGCGCAGCGTTCATTTTTCTGGAGATGGACAGTCTCTGGTCACAGCCTCTGATGACAAGACCATCAAAGTGTGGACTGTTCATAGGCAGAAGTTCCTGTTCACTCTCAACCAGCACATCAACTGGGTCCGCTGTGCCAAGTATGAGGCATATACAAGTACACAGCACATGTCACCGTACAGTTCAATGAAGTGTACAGTTTAGTCCAGAAATGTCTTCTTATGAGATTGTCGGTTTTATTCATTCAGTGTAAATTCTGTAAATAACTCAATGTATAGTACAGGTATATGTGATTCCATTTTAAATGAATGAACTTTACCCAAAACTAATGTAGAAATGACTGTGATTTCGTTCAGGTTTTCTCCTGATGATCGTTTGATTGTGTCGACCAGTGATGATAAGACTATAAAGCTGTGGGACAAAAACAGCAGAGAATGCATTCACACTTTTTATGAACATGCTGGGTAAGCACTTTGGACAATGATAATTTATATATTATTTAATAATTTAAACATTGCTTCCACTTTATATGATAACACTGGATGTGACTAATTGGTACAGGTTTTTTCCCCCCACCTTAAGTAACAAAATATAAGTTTACAAGCAACAAATGCATATTTACACTGCTGTTTTAGTGCAAAAACAATGGAAAAGCCCACTTTAAATATAGTAAAGCACCATTTAAACACCTCACGTCATATGTCTTTTTGTGATTTCTCTCCCAAGGTACGCAAGCCATGTTGACTTCCACCCCAGTGGAACATGCATTGCTGCAGCTAGTACAGACAACTCTGTCAAGGTATGGGACATCAGATCCCACAAGATGCTACAACACTACCAAAGTAAGGATGACTCATATCTATAAAATGAATGTTGAGTTTGTGTGAAGCATTTCAAATTTTGCTAAATAACAAATAAAAATATATTTTCATATTTGGGAAACTGTTGTATCAGAAATGCATGTTTGTCTTGATACAGCACAGACTATGCTTTATTAGGGGAAAAAAAAATCTGTGTACTGTCTGCTGCGCTGCCTTTCAGAACTACCAGTACTGCAGTGATGATTTCCATTTACTCCAAGAACCCTGCAGAAATGCTGAAGTGAAGTCACACCTTGTAGTTTAACGAAAAATTATTGAAATAACCCCAAGATAAAATTAAACTTTAAAGCTCACAATTTAAGTAGTAATCAAGATTCATGATTTCTTGCATATTCAATAAACCGAATCATTGATGCTTTTTGTTAGTGTGCCACTCTGTCTGATTGTTCTAATCAGCTCTCTAAATGGATTTGAGTCGTGAGATCTAATAATGGATAATCGCATCTGTCTGAGGAGATTGGGCATGAAGATAAAAGGTTTTTCATCTCCTCTCTTGTTTCCTCCCCTCTCCTCTGCACTGCGCTTTGCTGCACATACTGTAGCCAGTTTCAATCACAGTAACCTTCCTGTGTAAAAGAGTGGTTAAAAACATGATTTGGTTTTTAATAATCAAACTTGTGCTTCAATTATTGGAATGTACAGTTTGAGTTGTCTTATGTTAGAATCATGTAGGTATTATTTCTGAAAAAGCAGCTGGAAACCAGTGGCACCATGTCCAGTTGTTTTAGAGCAACTGGGTGTTTGTGGGTGATTTATTTAGCATCTTTCATTAGTTAGCTAGCTATCCTTGCTCAGTATTCAGATTGGTTGCAGCTACTATACATCTTTTTGCAGCCAGTGTAATCAGTCTTAATGTTTGCTATTGCATGGTGCAGCCAGCAGAGGGCCCATGATGCATGTCGAATGCCTTCTGTCCTCATTTTCTCTCCATTAAGAACCCAGTTCCACCATGGTTGAATAATTTCAACTCTGGGAAGTTTTCATTAGTTGCTACAGGCTGCTATACTTGACGTAATGATTAATGCTGATATAAACCTCATGTTAAACCATTCCCATGTTACGTGGTAAGTGGGGCAGTGTAGGGTGCTGCATTAATCAGCTGCATTGGTGTAGCTCAGGTGTCCTTGAACAAATCTGAAGTCTTAACAAGGTTTGGTAGGTATCAGAACTAATCCTCTGACATCCACATTTTAGAGCAAATAAGGAAATGATTTTAAATGGAGGAGAAGGATGTGGAGTATGGCACTTGTTAAGTAGTAATTGTGAAATTAAGCACTCAAGAATATATGCTCATCTCAACAGGCAAATCTGTGAACATCTGAAGCTGCATGATATAGTACACCTTACTAAAGAATACAGAAAAGACAACATTTAATGATACTTATGACTTTTTTCATATTCATGGGTGGTATGTTCCAGTGTTAAAGTTATAAAATGCATGCTCTAGTCCTTTTTTAAAAAAATATGAAATAACGTATGTCTGTTTTTTCCAGTCCACAGTGGTGTGGTGAACGGTTTATCTTTCCATCCGTCTGGTAATTTCCTCATCACTGCATCCAACGATTCCACAATGAAGATACTAGACCTTCTAGAGGGAAAGCTACTGTATACACTGCATGGACACCAGGTAGATGGACACAGAATGCATTCTATACACTGTAGGGTTTGGATATCACACAGGCCTCTCTCTGCAATTAACCCAGCGAGGTCATGTCTGCGCTGTGCCCTGCTGTTCCTCTGTGTAGTCTGTGGACGCTCAGTGTTTGGACAGTACGTACAAGTGTGTTTGACATCGTCTTTGTGCATGTTTGAGTCTCTGAAATATCTGTGTGAGTGAGTGTGTGCATATGATGCCTTTTTTTGTATGTGGTGTATTTTAGTACTTGCCTGGCGAGCGGGCGGCCCACTCATGATGACTCATCTCAGGGTTATTGGAAGGAAACAGAGCTATGTTTCTGCCTCCATTCTCCTGGATCATCTCCGCCTCTTCTTCTCATTCTTCTTGTCTCTGTCTGTCATCTTCTACAAATGTAACAATTATTTTACTATGCCCTGATACGTTCTAGGGATGTTTCATCCCTTATTACCATCTCCCTACTTTGCTATCCATTGTTCTATTAATTTTACTTCCTTAGTTTTTTGAACACACACTTTATCTGCTTACATGCTGTACCTGCTTGTTTGAACAGCCAATAGCCTTCCTTAGCTAGTGGTGGAAATCACTGGATTACAGTACCAGTACCACATGTGGCCCATCTGCTTTTCTGCCCCCTTGTACACGTTGCCTTTGTCTCGTGACTTTTTTTATTTGTTGTTATTATCTGAGTTTCTCTCAGTTTGCCAGCATTCTCCTGTTTGTTAAGATAAAAAAACACATTTCCCTCTCTTCACACCTCAAAATTTGCCATCACCTGCACTTCGTCTCCCTTTGTTGTCCTTCTTCTTGGCTCAGTTGTGCCTCTGCCAATCTGTTAATGCTGGGAGCGCTCAGGGTGTTAATTGTCTCTCCGGTGGCATACCTAGAGATGGGAGAGACCCCATCTGTTCAGTGTGGGTTTGTACATTTATTTGTGTATTTGGACATTTTTGCATGTGTCCGTTCGTTGATGTGTGTAAACTTATGTGCTTCTACAATAATTGAAAACACACGTGGGCTCAGAGGGAGTGTTGAGGCGAGTTAAACGAACTAATTTAGGTTAATTTGTCTCTGAGCTCCTCTGTCTGACACCTGCACTCTATATCTTCGACAAAGTCAGTTGTTAAAGAATTTTAGGAAACATTTCTCCATAGTTCAGTACCTTTTGGTGTAAAACAGGATATAGTGTGAGACATAATATCAGGAGACAGCTTGATTACAGAGGTAAAGAAGTACAGACGACAAGGACTAAATATTGTCGGTATATCTTTAAAAATGGATGCAGTTGCTTGTTTTAGTATATGCACTATATTTAAATGGTGCTGCTTTGTTTTTCGAGTGTGCAAATGGGTAAGTAAAAGCAGTTCATGACATGTAAACTGCTTTTGCATTGTACTGCATTTCACAGCTGTGGAAATTATTCCCATGTGAGTCCACATGGCAGAGATGATGCTAAATGATGATGAAGCGTCTGAAATTGAATGCGTACTACTAAGTGAACAAGTTTGTGTGTTTTTTCTTTCTTTTTTTTTTAATTTGAGGAACTGAATGAGTCAGTGAGGGAATGATTTCAAACACATTTACAGTTGCATATACCCTAAAAAATTATTTCTGCTTCTTATCTCTTGCTCCCTCTGTCTTCTCTGGCTGAATTGTATCAGTTCCTCTACAAAGTGAATGATGCAGAAGCATTCTGCTGATAACTGATATGTCTCCTTATGACTTGTGACAAAGCAGTTTATGGAGAGTGTCACACAATGTTTATCTCACAGGTATAATTTTTATGCGTAAGGGAAGTTGGTGTAAAAGTGTATGCACATTTATCAAAAATAATACTTCAAATGGAAAGTGCAGATTATTCCCTATTACAAGCATTTGCAGTGTTTTTGTTATTCAGTGCTTCATGTGGAGCACCATGTGGGGCCTGTCTGGTTCGTCCAGCCCTTTTCATTTATCAGTCCATAAAATGTGCCAGTTAGGTTCATTGCCCTGTCAGACTGTGTGTGTGTGCATGCACATACATGTGTGTGGCCATGGCAAGTGCCAGCCTGGCAGCAGGCATTAGTCAGAGCAGAGACAGAACATGCTGTCTGTCAGACCGTCGCGTTGCCATAGTGACACTGTCTGCTTCTCTCAGGTGCTTCTGGGAAACCATTCCTCA
The DNA here is from genome assembly GCA_029814465.1 of Ostorhinchus cyanosoma. Lineage (NCBI taxonomy): Eukaryota > Metazoa > Chordata > Actinopteri > Kurtiformes > Apogonidae > Ostorhinchus > Ostorhinchus cyanosoma. The sequence goes on from JAPTYQ010000023.1 coordinate 16,325,640, forward strand.
CCCAAACCAGCCTGTCTGGGTGCCAGCCACAGGACACAGCTCTTTTTTTCTTCCCAGCAGCCTCCCTGTCCATTTCTTTCCCTCCTTTTGTTTGTTCTCTCCTTCACCCTCTGTTTGAATGCGGTCAGAAGGCTCAGGCAGTAATTGTTGACCCCATTTTTCAATGTGAGGTATAAAAAAACAATAAACCGACAAAGAAAGATAGAGGGAAAGCGTGATTTCTGATTGAAGAAAACTAGATCCTGTTTTTGGTTACATTCACAGATGCATCACACACTGTTTTTCTTTAGATGGTTTAAAAGCTCTGTTGGCAGAAGATACTGATATCCTTCCAAGAGTCAGAAACCTAATGTTTTGTTCTCAGAACATGGTAGGTGTAGGTGATCTTATTTCCATCCTCTATTTTCCTTTCTCTTGCTCAGGGCCCAGTGACCTGTGTGGCTTTCTCCAGGGCAGGAGACTACTTCGCCTCTGGAGGCTCCGATGAACAGGTTAGGACTAATAATACAATTAACCCTGTTATTGGGATTAGGATTCTTATGCAAAACATTGGGACAACATTAGGAAAAACGAACTGCATAGCAGCATTTTCATCCTATAGGAGACTGTTGGTGATGTGGCTTCACAGTAATTTCTTTGCGATAACCTGCAATTCATATTCCTCTTATAGGTAATGGTGTGGAAGAGCAACTTTGACAGAGAAGAGAATGGTGATGCTGTCCGGCTACGACAAAAAAATACTCGAGTACCACAAGCCAGCTCCACGACTCACCGCCAGTTTATCTCAGAGGCAACTGTGCTTCACAGCCAGGTAAACTCACACAGCAAATGGGAAACAAAACAACTTTTTATTTATACAGTTTCACATCTTTCAGGAAAAAAAAAACATTAATTTTTTTACACACACGTAACCATCTAGATTTATGGATATAATTAAAGAATCGTGTATTCAGTGTTATGTGGAATTTTTTGATCCTGGATTACAGTAGTCATATCAGAAAATAAATCACACATAGACTTGAAACATTACAACAAATTGTTTTTTCTACTCCAAAATGTAAAATGGTAAAATCTTGGCGTGTTACATGTATGCGTATGCTCGGGTAGAAAATGTACATAACATAGCCATGCAGATGCTTTTTACTATAACATGCTGTAGAGCAGTGGCTGGGTGGCTTCCTTTCTTTGATGTCTGGAAATGGCCCAGAGCTGCACTCATATCTCGCATACAGGGCAGCTTGTTGGGAATGAAATTATTCCTGCATGTTCACTTTGATATGGAAAAAAAAGTTTTTTCCCTTCTACCTAACCACATGAAATACTCAACTCTAATTAAATGAATGTAGAAATATTCCACAGTACAGATGGCTAAGTTAAAAATTATAATATTTCACTGCGTTTGTGTCTTTAGATGTTGAATATGAATGAATGCTGCTGAAGTTAATCAGGAATAATGAGCTGGTGTGGTGTCAGATGGTGCCAAATTCTATAAATCACACTACATTAGTAATATTTGTCCTAGTGTCACAACAGAATGTATGGCTTTTGTTTTATGAAGTTTGACACTTAGGTGTGAGCAAAATCCTGAGTCATTAAATAGCAGAGCCAGTTATAACATAAGACATTTAAACAGAAATCAAGTCATCATCATGTCATTTTCAGGACAGTTGTGATCCGTTGTAACATTTTGACCTGGTTCACATTTTGTACATGGAGTAAGACTGAGGTCCTTTTGTACTTTTTATTGGATATCAAGAGTAGAAATATGGCAAGACTTACATGGAACATGAGAGTGACTGATTAGAAATTTTCATGGATTTTTTTACCTTAAGCTGTTCAAGAGTAAACAAATGTTAATGTGTTTCATTAGGAACACTGAACCACTATAATACAGTAGAGGTGGACTGTATAGCCACACAATCAAATGTCATTATTTATTTATTTACTCATAAGCTTATTGACAATTTACAATTTTAAGCAATTGTTTTCTGGCTACATGCACTGAAGATGAGACTTGATGTGAAAATACTGACTTTACTAAAACTTTCTGCCACATATGACAGGAGAAACACACTCAATAATAAATAAAAAGAAGCAGACTGATCGCATTTTGAATTTTTGTTGAGCAAGAAAACGCTCCAGAGGAATAATCTTGATTTTATGATTGATTTTTTTTTTCTTTGCAAGTTTTTCAAAGAGCAAAACCTGGATGAATTGAATTATTTTAACATATTGTCAGAAATACAGGACAGTGTAATACTTTTTTCTTGATGTTAATAAGACTAATGGTACATACAGATATAATGGTATATCTCCTGATTTTTTTTTCAGTAACAGTTCAACAAATCAATTTAAGGAAACTCAAAAATGAGTTAAAAAAACCTGAAGGTAAAAAAAGGGATCAGACCCAAGAGAGATTTTTACCCAGATATCAAGGATTAGAACCGAACAGAAAGTGAGAGAGGAGTACTGCCATTACTGATGTTTAAATATTGAAAGACCTTGTCAGGTGTCACATCCACATTGACACACACACACACACACACACACACACACACACACACACACACACACACACACACACACACACACACACACAC
>JAPTYQ010000023.1:16345245-16360091 GCA_029814465.1 Ostorhinchus cyanosoma
TTTCTTTCTTTCTTTCTTTCTTTCTTTCTTTCTTTCTTTCTGTCTTTCTTTCTTTCTTTCTTTCTTTCTTTCTTTCTGTCTTTCTTTCTTTCTTTCTTTCTTTCTTTCCTTCTTTCTTTCTGTCTTTCTTTTTCCTTCTCTGTTTCTTAACACTCTAGCAGCAAAATGTTTGTTGAATTCATACCAAATTTGGTTTATAGATTGCCAGTGATGCAGAATAGATGTGATTACATTTTGGGAAAAGTGGTTTAAAGTTCAAATTTTTTATGAATTTTTAAAATCTTTATTTACCCCATTTACTCATAGTGGCCGAAAATGTATGTCTGTAGCAGCAAAACTATTGTATGAATTCATACCAAATTTGGTTTATAGATTGCTAGTGATGCAGAATAAACATGATTACATTTTGGGAAAATTTGGTTGAAGTTAAAATTTTTTATGAATTTTTAAATTACTTTTTTTCCCCATTTACTTATAATGGGTGAAATTTCAAATGTCTATAAAAACATAAATGTTGTTTCCATTTACTTCAGACTTGGCACATATATAGATGCAGTTGATATACTGTTGACATCAGTACGTGCATATACATGATGACATCAGCTGGATCAATGCCAAAATAAGCTATAGTACGTGCGAGGGGTGGGGTTTGTTGTGCACGGAACCACTTGTTACCATTTGTTTAGACGATGTAAAAAAGAAAATAGATATAAAATCGTGTGTATTTGTTCCATGGTTTCATTTCATGACAGACTTTAGACCTGCTGTAAATGAGCTTTACCTGTTGAAACACATCAAACTGTCACCTGTCCCACAAAAATCATCATTTCATTTATGTTGTATCTTATCTGGGAACATTTTATTTCACTAGTCTATGGATCAGAGAGGTTTGTCTAATTGTTAGGGAATGAAAAGTTTTCACAAAATAGTTGTTTATTCAGGGAACTGAGCCACGTCTCCCATTTGGATTCCTTTCAGATGGAACAGACTGATCTCCATTCAAAGACCCCGAGGCAATGACGTGTTTACACCCAGAGATTGTAATCTTTTGTCTTTAGTCTGAATACCTTTGGTTGTGTGTGACTTGAGCCAAATGTGACCCTCGCAGAAACTGTGATAACCTTTGGCATCTAAACCACAAACCGTTTTAACCGTTGACCATTTGACTTGGCTTAGAGTAACAATATGGTGGCATTAGTCTATTCACTGTCTAAGTGCTTCGACATTACAACTGAATAACAGTGATTTAACTATAGTTGAATTAATTATCCACCACGTCTTTTTAATGGTACTGTTTTAATAACTTCCATCAGTTATTTAGATTACGCATAAAGAAACTGCATGGCCTCTTAAACCTCAGCACCAGTTTGTCTTTGTCTGCCTGTCAGACTATGGCAGGGTGGGTCATACCAAAGCGATGAGACTTAGTAACATAGGCTAGTAATGCTCAGGGCGATGGAGGGTATAATGTGTTCTGGAGAGAAAAGGAAAAACAGCTTGCTCTATTTTTAGGAGCATAAAGATTTGGTTTCTACTCCAGATGAAAACTATAGGGCCGTATAATGTTGCCGCTGCCTGGGGACACGTGCAGAATCACACACACACACGAACGCTGAGGACTGGGTAGCCATATCAGGTTGGTAAGATAAACAGGGTCGTATTGATCTAGAAAATGAAGACAGGGAGACAGAGAGGGGGGAAAGAGAGAGGAAATACAAGCTCTTACCCTCCTGCGATGCATGAAACGGCAGGAGATGTTATCCATGCCGATGACCCAAAAGAACTCCACTCACCCACACACTGTTGAACTCATTGGTGTATGTTGGACTGCGAGATTATCAAAGAGATCAACCAATCTTTGTCAGCTGCTTAATGATTATGGGCTATTATTCATGCTCAGCTCATTGTGAAGTGCAGTTGGGGTCAGTGTAGGACATTTATAGCCAACAACCAATCACAGCTGGTATCTGAAGCAGCTCACAGAACAGGCGGTATACAAAGAACACACACGGTTGGAATATTACCACGCTTACTATTATACCAAAACCTAATTAACATGAATGAGTCTAAGCTCAGCGTTAGAATGTTTTGCTGATCTTTTTTGCTTCTAATCTGTTGAACGTCTGCACGACCACATGAATGTGCTCATGGAAAAACCTCCCACTACTGTTATACACTGAATGAGGGAAAATGTAAAGAGTTTATAATCGTCTTTGACACTGATGAATTGACTCTGCAAATCAAATTAGACGTATACTGTTCATCAAAACCAAATGAGATTTCTAGAAGAAAAAAAGTGGACTCTAAGTCAGATTATTTTGACTGTAACCTGAACAGTTAAGTTTAGACTGAGGCACAACAGTGATGGTAGTTCTTTTGAGTGTTAATTATTATGCATGGCTCTTTTTAATGTTACGTGTCATTTCTTCCATTCTTGTATTGACCTTTTTCACACTTGCCAGAAATACGTAATCATTGCAGTAAAGGGCTTCTTGCCAAGCGTCAACACAGTGAGGAAAAAATGATAAGAGAGTGTACACAACCTACCTGACCGATTTGCCAAATATTACCTTTGCCAATGTTGCAAGGTTCATTGAAGAAAACTCCGTAACAAAAAAGAACAAAATCAATAAAAGACACAAATTTTTCTGGGAGGAATTTTCCATAAATATCAAGGTAGACGAGAGAGCAATCCGGCTGTTACTGAATTGCTGGGTAGAATGACAAGGCATTAGCACGTTTACTTAGACATAATTTACATATAGTGTCCAGTCAACCTTACTAACGCATCATAGTCTGCTTTGAATGAAGCCTTATGGCGTCAGTTTGTTCTGTTCCAAGTGGACGTCTTTATGTAGCGACAGTAATCTTAGCCCAATGCTATCATCAGTTAACTTCTTTGTCGGGTAATGTTTGTATGTATGTACTTGTGTGTCTATCCCACCGGATCGCCTGAATCCATTTCTAACTTGAAACGCTACAAAAACTCTTGTTCTTCACTTGCGCCAGTTGCCCCGATAGGTAAGGAAGTAGAATTTTGCGACGATTGCGTATTTCAGGGTAAAAACACTGAAGTTGTGAAAGAGGTCTATGACATTTTGTCTCTTGTAGTCAATCTATGAAAGAAAGTCATTAAGTGAACTATATTGTTTTTGTTTATGTTCTCCCTGCATCTGCGTAGGTACTAGAAATTTGTCCCACCATCTACCAGGGAAAAAAACCCTGAAAACACAGAGATAATCAAAAGCCTTTCACCTCTGAACTATAAACTGCAAACATGGACATGAAATAAAGTGCTTTTTCAGATGATTCCACAGACATATCCTGCATGACAGTCTTCATCTGTGGGTAAATGAAGGCTGAAGCACATTAATTTGAAGGAGGTTTTTGACATTTTTCCGTTAAATCAGCTAATCAAATAGATGTGACTAGTTGTGACAAGGAATTTGTGACTCATGTACTTCTCAGGTTCTACCAGACGACCATAAACAGAAACATTCCCGGAAGAAAAATGAAACAAGAGCTGAGGAGGAACTGTACCATGAAACTCGAATCCATAATGAATACTAGAAATATTCAAGGATCTAAATACAGATTTATATTTAGACCATATGTGCGTTATATTGTGGTTTTAAGTTTCTTTCAGTTTTAGGGAAGCATCAGTTAATTTTTTTTGATGAAATCATTGAAAAGTTGACCACTTTTATTGGGTTGATTTTACACGACCCCATGTGCTGCTCCGTCACTTGTGATCTCTCATATGCTGCTGGTTGTTTTTGACAAAAGCTGAAGGAGTGACTCATTTCTGTGCTACTTTCTAGCATTTTCAGAATGGCACTCTGCGGCTCAAGTGGGGACATCCAATTACCGCTCAAGACATGTTGACATATCTTTCACTTTGCCGGCCCCAACATGGAGAGGGATGACATGTTTACTCTTTGATTGTTCCTTCCCTGAATTTATTTATTTTATTTATTTATGTATTTTTGCCAAGCACTGCTGTTCAAAACTGCTTACCAGCCAGGATTATGTTTGTCACCAGGCAACATTAGCTGAGTAAACCATTACATCACAAGTGTAGGGGAATCTGTCACCACTTGAGTTTCCAGAGAAAAACGATTTAAGTTATGATAATCATTTTCATCAGCATAAGGTATGACTAAGCTAAATTTGTCTTTTACAAAATCTCAAAGACTTTTACATCCTAACTGAACTTGAAATCGCAAAATATGCATTTTATATTGTTTAACAGACCCAGGAAATTGGCTACATACAGTAGTTCAAAGTGCAAGACCTTAAATGAAGAGCTATTTAAAGTTTGTCATGAAATGTTAAAGTGTAGGAAACTAGGGAGCTTCCTCCCATAATGCAGCTCTACAGCTATCAGCGCTATAGGTTTTCAGAGGAGTAATCTGCTGTTTAGGTTCTTGTGAGTGGTGGTTGTTGAAATGATAACCTATTTTTCTCTTTTTCATCTTGTTTCTGTCTATTATTCGTATCATATTTGTGAATGAAAGCTGACGACACTAATATCCAACAGTTTGTATTCATATTTATGCCACCATTAAGATTCTGGAACAACTAGGTGCATGGGAGAGGCGTTCATGGATTTAATTCACATCATTTATGATGTTTTTATCACCATATCTCTATATAAACATTTACGAACCCTAGAGCAGATAATAAACAACACCTAAGACAAACAACTTCCTTAAAAACAACCTATGGCTTTGGTTGTTTTGGCTTCGTTCTGGTGGAAGTTTTTTTTTTTTTTTTTAGTTTTGATGCTCTAGACACAGAGTTTTTACTTAGGTTGTGCCAAAAATAGCTTTAGTGCTGAACTGACGCCTTATAACTGAAGGGAGAAACCAGGTTGTAACTCAAATCCTTGGTTGACTGTTTTCTAGAGGTGTGGGGTTTATTGACTCAAAAATGCATCATGATGTGGACACAATTGCAAAGCCAGTGAATTTCCACATCTCTGCTTACGATGCACTGCAGAAGGATTTAGGTTTTGTTTTGGGATGCTTTTGTACTGGGTTGGGAAATGCAGATATCAATATTGAAAAGATGCAGCTGTTTATGCACTACGAGGACATGTCACACATACAGCTTGTAAGACTTCCTATTCCAGTTGATTGAAAATATAATGAGAGAAATGTTTGTCATTCATCAATAATTATCATAATAAATGTCAAATCAGTATTTATTTTAAGTTTAAAGGCTGATTTTTCTTAATGAGAGTTGAAGAAACCACTGTTACTTACATTTTTATGGTCAGAACATAATGAATATTTTTGGAAAACTAGAGGTAGACCAGTTAGAACAAAATGGTGACTAAAATGAAGTACAAGAATAGATGACAATGGAAAGAACATCCATCCTTAAGATGAAATCTAAATGTGTGTTGCAGTGATATTAGTGACGAGCATTTTAATCATTTACCTTAGTTGTTTTATTCAGAAATCCTGAATGACAGTCTTTATCCGTGGGCGAATGAAGGCTGAAGCTGAATAATACCGAAGGAGTTATTCAACATTTTTTCAATTAAATCTGCTAATCAAATACATATTTCTCTTTAAATGTTTTTTCAGTCTTTACTTAACAAATACAGCACTTGGGCAGAAACATTAACTGTGTGTCTGCCTGAAGTAAAGCATAACTCTCCCCCTGTTACCTGCATGGATAAAAATGAACCAAATCTGTCAAAAACGTGTTGACCATGCTGAGTATTTTAACAATTAAATGATTATTAGTGCAGATTCCTAAATGATATTCATTGCAATATAAAATCATATCATGGCATTTGTCATTATGGTTTTGTACTTCAGTCACCTGTTAGCAGTGACTCACCTGAATTCAAGGCTGTTGGTTGAAAGCTCTTTTATGTAGAAAGAAAAAATCTGACTCGCAGCTTAATTTGAATGCATGTTTTTCATCACTGAGCCTATTTACATGACCATAAAAATCCGATAACTGGGAGTAATCGGACAATTATAATAATCAGATCTAACGCAATTACATGCACTTTAGAAATGCGATAATCAAAAAACCCCGGGTTAGAAGCTCCAGTCAGTTATCGGATTATTTTCCGAGTGTGTAAATGCGTAGTGATTGTAGACTTAAACTTCCTGTTGTCTTCCACTTATGTTTGACTACATAGTTTCCCCTTTCTAGAATTTCAATTGTTTACACACATATGCAGATGTAAAAGAATGAAATAAATCAGATTAACCTGTATATACACGCATGAAGACATCAGAGTATTAGGGAGAAATCCAGATGTGTTAATCCGACTTCTCATAATCAGATTACTGCCATTATCTAATAAAACATATCAGATTATTTTGTTTACATGGTCACTCGGATAACGATGGGGGTATTTTGGTGTGCATGTTAACGGGCTCATTCACCGTCGAATTGGAATCAAGTCATGAGGTCAGTGAAGATTCACACCTCTGCTTCCACTCACAGGGCAGAGGTGAAACATCCGCTCGTGTCCCCGGTCATCTTCAGTTGTCTTACAGAAGCGACACCTGAATTCTCCTTCTGATAAACAGAATGGAATCACACAGTACTCAAACGTACAGGCACAAAAATACAACAAACGCTGTCACTGTTGGAGGATGCTGAGAGGAAAAGTATGTCGCACTGTGATCTCACTACCCACACATGCCCGCCTGTATCGGAAAGCCACTTTCTTGTGTTCTCTGTGTGTGTGTTTAAGTGTGTTTATGCAACTGTGTGAGGGAGAGAACAAGAGCGTGCGTGCCAGACACAGAGACTCTGGTGTTTTCGGCTCAAGCAGCAGATTTCTCTACGATAATCAGCTGGATTGTCTTGCACGCACAACATCTGTCTCAAACACACACAAACTGCCTCTTTCACATACACAAGAGTGGCCATTATACGCTCATTACTGTCAGGCTGACGCTGTACAGCCTTCTCTAACACGCTCCTTTTTTCTTATCCCTCGTCTTCCTTCCTCCATCTTCCTTTGTCTTATCCCTCTCCCCTTGTCTTTTTTTTTTGATCCAGACGGTTTCAATCTTGGAGCAGCGGCTGACGCTCACAGAAGACAAGCTCAAGGAGTGTTTGGAGAACCAGATGGAGATCAGTCTACATCTGCAGAGGAGAGAGGAGGCCTAAAGATGGCGGCATCAGGGAGAGGTGGATTCAGGATGGACTCTCATCATTGACACAAACACACACATTTATCTTCCCTTTTGCAATCTCACACAGGAACTCACACAATCAGCAAGGAGTCGACCTGGATCCTGTTTTTAATTTTACTACTGGACCTTAAAACGCACACTGAGCCTTACTGCTTATTCCTTGTGGTTATTTCACAGAGATATCACAAGTGAAGGAGTTGAATATTAGAGAAGTTGTGCTTCTGCAACAGTGCTGAGAGCACAGTCCCTTTTCTGCTGACAAAGGACCTGCTGCCTCTGCTGTCACTCTGTGTGTGTGTGTGTGTGTGTGTGTGTGTGTGTGTGCGTGTGCGTGTGCGTGTGCGTGCGCGTGTGTTGCACAAGTGTCTCTACAAAAGTATAGACACATGCAAGAGACTCGCTCTATTCTGCACATATATGTTTAGAGGAAGGATGCACCCATTACAAAAGCATTTGGCTGGTACTGATATTTAAAAGGTTGTAGGTTGAATTTTTGTTGAGGAGCTAAAGGGTTGTGGGTAGAATCTTTTTTCCATGTTATAAACAATTTACTCTTTTAGTGTATTAATTTCTGTCTACATGGACCAAAGACACAAAATAATTTCAAAATACACTTTCTCCCAAATCTGACTGTAGAAACCCCTTCATATTTCAAGTGTTTTTCACCATTTTCAAAAAAGCAAAAACTCGATTTAATAGTTAATTCAGTAAATTGTCCAGCTCTGTTTTGAAAGAACACAGACTCGAACATAGAATTTTATGAAAAAATATTTAATCTTGAATGACAGACCGAACCGATGTTGGCCGTCATCAGCAAATATCAGCCGATACTGACGTGTATCGATGCATCCTTAGTTTAGATTTGTTAATCTGGTGCCTCACATAGACCAGTAAGTACCAGTAAAAAAAAAAAAAAAAGATCTGCTGCCTTAATTTTACTTTTTTGACCCCATTTTCTCCACCGTCTCTTGGTTTTGGTCACCTGTTAAACATTGTACAAAATCTGTCTTTGACTAGATTTTTCTTATTGTCAACAAATAGAACAAACAATAAATTGGATTGTTTTGTCCACACTCTTTCAAAACACTTTTGCATTCAGAGTAAAATGTGTATTAGTTATGGTAAAAATGACAGGATTTGAAATGTCCGTTCATCCCCATTCGAATACAATATTTACTTGTTTTAAAAATCCAAACTAAAAACATAGATTAACACAGAACCCCTTTTACTAGAATTTCCCCGACTACTTCTCATTTATGTCTTCACAAAAATTCAGAGAAAAACTTGACTCTTGGCAACTTTTTTCTTCAGTTGTAATTTCTGCAGTGTGTGAAATAAGTCAGAATGTTATGATCCTAAGTTATTGTGTTCTTTCTTAATAAATCTTTTCCTTTCTCACAACAGGCTTCAAATGATTTAATACCATTCTGCTTTCTTTTTTCAACATCCGCACTATTTGTGTATCAGATGTGAATGAAAGTGAGTTTGTTTTCATGCTCGTTGCCAAACTGATGAGGTCACTGGTTACTTTAAGAGCGTGTTTCCGTCTCTGATTGGTTGAGCCTGAGCAGTTAGCCAAGAAATCACGGCTTTCCTGTTTTTATTGTTCTCAGCAGAGACGTTAAGATCATGAGCTGTGAGCTTTGTCATCCGTAGCTCAAAGCCAGGCATGCTCACCCCTTTCTTTACCGGCTGCTTGTTGATGATTTATGACCCAAAGTGAGACGAGGGAAGCTCAGTATGCCTCTTCTACTTGTTTCCAAAATCCTTATGTTTCAGCCCTGGAGTGATTTTCATGACCAGACCCACAATACTTCATCAGTGCTTTTATTTTTAGAAGCTTTAATGAAAATTAGATTGAGCTGATTGTTTTAGGAACAGACTCATAAAAGAAAAGTTGATTATTTTGTTGAACTGGTTTTCTGTTTTGACTCTCTAGAGCTATTCTGAGTCCTGACGTGGACTGTGGAGTCACTCGGAGAGAGCGGCGTGGCGTCATTAAGTGGAGAAAATATTAATGACTGTTTCTTTAAGACCGCGCTCGGGCTCTGCGCCGATGGAAAAAGTAGAAAAACAAAACCGGAATTCTGGAGCTGTGCTGCCGGGCCCACTCTCTTCCTTCCTGTCTGGGGCCAGAGAACACACACACACACACACACACACACACACACACACACACACACGTACACTCATGCCAGAGAAAACGACTCCCTTTACTATGGGCCTCAACCAGACGGCCTGCCAGGAGCTGGAGTGGAGAAGAGGAGGGGCTCTGAGACTGGGTTCAATAACTTCATAGGTTTAACAATGTGTGTGTGCGTGTCCTCTTGTATGTCTTGCTTTGTGAACACTGAGTTTAGTTTGTTACGTTTGTTGTTAGGGTTAAAATTAGAATATGTTAAAGGGGGATGATAATGAGACCAGACACACAAAAGCTGAACCCGTTTTAACATATCACCTGCCCACCAACGTTTTATTTCATCAAGTTCGACTGTTTTACAAATCTGCTGATCTGTAAAACAATCAATGATAAAATGACCGCCACTGATGATAACCTCATATTTAATGTCTTAACACCCCCGCAGATGTAACCTCCTGCTTCTACTTGGAGGCTGATCAAGGTCTGAACGCCCACTCAGGGTCGGGGTTAGGCATTAAGCCGTGGATACTTGAACTTTTTTTTTTCCAAGAGGCAATTTCTGGTACAGCACCGAGCATATAGACACATTAAAAGCACATTGTATAAACAGAAACAGCATTAATCTGAGATCATCAAGTTTAAGGTTACTTTGCATGGGTTCTCATAACTGTAGATGTACAAAAGTGTGTGTTTGAGTGTCCATGAAGGAAAAAAAGCTGAAAAGAGAAGCCGGAGTACAGGACTGTGGAGCCCATGTGTGGCCCGTGTGTGGGAGGGGGTTGGTGATCCTATGAGGAGAACATCTGGATATGTTTTTCCTGGTGCGCTGTGGTTGCTGCCACTGCTCGCCTGTGTGAGTGTGTGTTTTACTAGTTCAGTGTGTCAGGCCTTTGTACTGTCTTGCTCCTCTCTGCTTCTTTGTTTCCTCAAACATTATGTTATATTCGGACAGATTTATGAGATTTAAAAGACCCGCTGCCACTGTGATGGCCGGACCGCTGTGCCCAGTTCCAGCAGGTGGAGGTTTCACTGCCATCTGTACTTTCACTGTGGCTTTGGGTTGAAAAAAACGGCTTTTCTGAAAACATCTGTTACCGCATCATATATACATATATATAGAACTACCAGTTGGACTCCTACTCCATTATAATTTGCCTTTTCTCAGCAAAAAACATGAAATCATTTCAACAGCGTCTTGTTCTTTGAACTGAGAGGAAGCTGGAGTTGTTGGTTGTTCTAGGAAGAAATAAATGTCAGCTTTAAAACAGAAAATACACTGAACAGCTTTGAGGAACCAGGGTTTAACAGTAGAGAATAATCCAGCGTTTGGAAACTATAGGTGGTGATGTAGAAGAGTTTCCAGTGAGTCACAGTGAAGTAGCTGTAAGTTTTCACAAGCCTGGAGAGACTTGAATGAATACAGACAGAAACATATGAAAATAATGTAAAAACCTGTTAGACTTGATGTTTGCCATGAGATCATTGCAAAACAAATGCCGCTAGACTTAAAATCCTGATCTTAAAGGTTCAGTGAGGAAGATTTATGGGGATTTAACTGCAGAAATTGAATGGAAAATCACAATTATGGTTTTAACCTGCGAATAAGAATCATGCTTCCTTAGAAAGAGGCATTTATATCAGCAAAAGGAAAGGGTTACCTCCATGGAGTCGACACTAGCTCCGAATACTTCTTTTTCTCTTTTATCTACATGTAAATCTGTGACGTTAACTTCTGTTTTCAGTTGCATTTGTGTTCATTTATTTGTATTTGATATGTTGTGTTTCTGAGTTCCTGAGTCCAAAGGAAGATGAAGTGAGGGGATAAGTGAGGTTGCAATTTTGAATAGCAACGAAAAACAATAAGGTATTAGCTCAGAGGTGTCCAACATGCGGCAGGCGGACCAAAACTGGCCCGCCAAAGGGTCCAATCCGAACCGTGGCAGAAATTACACTGAATATATTAACAGTTAAGGGTGTTCAGGGGGCTGACCAGTAAAGTAATAGCATAAAAAATCTATAAATAATTACATCTGCAAGTTTTTCTCTTTGTTTTAGTGTGAAAAATTGAAATAAGTAAAATTCCATTTAGATGTTTACAGTTACAAACTATCCTTTCATAAAAAAATGTGATTAACCTATGAAGAACCTGGGATTTCTTAAGAAAAATAAACACAATTTTAACAATGTTATGCTTCTTACTAAATCTTTTGTGCCTTCGTAGATCCACTGTGATCTTTAAGTTCTAATACACGTGTAAATAAGCTGAGGCATAATGTTAAATTTGCACTTATTTGTCTTAAAAAATTTCAGGTTCTTCACATTTCACTTCACTTTTATTAATTGTCCCCGAGTGGTGATTTGTTGTGCGGCAGGTACAAATACTGACAAACATGGACATAAAAACGTAAAACACAGTGAGTGCATATAAGGCATAAAACACTATGAGAGCAGCAGAATACATACAAAGTGCCAAATGTGCAGTTTTTGGTGCAAAACAAGAAGATACTCATATAAAAGAATAAAAATATATAATAAAAAAATATATTTATACATACATATATATATACGTACATACACATACCCATATACACTTAATACCAGAAAAATGTGTATAATTAACATACAAGCTAACAGTAAGTATCAGTATTGGCATGAGGGAAAATGTTCATAATAATGTATTTTTATCTATTCTGCTCATCTGACAAACTTGATTTTCATGGATTCTCCCGAGAAAGAAAATGTCACATCTTCAGAGTTGAAGTTCAATTTGTCAATCGTTTATCTGCGCTGTCCAGTTCAGGGGAAGGCAAATAAAGTCGAGATTTATGACAACGCACACAGCTGAGCGTAAAGTGAAGTGATGCACCGCTGAAACAGACCAGGAGCTTTTTGTCTGTGAAACAAAAAGAAACAAAAAAAAAAAAAAAAAGAGGAAAAAATAACACATATACAGTTTACCGCAGGCTGAACAGTGACTATGGAAAATTGTAAAACAGGAATTGGAAATTAGTTTCATGATGTCAGACCTAACAAATGGATAGTGGGTGGAATTACACTACATTACTGTCAGTGTAAACCAGAATGGATCCATTTAACCAAAAACCCAGATCAGATCAAACTAGAAACTCATATTTTAACGGCCACTTTAGGGGAGGGTGAAGCTTGGGTGGCTCATATTGTTGCAATCTGAAATATCACCACTAGATGTCACTAAAGAACACTCACTCAGCCTTTAACTTCAATCATTTAATCAGAAATAACATTCAGTCCCATATAAGCCATGGACAAATAAACAAATGAACCCATAAAGACCCTGTGCTGCTTTTATGGCAGTTCCCCAATTACGTTTTCTTTATTTCTACCTTTCTAAACTTGATTTATCGCCATTTTTTTTAAAGAATATTGTCCTCTGTAATTAGCATACTTTGGTGTAAATCACTTATTTTCCTATTTTTAATCCACAGATCATGTAGATGTTCGTGAAAACACACTAAATTCAAACCTGATTATATCAAAACAGGGAAAAAAGAAGAAAAACGTACTTTTCAATGAAGATATTTGTAACCGAAGGTAAAAACAAGTGTCTCCATTCACTGTCATTGATCCAACTGCATGGGTTTTACTGGTGAATGAATGTTGTAGAAGATGACGGTGTTTCCATGGTAACTACGGAGCCTCTGAACGTCCAAATGGGTCATATCTGATGACCATGAAAAGATGAAAAACTGTATTTTACACCAATTATTAACATGAATTGACAACAGGTATTAAACAGTTTAGATCAGTAGATGCTTTGGGTCTTTAAGGGTTAACTTGACTCTAGTGGTGGATTTACAAGTCAGGCAATCACTAAATAACAACGTAACCAAGCAACAATAACCATGAATTTCATGAATACTGATAAAGCACAAGAAAATAAAAGTAAAGCTTATGCAAATAAAATACAGTTTATTGAGTAAAATAGTTTAGAGCAGGTCAGATTCTCACTCATGTATCATCTCTGCTAAACAGAAACCTCAATAAAATAAATGATTGTTTATTCTAATTACAGTATGACCAGTCACTGCTGAAGAAATAAAGTGCAAGTGCTTGTGAAGACGTGGATCTGAAAACCTACAGATGCTTTTCACCTAAATCTGAAGCCTGTGGATGTTCAGGTGTTCATGTTTCCAGTTTGGAGGAGGAACTCGTTTGAGCCTCTGTCTCTCCATGTCTTTTCTGACCACTGCTTGATTTTGGCAGAACTCCCCAGTGCCTCATTTCCTGCTTCGCCCCCTACCCGTCCCCCCCCAGTTCCCCCTTCGCTCACCTCGTTGCCTCCTACTCCTTCTCCCTCTGAGACTGAGCTGTGCTTGTCGGCAGTGGCTGAGGTTTGGCGTCCTGTTCCTCCAGCCCACGCCTCAGCTTCTGCTCCAAAACCATCTTTTCCATCTGATCCCAGAGGGAGTGAAGGGATTAAGGGAATACGGTTTTTCCCTTTTTTTTCCCTCTTTGGTTGTAAACCGATACATCAAAAAAGGTTTTTAATCTTGTTGACCGACTAGGCTGTTATACCAATCAGAACAAGAAGCCGCAGTTCTTCTACAAAGCCACTTCTGCTGCCCTCTTATCAGCAGTGGACATCTAGTCATTTCAGGAAACAAAAACATAACTTTGTTCACATCTGCGGCTCAGCCATGATTTTCACATACACATTATAATTTAGATCGACTAAATATAGTAAGTACTGCATCTGTCCTGTTGCAGGGACTCCTTTCAGTCCAACACGAGTCAACGAGTGTGTTTTAAGTAACCTAAATACTGCAAGGTCATCTCTAAATCACACCACACCTGAAGGACCATGAAGGCAACACAAATAAGACCGGCTCACACAGGCTTCAGGGTGTGGAAAGTGCTCTAAGAGTGTAAAATTAATGACCTACTTTACAATAGGTTAACTCATAAAACAAACCCGATGGTAACTGGGAAAACACCCGCCTCCTTCTCAAAGCCCCGCCTTAAACTCACCTGATTCTCTAAAGGTCGATTACGACACCCTGGATTTAAGGTTCTCATCAAAAGGCTGATTAGCTTTGTGGGTTTATTCCTAAGGCAGGGTTTCTCAACCTTTTTTTGAACCACGCCCCACTGATGGCATCGTGAGCATATGCCTGAAAATTGTGCAACTGGGGGGTGGGGGGGTGGTTACGTAATTCTAAAAGAAACATAATGTACCTATATGACGAGGATGTGGTGGTTTATATACCTCTGTAGATAGAGTGAAGTGAAAGTGAAAGTGAGCTCCATGCACCTTATTACTGACTACCTGCGCCCCCCCCCACGAAAAAAATTTGCGAAGGCGCTGTGGGTGGGCGATATGCACCCCTCTACTCACTCACGGACCTCAATCTGTGAGTTGGGGGAGGGTAAGTGCTGGGTGATTTATAATGTTGTGATGTTCAGCAGGACACCCGCATGCACACACACACACACACATGATGATGTCACTCGCAGTACCCCCCCCCCATGTGCTCGCACCCCCTGGGAGAGTG
>JAPTYQ010000023.1:16470073-16481263 GCA_029814465.1 Ostorhinchus cyanosoma
GGAGCATCAAAAAGCTCGACTTCGGTTGCACTAAAATTTCTGCCGTCTCCGGTACAAGCTTTTCTCGGGTAGATCGACCAATAGAATAGCATGTTGAAAATGACCGAAGTTCCCCTTTAAGATGTTTAATTTTAACTGTGGCCTGTTTTACTCATGAAGTTTAATAGATTGTGACATCTTAATAAACCATCTAAAGGGTGAGGAATCTATTCATTGAAATTTGGCAAACTAGGGGGCCCCAAACAGCATCTTGCTTAGGGCCCCAACAAAGCTAGAAACGGCCCTGGGAAGACCTGTGTCAAATGGAGCCACTAGTTTTAAATAAGTAGCCTAGCAAAGAGCAACAGTTAGAAAAAAATGAATAAACAAATGAAAACTAAAGTTTGAAACATTCAACGTTAAGGTGGTTCCTTCCTTCCAAATGGTGAGAGTGAAGTAATCGCCAGACTTTCATTTCTAAATAATTTATGATGAAGACACAAACATGAAAAGCTTAGCATGCCTTAAATTTTGTGCTTGGACATATGAGTCATACACTCAAACTGAAGCACATTGAATTTTTTATGGCTGTCCTCATTTTGTGTCCGTCATGTAGACGGACAGTGACATCTTGTGGTTTTCTGTGAACCATTTATGTGCCATGATAAATATTACCAGTAGATGTCAGTGTCTGTATTTACTGCAGCCAAACCTCTCCTCTTGGCTCGAACGCATTTCTTGACTTCCGGTTCAGAGGTTCTTTCTCTTCCGGTTGTCGTCCATTCGTGTGGCAGGTATTTCGTTTTTCTGCTATGGTTGACTTTTGAAATCCACATCAATCTGTGTTTATTTTACACGCACACTCTTAAATAGTGACTAGTTTGAAAATATTAGTTTATTTCCCACACTTTCTGTGCAGTATGTTGGGAATAGGAGCTTTAGTAACCCTCAAAAATGTTTGAAAAGTGCTAACACTGTGTATAGCGGAGCCATAGATGTAGGCAGGAGATGCACATCAAAACTGTATTTTAGTCACTGTTGGTGTTTGAGGATTGATGTTAAGTATTAGATTGTTGTCTGGTGGCTGCAATTTGGCATTAAGTCGATGTCTTCACAAAGTCATATCTGTTTATAATCCACTGTGTCTTAGATGCCGGCTAGCTAATGCTAACTATCTAACTTCTGTTAGCTATCTAGTCTCTGGAGCTGCAGTGTAGGTGATAACAAAATTAAAGACTCCCCAATAATTCTCTCTAATTTGTCTTTTCAGCAGGTTTACCAGAGTCGAAATGGCAAAGTCCAAGAACCACACAACCCACAACCAGTGTAAGTAGCGTCACTTTGGTTTATGTGTTGATCAGCAGTAGGTAGTTTTCAGTGAACAGCTAATGTGGCTAAGCTTCCCTCAGAGAAATCGCATGTCTGTAAAATTGTCTGTTTTATGTCTAACTGAGTTAATTATTTTCTGTTAACAGCTCGTAAAGCCCACAGGAATGGCATCAAGAAGCCCAGGTGTTTCCGTTATGAGTCATTGATGGGGGTACGTTCAGTTTAATATCTAAATTTTGTGTTTAAGTATGTTGACATGATGCACACATCGGCATGAGCTGGTTAAGAAATCAAGTAAGGATCCAATTAGTAAAAATCAAAATATCCTCTGGTCCGTAGACACTGTTGGTTGTGGTGCAATGGCTCTTATTTTTGTCATCTTACCTCAGTTAATTAAATTGCATTAGTTTTGGCTGATACTGTGGCTAAGGGAACCTGAAGACTCCCCTGCTCTCTGATTATTTAAACAATTGTCCACTTTTCCTGTGTACCTGCCTGTGACAGCTGCATTGTTTCCTAATACATGCTTAACCAGGAAAAAATTGTTCTGGCTTTATGCTGGACTAAAATGTTTTTTGCACCATCACATGCCATGAATCAGACTGATGGCATTTTGGAGTTCAGCCCATGAATTTGCAGTAATACATTAGTGTTCTTTAACAGGCTGTATTTATTCATTAGTGGGCAGTGTATAGAGGACCCAAATCAGACATTAAAGTGTCAGCAGAAATTTAAAAATTATACCCGCATTACATTTTTCTGTATGTTGTAATTTTTACTGGTACATGAAACATAAAATTATTGCCAGCTGAACAGGAAGATTTTGACAGCACTCTTATCTGTGTAATGACAGTGTATGATTGGCTCCAAAAAGTTGGTCATGGGAATTTAGATTGTTTGCCTTCCAGAGACCTAACCAAAGTCTGTATTCCTCACTGAGTTATTTTAGAGATCTTCAACCACTTTGAGACTGAAGCATTATAAAGGGGTATATACTGGATTAAGTTTGCTCTGAAATAACATTGAACTAATGATAAATGTTTTTTTCCCTCATTTATGCCTTTTTACTCAGTTGTCTGTATTCAGTAATACTTTAGGACTGAAGTCTGCATCAGCCAAAAACTACTTTCCAAAACAACAGTTTCCCAAAACATGCATTTACCGGACATAAAGTGAATTACAAAATGTTGATAGTGTAAGGACGTTTTAAGGGCATATGTTCCCATACTCACAGTTTGGAATGGTTTTGTCTGGAGAGTAGTGAGTCTTGTTTTTTCCTTTGGAGATAGTCTGTTGAGGATGACAAAGTGCACCAATAAATGAGACTGGTGACTGAGTGTTCATTATGAAGAGGCTGTTTCAACTGTGCTGTACACTGTCATCACTTTTTCATTTTAACGTGGGTAGATTACAAACTGAATGTTTAGAATACTATTAATATTAAAATATGCTTACAAGGGCCACTGAGACTTGCCAGGATTATAAGCAAGTAACTTACTCTACAAACATTTCCTTAATAGAAGAATCAAATTATTTAAAACTGTCTGTGTCTTGGTTAATATCACTGTCTGAAGCTTGCCAGGTTTTAAAATGAATTTTCTAGTTACAGATTTTTTTTTTGTGTTGGATTTTCATACTGGCAGAAAGGAGAAAAGTAGCTTTATTATAGTATCAACTGTTTCAAGGAAAATGGAAAGAATGAACTAACCTTAGTACAGGTCTACAGATGTATAATTATATTACTTCAATAATTTGCTCATGGATCCTACTAACTCCTTGATTTTTGTTTCAGGTGGACCCTAAGTTCCTGAGAAATCTGCGCTTTGCTAAGAAGCACAACAAGAAGGGCAAGAAGGCACAGAAGGCCGCTCAGGAGAAATAAGCAGCTAGCTGGTCACCCCTTTGTCTGTGTTTGTTTCCACCATCACAATAAAGCTATGCTTTGTTAACAAACAATTGATATTTTCTCAGTTTTTACCTCCGCCAAGGAGGTTATGTTTTTGCCGGCGTTTGTTTGTCTGTTTGTCTGTCTGTGTGCAACATAACTCAAAAAGTTATGGATGGATTTTGATGAAATTTTCAGGATTTGTTGGAAATGGCACAAGGAGCAAATTATTAAATTTTGGTGTGTGTGTGTGTCTATGTGTGTGTGTGGGGGGGGTGTCTGCCTCGGCGGAGGTGTGCGCTCTCCGAGTGCTTTTCTAGTTTAATATATGTGTTTGACATGTTTTCAGTCTTACTGTTGTTCATAGCCCTTTCAAATGCTTGCACTTGGATAAACATAACTAGTTTATTGCAACAGATTGGGTTACGGTGAAATACATTGTCCTTTGATTGCACTCATTTCAAGTAGAGACTCAGGGCTTATTCCACAAAAAGAACTATGGTTCATAGTGAGAGTTTTAGGTACATCTGTACCCCAGAAGCAAACCTTTTTCTCAGAAGTGTGATTTAAAAACTCATCTTGAGACTTAAGTGCAGAATAAGAGAATGGTTAAATTTCTTTGGTAAAAATACATCCATGAGGAAGCAAAATTATGTAATACTAGTGTGTTGACCTGTGGGGAACAATGGGTCATAATTACTATCTAGGGACTGAAGTTAGTAAATGTTTCATGTGTTTAACTTCATCTCCCCTCATGCAGCGTGTCACTGCGTCTGGTCAAACGAGCAACATCATTGTAAGACTATTCTAAAATGAGTCTCCCAAAATATTGGTCCTATCAATTTGTTGAGATATTTATTGTGGGGATGGGACTATTCCTCAACATCAGGTACCAAATTGGCCAGTGAAAAATGTCTTAATTTCTCTCAGAACTGTGCAGATACACAGATGCTCTGAACCCTTCCAGTATTATGATATAGTTACAACAGGCCCTCGGCACTGGAATTTGCATTGGGAACACTTATAATCACTACAGCGTTGTTCAAAACTCCTCTTGCTCTGACCTCTAGTATTCATATGGGAAAAAATATTAAGATGTCATGTTGACATATTGTATATAGATTTATAAAAGGTGTAAGTGAAATACTTTCAAACAAGTTTTCATGGAGCTTCTATTGTTACTGAAACATCTCTATGCCATGCCCAAGTTATTGATCTATTTAAAGAGTTTCTCATTTGTTATATATATGTATGTATATGTATATGTATATATATGGCAGGAACAGCTGAAATGTAAGGGGTTCTTGTGCTTTTGTTTTTCTAAATGATCACTGAAGTGGTCTATAATTGCTCATGTCATGCATAATTAGGTTGCAAACAACAGAAGTTGATGAGGATGAAAGGGGTTTTGGGGAGTTTTACTTTACTTTCCAGACTGCTGAATAACAATGTTTCTTAATTTCATTAGTTTTAAACAATAGTCTTGAGGTATACTTTCAAATTCAAACATATGTAAGTGAAAATCATTATGACAATGTATTTATTTACCATTTGACAAAAAAAGAAAAAAAAATGTATCTATACATATGTATCTATATGAAGTAATTTAGCATGGATGTCACTTTCTACTGTATAATCGTAGTGATAGTTTTGAAGAAATTAGGACATTTTATTTCATTTTATTATTATTTTTTGTTGGAAACTGAATTTTTGTACTTTTATTTTTTATTTTTTTGGTTTCTTAGTGTTTTACACCATTAATGACAGTCATGAATTTTACATGAACACAATTGAAATAAAGCAAGACAACAGCAGTACATTGACAACTAACATAATCCGTTGCAACGAGAAATTATATAAAAGTTGACATGTGTTAAACGTTTGACAAGTAGTTAAAGCAAAGTGGACTGTTTCGGGGTGTACTTTAGACAATTTCGTGACAGACGTTGAAATAAGTGCGCTTTTTATTTTTTATAAGCTTTTTTGAAGAACGATAACGATCCAGTCAGATATTACAGACAAATTTAGAAATTATAACAAAAACAGAGGTGCGCTCTATTTCTTGACGCCCCTCGATTTGCGTCTGACGTCACTTCCGCTTACGGTGACTCTAGCTTGCATCATTTCTTGTCTCTGGCAGCCGGGGGCAGACAACATGTGAGTATTTCCATTCAAGCTAAATAATCACAACATAAACATTAGGCTACCGTCACACTTCACTTTACAGTTGTTACTTTATGAGAGCATTTAGACGTCTTCTTTTACAAACTTTGCACGTCGTGTAGTTATAAGCTAACTAACTGAATCATTAACCGGCTAGCTTAGCCCGCTAGCTAACAACAAGGAGGCGTCATTACTGTCAACTGGCTGCTGTTAAGAAGTGAGCTATTGGACATAATCATCTAGTTTGGTCCTAAATGCATGAAACATATCTGTATATGGCAAACAGGGGAAACTTTGCTGTATGAAGTATAAACGGTAATTTAATGTTCTTTTAAGTTTTCTGACATGTTCTGACAGGTTGGCTGTTAACTTGATCCAAATGTGTTTGTATGGTGGGCTGTCAGGCTTCTTGAAAACTATTGTATTGCATGGTTTTAACAGGGTAATGTTGTAATATGATTTGTAATATAGGACAAAGGTTGTTAGGAAGATGCAGTTAGACAGTTTATTTCAATTCTTGTAATCAGCCTATACACAGGGATTTATTCACTTTAACATGCACTAAAAACACAAAAGAATAATTGTATGATCATTGCGTCATCCTAGTACACTTTCTGTACTTCCTGCCCAACAGGCATAGTAATTTCTTCTTTTTTTCCCCAGTTGTTGGCAGTCGCCATGGTAGAGCCTGTCCCAGAGACCATCAGCTTTCCCTCTGAGGAGGAGAAGATCCTGCAGCTCTGGAACGAAAAAGACTGCTTCCTTGAATGCCTCAAACAGTCCAAGAATAGACCAAAGTATATCCAACCCTTTTGCTCTTATAAATATGAACGGAGAAAAGAAAACCTTGCACTTACAAATACCACAAAAATGAGAGTCGGATGTTGTTGAATTAGTTTGATTCATCAGCAGCTCAAAGTTAGTTGATGTTCTATTCTGAGTTGAGTTGAAATGTAATTTTTAACAGCTCAGTAAGATACAAACTCTTCAGTCTGGGCTTTAAAATTATATAGAAAGATAGCATTTTGTTTACTGTCATTGTTTTATTTTTTATTTTTATTTTAGGCCTACAGCATAGCCACATGTTTGTGCACTTTATAATAGGACTATTGTTAGGAGTGTCATTTAGCTGTTGTCCTGCCAAGTCATTTCCAGGTAAACCAGTTCTAATGCCTTACTAGAAGTTGAATTAATTGGATCTCAGAACGTGATAGATGGCATGCTTCTGAAAGAACATATGCAACATCAAGGTTAGGTGTTTAGAAAAGCCGGATGCACCAATTTTTCTATGCACAAAAATTTAAATACGTTACAAAATACATAGTTTGTTGTTAAATAATTAAAAAAAAAGAATCAGCAGTACATTTCAATTTCTAGCTAAAATCTGAATCCTCTGAAGTTTATCAGCCTGGAAAAAAGAACACCCTTTACACCCTTGTAAAACAGGGTTTGACAAAGTGTTTACAGGTGTGTGTTGTAAGAATTTTATTAGACCAAATTGCAGCTCTTATTTATATATTCATGGACTTTTCTTCCACTGTAGTAAGTACTGCAGATGGATATGCATTGTGATTTGTGATATTTGTTCATATTCAGCCAAGTGTATTATTAAAGGCTAGCAAAGTGATCTCAGAGTATGAAGATAATGCTACCTAGATGATAGATGAAACTTGATGCCCTGATTTGTTTTCAATATGTTTTTCCATTCATTTCCCTATTAGGTACACTTTCTATGATGGCCCACCCTTTGCCACTGGTCTTCCTCACTATGGGCATATCCTAGCTGGAACCATTAAGGACATTGTTACTCGATTTGCTCACCAAAGTGGCTTCCATGTGGACCGACGCTTTGGCTGGGACTGTCACGGCCTGCCTGTGGTAATTATTTTTACATCAGTGAAAATATATTGTGATACTACAGATTTGCCTCTGAGTCTTTACATATTTATCCTTGTTCACTTACCTGTCTTCAATGTTTTTCGTAGGAGTACGAGATTGATAAGACTCTAGGGATCAAAGGGCCTGAAGATGTGGCCAAGATGGGCATCGCTGAGTACAACAAGCAGTGCAGGAACATTGTCATGAGATACTCTAATGAGTGGGAGGTAATATCAATGATCCACTGACCAGTGTAGAGTGTATGTGTGTGTGTTTACCCACTTAACATGATCCTAACCAAAAATCATTGTGCATTTTAGTAAATGTTTTTTTTTTCCCCTTTAGACTTCAGTGAAGAGGATGGGTAGATGGATCGACTTTAAGAATGACTACAAGACTCTGTACCCCTGGTTTATGGAGACTGTCTGGTATGAATTTTTATGCAGCTTCTGCTCTTTTTTTTTAATAACTTAATCCTTATTGAAGTTTTACAGCTCATTCAGTGTATATGATGTGTGTGTAAACATTTCAATATGTACATTCTGCACTTACAGTCTATATTTTACAATGCCCTATTAGAAGGCTTTGGTGGATCCATTCAAAATGTTGACCACAGAGAAGCACAGAAGGGCAATTTTGGACTCGAACAACACAATCATAGTCAGGGACACAGAGGATTTTACATAATTGATATACACAACGTTGGTATGTTCTGCATGTGTGTGAGAGCGTATGGCATAATAGAGGCAAGAAGGATTCATTACATTAATAAGACAACCATGGAGTCCTATTTTTTAGTATATATATCCTTTTGAAACCTCATACTTTATTTATTCCATATAATAGATTTCCGTGGCTCTTGACTTGTTTCCTGACTCTTCCCTGACTCTGGGTTAATCCTTTTTCATAGAAATACATTTAAGTGCTACTGTCAATAATATTTCAGCCCCCTGGATAGACCCCAGTATTGCTAGTGTTGAGCACCTCATCAAATTTTGATGAAATACAATATTAAGAGCTGCAAACACATCCAAAAATGACAGTATCCACAAGAGGAGTATGATTTCCAATATCTACTCCACAGTTTCTGTCAATGTTTGCTGGGTTCATTTTAGCAACAATTTCTGGCATTCTGAAAAATCTTATCACTACCTAGGTTTTAGCCTTTTTACCCTCAGCCCTCACCGCAGGATATTGTCATCAGTTCATTGTCTGTCTGTTGGTAAGTGCAAAAACTTGGGCGTGCACTGATAAGTCAGGCGAGGGTTTTCAAGTGCACACACGTTATGTTTATATATGAGCTTGTACTCAGCTGGGATTCCCATTTCCTGTTTGATACAGTCTAAAGTCAAGTTATTCTTATTGGTTTATTTAATAGGTTTTCCACTGCTTTGTCCAAACTTAGTGTAATTATGATCCAGAAGGCCAGGCCAGTAATACACAGATAAAAACAGCCACAGTATACTCATAGACTGTATAGTAATATAATAATATTTCATTACAAACCAGGCTTTGTCAATGTTTGATGCAGGCTGTCTCTTTCAGTTTTAAGAAGTTAAATTGTCATTCTTTCAGGTGGGTTTTCAGACAACTGTACGACAAGGGTCTGGTTTACAGAGGTGTCAAAGTGATGCCCTTCTCCACTGCCTGCAACACCCCTCTGTCCAACTTTGAGTCCCACCAGAACTACAAGGTTGGCACAAATCTGAAAGTTGTAGTACCTCTTCTGATCAAATGTAGCTCTGCTGTATTTATGTACAGTTAGTTTCATTAACCTAATAAGCTACTGGATCACAGTTTACTTAATAACTCCTTTGAAATTCTGTTTCCAGGATGTTCAGGACCCTTCTGTGATTGTCAACTTTCCATTAGTTGACAATGAGGATGTAGCTTTGATTGCCTGGACCACCACACCCTGGACTCTGCCAAGCAACCTGGCCCTCTGTGTCAACCCTGACTTCTTGTATGTCAGGGTCAAAGGTGAGAACAATGTTTGAGTCAAGGTTCTTAGAAGTCAGGCTGTGGTCAGCAGTGTCAGTACAGACAATCACTGATATTATGTTCTTCACTGGGCTGAAATAGCCTCCAAAAAGAATCCCGGTCATGGTGTTATCTTCTCTGTCTCTTGTCACTATACTCGTTTTTATCTCTATTCTTTGTTAAATCGTTACAGAAAGAGAGGGAAGTGCATTCTCACATATCCAGCCTGTAAATATGTTTGTGTGGGCTAGTTGAATTACTAGAATTGGTAATTTTGTTGAACAATGTTGCTTAAACACTGATGCCTAAGGCTGAAGTTTTCTCACTGAAAATCCTGTCTCCCTGGTGGGCTTAGTGTTGTGGACCTCAGCATCAGCAGAAAGAACAAACAAGAACAAATTAGCAGAGGAGGAGTGCTGCCTTGGCAAATTGCACCCAGAGGGGGGATTTCTGCACCATAATGTGTTGGTGGACTTTCTAGCCCCTGGCTATGTATTAGCTGATAAAATAGAACTGTTTTTGTTCTGTGACAAGAGACTCTCAGTCACAAGAAGTTTGTTTTATCTGCAACCAACCAGATGCTCCACATTTCTGAGCAGTAAACTGATGCTAAGTCTTTCTTAATGTTAATTTAGTCTCTTAAATATCCTTTCTGACTTGCATGTAGGTTCACCAACGTAAAATGGCCTTTGAATAAACTCATTTGTCAGGTAACCACTAATATTCAGAGGAATTAATAATACAG
Organism: Ostorhinchus cyanosoma; assembly: GCA_029814465.1. NCBI lineage: Eukaryota > Metazoa > Chordata > Actinopteri > Kurtiformes > Apogonidae > Ostorhinchus > Ostorhinchus cyanosoma. The sequence goes on from JAPTYQ010000023.1 coordinate 16,480,033, forward strand.
TGTTGTTGACAGAAGTCTTAAGACATGGACACAAAAATTGACATGGAATAACATTTTTTATTATCATTTAATTGCTTACACACTTTCTGTGGTTCTGAGGTTTGAACTTCAGTTCTGTTTCTGGTTTTTACTAATATATCACTTATTTTTATACCTTCAATTAAGTTTGAGTTTCAGCTCTAATGTTAAATTAATTTCACTTTTTAGGATACTTTATTTCAGTATCTTTTTGTTCTTTTAACAATAGTCCTTTTTCACTCATGACTTGTTATAGTAGGAAAACACAGGTGTCGCTAATATAATTAATGAAAACTAAATAGAATATCCTAATTGTTAATTTTATTATTATTCCTGCCAAGAAGGCTCTGCAATCACTTATGTTTCCATTCCAGTCAGATGGATAATGTGAAAACCCCTGCACCAATTTAATGGAATTTGGTGAGAAGGTATGGACCAAGGACAAACCCATCACATTTTGGAGCAGGTCCATAAAAAGGGGTGGATGCTGAAAGTTTTTATCATTTTTTTCCTAACACCACGAGATAGGGCCAATGATTGAATTATAGGACTTTCCAACCTCGGCGGGTGAATTCATTTTTGGGGTGCCTTTTTGCTTCCCCACCTGTCATGTCCTGACAGTGAAAATGTCAGAATGTTTCTATTAAAAACGGCTGCGGCTATAAGTTGAACTGACAGTGTTTATGTCGAACACAGGCCTATGCATTTGTCTGAGGCTGAAAAATGTGGATGAACCTTAAATCAGGTCATTTAAAAAAAGGTGTTGTCCTTGTTTAAATATAAAAAAAAAATCTCTAGAGATGTGGCTAGTGTTTTTGTGTTACCCTCCTGCTGTAGTTTTTGGTTCCCTCTGAGAGAAACTGGTGGGTTTTTAAAAGGATGACCTAGATTTCTACCAGCTTGTCATGGCTTAGTTGATACTCCAGGGGGCACTGTTGAAACACAATTCCACCGAACTGTCTGTGCTGCATGGGAGACCGCCTTGGAATACCAATGAATGTGTTTTTTTTTTTTTTCTTTTTTGTGTTTGGTCTGTCTCTCTTTTTATCTTCGTCTCTCTGGTCCTCTCTTGCTCCATTTTCATCTTTTTCCCCCTAATTTTTTTAACGCCATGTCTGTCTTCACATTCACCTGTCTCTGTCCTTAGTTGGACTATGTTTTCTCTCCCCCCCACTTCTTTCCACCCCCTCCTTCTCTCCCTTGGTCACTGTTG
>JAPTYQ010000023.1:16490872-16504612 GCA_029814465.1 Ostorhinchus cyanosoma
ACAGACGTACAAAAACAATCTCCAGAGAGTGATTCTCTTCTGGAGTTCCTCTACACATGTGGGAAGTGGTGGGATATAGGCCAGTCCTTTAACGTAATCCCACAGAAAGAAATCGTACAGTGTTAGGTCAGGTGAGCGTGGGGGCCATTTCAGTAGGATGTTGTCTCCATCATTAGCACGTCCAAACCATCTTCCTTTTTTGAACAGAAAGAGCAAACATATTTTAAACAAATTATTAGGTGATGAAATAATGCATATTTTTTGGGACACCCTGTGTATTGATTTTACCAACCCCTGGCCCAATAAATCCATCTTTCTGTGACATTTTATCATAGATAAACGTTCGATATAGCTGTTAGAACCTGAAGCTGTCTTTCTCATAGTAGAAAAGTAGATCAGCTTGAGTAATTATTAACATTATTAAACAAAAACTAAAATGAACTGGTTGTCCTGCTGGTTCATTATATGGCAAAATGATTCAAAAAGGGTCATAAATGTGTGTGAGTAATTAGGCAACATATCGAGTAACTCTTGTGTACACTTGATTGGCCAGGTGGTGAAATGTGCTTATTCTCTCAGTGGGTTGCAGGCAAATTTCCAATGAATCTCAACATCACAAGTGTACTTTCATGTTTTAATGAGCCTGGGTCAGGGCATAACAAAATTTACTCCTAGCTGAAAAAGTTTAGAACCCCTCTTTACAAAAAGGTCACGACAGTCTGCCAAGCACCACGCCGAAAACATATTTATGAGCTTTCTGTGAATTGCACTGCAAGCTTGGTTAGAGGGAGATGAAATAGTGTGCGATAAGGCGGAGGCCTGATTGCATATTAGATTGTTTGTCATAAACAACAAGCCCTTTATCCATACATGGTGATATTTATCACAGCTGAATGAGAGTGTGGTCACCTTGGCTCTGAATTTACCTTAATTTTTCTGGAAAAAGAAGCATACAGCTATGGGGTTTGGGAATCTACTATATTTACAGTAGACTTATCAGCCTGTACAGTATAATACTGTACAATGAAATGTATTAAATATTATAAATGATGCAACTAATGTAAGTACATATTTTTGATAAATACTTAAGGTAGTAAAATTATGTCAGAATGTGTTGTATAAAGGTACATTTAAAAATACTGTGTATTCACATCTGAAGACATGATGAAGAAAAAAAAGAAATGCATTCTTTACTGCCTACCCTTGATGTAGACATTTCTGGAGCTTTCAGTGACAAAATGATTTTTAAAAAAATGCACTGAGATTCAAAAGAGCTGTGTCCTATAGATGTGGTAACTGAGTGGAAGAAGGGAGGGGTACTCTTGACACTCAAACAGTTATCCACATTTATACGTGAAGCTCCCTTGTATATAATCACATGTGTTGGGTAGACCACTGAACTGCTCCACTGGAGAACAGTTGGAGGTTTAGGGCCTCGATGAAGGGCACCTGCAGGTAATGAGAGAGAAGTAAGTGCTGCTCTTTCATGCATCTTTCCCCAGATTTATTCCCCGGTGCACTATCTTTGATGTTCACTAACCTCAAGGCCATTGGTGCTCTGTTTGCGCTTAAATTGTACTTCCATAATGTGTTTTTTACCTTGAGTTTCTACTTTTTAAATTAATACTGAAGAAATACTATTTTTTTTTCATGAACAAATTGTTCTCTCGCTTATTCAGAGATGCTGTTTTTTCTTGTGTAGGATGCTGACAAGAATATCATCAAGTGGCTGAAGGAGAAAGGTCGTCTTGTCAATGCCAGCACATTCAAACATAGTTACCCCTTCTGCTGGAGGTAAGATGTGTTGACTCATAGGGCAGTAAAGTCATATTCACCCTGCGTCATCTTAAACCAAACTGGGTGCAATGCAGGATACAGTTGAAGTCTTTTAAGTGTGGACTTGAAAATCAACATTGTAGAACACAGGTGTCAAACTCATAGTTCAGGGGCCACATTCAGCCCAATTTAACCTCATATGGGCTGGACCAGTAAAACAATAGCAGAATAACTTATAAATAATGATAACTACAGATGTCTCTTTGTGTTTTAGTGCAAAAGGTAAAATTACAGTGTTTAAACGTTCACCTTTATGACCTATCCTAAAACAAAAATTGTGAATAACCTGAAAATTCATGAACCTTAACTTTCTTAAGAAAAACAAAAAAGGTGAATTTTAACAATATTATGCCTCAGTTTATTACTTATACATGTACAGTACAATTTACAGTCCACAGTGGATCTAAAAATACACAAAACATTTAGTAACATTATCTAGAACTGAAAAATATAACATTTAACTTTATAATCAATACAACTTGACAATCAGTGTCTCTGCGAATTCATCCCTCAGACCAGATTGGGCCCTACAGGAGGCCAGGATGGGCCGCATGTTTGACACGCCTGTCATAGAACAAGGGTTAGATATCATAGAACCTGCTTATATTAAAGTAATGATTTGTCCTTCAGTAAGCAAGATGTACTAACTTGGCGTTTTCGAGTTAACGTATACAATAGTGTTGTGCACAGTATTTAAACACAGTGGTGTGGCGCTCATGTCTCCCTCAGGAGGATCACCACACAACGTCAATAGAGGTTTGTGGTTTCTATACCAAATCAATTCACAGAGCCCAAGCTAGTGTGCTGACATACGCAACCTCTGCAGTAGAGGCTACATTATCACACGGTAACTAAAATTCACAGGCAGACAGGCACAAGTTAATTTTTCAGTACACAAGTCACTTCTGGATTGGAGCTGCTGCAGCCTGACCGGAGCAGGATTAATTAACCTCAGTAAATATTCAAAAGAGTACTCTCAAAGCCACAAGGAGACACAGGACTGTAGATAGGAAGGTGTTTGGTTATTAACCATGTCGGTGTCTATGTGGTAGATCTGAGTATGTACTAGTATTGAGTAACTAAGTATTAAAGTTAATTTGAAAAAACAAACAAACCTGTAAGCAGTTAATAGTGAATACGTTACTGTAAGAATTTTAGTTTTTTAATCAAATCTCCCTTCAGTAAAAAAGCAAACAGAAATATTACTTGACTCATATGTACATTTTCATTATATTTTTTCAAGATATCTTTTGTTGTCTTGTATTTAATGCAAAGTGTGTAATGTATGTGTTTATTTTTAGGTCAGACACGCCTCTGATTTACAAAGCTGTCCCCAGTTGGTTTGTTCGAGTGGAGCACATGGTGGACAAACTCCTGGACAACAATGGAAAATGCTACTGGTAAATTATTTTCTGAAACAAGTGATAACTGTCTGGGTGCTAAGTGACAGTGAGATGGTAGCTCCCAGAGTCTTTGATAAACAGGGTGATCTAAAATACTTCAAGTCGAAGCAGACGTCAGCTGAAGTCCCCTAACAATTACAGGAAAGGACGTTTGTCGCTGTCATAGGACTGTCTCTGTTGTAAAGAGCTGCAGGAATACTATGACAGGTAATGGCTACATGGGAAGATACTGGATTTTAAATGCATATGGTTGCATTTATTTTAGTTTATACAATTTGAACGGGTAAAAAATAAAAACATTTAATGAAAATGCTCCTGGGACTGTTTTATAGATAACATTAGCATGATGCTAATTGTAATTGGAGAATGTTGAGTAAAAGTAAGCGTCAGCATGATGGCTTTGCTAAGTGGTATTACCCCTGGTGCTCCCAGTGCTCTTTTCTGAGCCACAGTAGCTGCCTTTGGTAATGGGACTGTCAAACTGAGATGAATGACCAGCCGCTAGGAAGGTGAAGACACACAGACACACATGTACACACAGTCCGACACAAACACACCCTCTCCTTTAAAAGCTGAATCCGTTATGCAAAGGATACCAGTGTAAGACAGCATATGTTTGTGTTCAAGTTAATGGATCCACAACTGGATTGTTTTCCCAACAATTCAGTGTGAACCCAGGAGATGCTTTGTCTTCAATATTGTTTTTTCCATTTACGTTCGTGCTATAGCTCTCCAGATTCAATCCTCAAGCTTTGAAGTTGAAGTTGCTCAACAGCTTCTGGGCCTTTTGATTGTATGCAGTTGATGGGGCCAATGTTGAAAATTTTGAAGAATATTAACATGGATGAGAAATATCCTCAAAGGTGTCATTTTATGCAAAAATCATTGGAGAGAAGCTCAGTTTCTTTAAGTTTTGATTCAATAATGCTGTCACATAACAACATCCTGGCTGAATGAGCTCATGATATTTAGTGAAACAGGTTTCTCTGTGACATTCAGAAGATTAAAAACAGTGTTTCTGCTGAAAAATGGTTTGCTCATATGTGTAGTTATGTTCAGGAACATTAGCGTTAGCCTTTGAGACAGGCAGGTTTAATACGACTCCAGAGGAGAACAGAATATATTTGATGTATGAGCTGGGTGACATTGAAAATGAGGTTGTTTTTTTTGCTTTGCTGTCCTGGGTATGGGAATGTAAAGGATGTTCTTTTTAGTCAAATGTACTACATTTTTTTTGACTGGATGATGCTTCAGTAAGGGAACATTTTTATGTTTCTTATGTTTTAAAGCTTCGAAGACTAAACTATGAAATGCTCTCTAGAGTTGTAATGAAACGTAACCATGATAAATGAATCTTTGGTGTCATGTCACCCTTGAGGGCTGGACATTTTGCGTATGACATGGAAATAGAAGAATCTGTCAAATGTAAGTCTGTTTGACTGTGGCCTAATGTACAATGCATTATCATAATGGGCACTGCATTAGGCATCGTTTGAATTGTTGGAGAATGCAAACAGATCATCACATTAATGAAGAAATTGTATATGTTTGCAGACATGGTTTATCAGACTAAGGCTGTGCCGCATCTTTCCTAATCAAACTGACTCTCTAGCCATATCTATATGAGCTCTCTCTTTCTGATTAGACTCATAACCTCCATACTTCAGTTCTTGTCTAGTCTCTCTCTGAGTGTTGCCAGCTCATCGACACCCTAAAAAAATAAAATCCTTAAGGAGTTCAGCGCCTATATATGAAATTCATTTAAGCTGAAGAGAGACTTGAAAAGAAGCCTTTGATAAACCAAAGTGCTAGTTATCATATGCTCAAAGTGATCGTTCATTTTTATCTTGACTTAAATAGTGCACTGAGCACATTCAGGCTGTCTGCTTGAAAAAGTTCACACTGATTAAATTTTTTTCTTTTTTACATATGTCTCTGTAAATTAATGGCAAAAAAGTGCTCTCTAGAGGAGTTGGTGTTTTTATGTTCTCTATGTGCAGTTCAGCCACTGGTGCCTGATTTCAGGGAGTAGTTTCTTGACAGTGGGAGATAACTCAGTCTGAATCAGGTACTTTGTGAAAAACTGATTGTCCCCTCTATTGCTGTTTTCCCCTTCTTGTCTTTTTCAAGCTCAATGGCCCAATTATTCAAACCTTGTCCTTCAACAGTGTTTTTCCATTTCAGCCCTGTTTTTCTTTCTATTCCAACATGCTCTTTGTTATCTCCCCGGCTAAATGAATCCCTACCTAAACACCCACCCTCCTAACTACAACCTCCGTCTTCCTGCCTCCCTCTTGTTATCCATCCCCAGTGTCTCTGACTTATAATAGAAGCCTGTCCACATTAAATGGTTCTTGTGTGAGTCTCCAGCACAAGACAGCACACTTTAAATTCCACATTTAGCATGAATGGAGAGAGGGAGAGTGAGGGGGTGGAGGTATCGTCGGCTGCTGGTGAACAGTGGCAAAAAAAAAAAAAATCATTAAATTGATATATTAGGGGCCTAAATAGAAATGCCTCCTACAAATGGGAATTGATGAACTCGTTGCTTAGCGTGTGGATCCTGACGACAATTTATACCTCTCCTTCCCTAGTATCCTCCTGAGTAACATGGTCTGGCACAGCTAGAGAGGAGGCTGAAAAACTGAGAAAAAGAGATTGTGAGATAGTGGATTATAGCTAGAGATCGGTCGATGCAAAGCAGGAAAAGGGGAGAGCAGAAAAGGGTACAATGGAGGAAGATGCCTTGAGGGAGTATTAACCTTTGCAGTTGAGCTTCATGAAATGAGCATCTCATTGTTTATTTTTAGGTTTAAAAATGAGGGAGGAATGGATAAGATGCCAACTTGGTAGACGAATAATGTGCAGTATGGAAGTGTTTGCTGCCGTTGTGAGAAAATGTTTGGCACATTAAATTAAATGTTTTCTAGCTGGAGTGGTTGTTACAAATGGAAGTTAAATGAGATTTACATGAGTATTATGGTGGAATTCCTGCTGTGTTGTCATTTAAGCAAAAATAGACCTCCTTTTTGTGCAGAATTTAGCCTCCCTGTGGTTGTAGTTAATGGTATATGTTTTAAATGTGTAATTAAATGCAAAACACACATGATAATCTGTCTTCTTCCGCAGGGTTCCCGAGTTTGTGCGTGAGAAGCGCTTCGGAAACTGGCTGAGAGATGCACGCGACTGGGCGATTTCGAGGAATCGTTACTGGGGCACACCGATTCCCCTGTGGGTCAGCGATGACTTTGAAGAGGTCAGGAACACGCCCACAAAACACATACCTGATACGCCTTAATAGAGTGCTCAAAGCTTCTAATGTGTCTTTGTACTCAGCAGAGATCACACTATTTGTCTGTGTCACTACCAAATACCAAGACAGTTATTCTTTTCTCAGGGAAGTGATCACAGCTTTGGCAGCGCTCACAAATCAATGTGAGCTTTGTATGAGAGCGTATAATTGAAAATTTGAACTCTCTGTAACTCCCATTTTATTTACCAAAGAAATGAGTTTGGGTCTCTTAAAAGGAAGACAGTTCTACCGCAAGGAGAAAAGCTCCTTTTTTTTTTCTACAGAAATTGGCAGGCTGAAAATTTCTCTCACTGACCTCTTCTTGACACTTGAATAATTTCGTATATCTTTGTATGTGGGATTGCGGCTTATGCAGCAGAGACTTCTGGCATGACAGAGTGAGGTGCCCACGGTGGCAAACCAGTGTGTGTAGCGTGACTCTTGTACTGTAGTCACAGTCGGCTTCCCTCAGGCACCGTCACCAAGAGCCTCTGTAAACTCAGTACATGAATGATTCATTAATGTAAACAGCAAATAAACATGAACCCAAAAGCGCATTTGATTTCTCTTCATGCTGGATAACGCAACTTCAGAGGTCCTCAAGACAAACGCCAATCACAGGGTGGCTGTAAGAGTAAGGAAGACATGGAAAATAAGGGAAGGAGTAGAAGAAGGGAAAGAATATATTATCGTCCTGTTATGGATGTTCATTGCCAAACCTGGCTGACTGTGTGAAGTAAATTGTACTGAATTGGAATGTCAGAATTGGGTTGTTTGAGTGTTTGAAAAATGAAGTGTTAGTCCCCTGGCTGAAAGAGGGACAGTCAGCGACCTGCTTGCTGGAAATAGCATTGTGACTGTTTCCAGAACACTCCTGCTCCCCGGTGCCTCCATCACACACCCCTCAGCGGCAAATCACACACCCAAACTAAACCTGTAAGCATGTGTCTGTGTTCTGCGTGAGCTGGTGTGATCTCTACCTGTGACTTTTCATTTTCATTCGTCTCTCTATCCCTGTCTTCCTGGATTTCCTGTCATTTTCTTTAACACTTTCCCCTTCGTATTTGACGACAGTATATCAGGCTGTATCTGGGCCATGTTACCTGGTGCTGTGGTAAAACTAGAGCAGAGCCTACAGGTTAAGTCTCTGAGGAGACCAGATAACACACTTTACCATAGTTTGTAAGGTAAAGTTACCCAGGAAGTGTGTGGAAGTAGGCCTCCTTTTAAGTCATGTGTTGTTGTCATAATCGGATACCAAATACAGGTAGAAATGCAACTAGATTGTTAGACCCTTGCAGTTTGTCATTTTTAGGTCTTAAATCCCTAATTGTCTTAAAAATGAGTTAGAGACATTAACAATTTGGCAGCTTAATCTGTAATAATAGTACATTTTACAAGCTACTGGTTTTACCAGTTTCTGCAGCTAATAGTGGTCAATTGTTATTTTTATATGAAATTCCTGAACTGGAAAAACTGTCTTTGAAGGAAAGTAACAGTTCAAATGAAGTGTTATGTCATTTGATTTTCAATTTCATACTGAGTGATTTAATTCCTCAGAATCTGATGTTCAGTTATTATTATTTAGGTAGTTAGAAACATAGGTGTATGTAGATGTTTGGTTGTTTGGTTTTGTTGCTGTTACAACCCCCCCCCAATTTAAAAAAAAAAAAAAAAAAAAAAAAAAAAGGGAAGGCAAGGTGCATTGTTTTTGGTTCGTTTTGTTTCTTTGTTTAACACTCTAGCCGCAAAACTATTGGTTGAATTCATACCAGACTGGGTTTATAGATTGCCAGTGATCCAGAATAGGTCTCATTACATTTTGGGATAAGTAGGTCAGAGTTTAAATTGTTTCGGAATTTTTTTTTCTTTTTTTTTTCTGCCCATTTATTTATAATGGCTGAAATTTTTATATATCTATAAAAACATCAATTTTGTTTCAATATACTTCAAACTTGGCATATATATAGGAACAGTTGATATGCTGACATCAGCACATGCATAGACATGATAACATCAGCTGGATCGATGCAAAAATAAGCTATGATATGGGTGAGGGGCGGGGCTTATTGTGCCTGGTAGCAGTTGCTGTTTTTAGGTGAGGGGTAAAAATTATATTGCATGATTAATCAGCTATTGTTTTTTTTCCCCAGTCATAATATGAGCATCAGCTCCAGTGTGAGCCTTTATAAACCATTATCAGTTGGATCTAACTTTTTAAATATATCATAGTTTCATTTCTATGTTAAGACAAACTCAGTGTGAAATTGCATGAAATCAGTACAGTTTCAAGTTTATTAAACCAACATTGTTTAAATTAACTGGTGAGGGGGTTTGCATCTTGTGTATTAACAAAATTGATTTAATGCTATTATGTAATACTGCTTTCTAGAGCTGTACTGTGCTTGTGTGTTCTTCAGGTGGTGTGTGTGGGGTCCATGGCTGAACTGGAAGAACTGACCGGAGTCAAAGTAACTGATCTGCATCGGGAGAGGTGAGTCACTGATCAGCCAGTCAGATTATCAGGCAACCTCCTGAATGTGCTCTGTGATCTGTGTCTGTGTTGGCTCTGATAGTGTGTGTTAGGCTGCATTTACACACGGGTGGACATGTAGTGTGATGGTTGCCATGTGTCTGTTACTGTATGAGTTTGTTCATTAAATAAACTCGCTTTGCTTCGTGTGACCTGCCTGAACCAGACAGGTTTTTAATGGTGCACAGATCATTTTACTCTTCCGATGTTCAGCCACTAATTATCTTTAATCCCTTCTATGGGGCTGGCCATCTTTAATTGATTGGGGAGGAAGAGGTCATGTTTATCCTGCTGCTGTATTTGATGTATGGTCAGGGTTAGTGTGCTGCTCTGGTAGAGTAAAAGTAATTTAAATGATTCCAGCAATTTACAGGAAAAAAAAAACATGGTTAAGCCAAGGAGAAACTCATTAGCTTTAAAGCTGTTCATCAAGAGATGCAAGCTATATATGTAGAGTTTAAATCATAAACCACAACAGTGTTTTTTTTAAATACACAAATTAATATATTATAAAACATTATAGGGGTGTACCTTCTTTAAGATGCGTAAGTGTAAAGGAGTAATATTTTGCTTCTTTTTTTTTTTATGGAATTATTCAGTTTAAAACATTTCCCTGTGATCTACTTAAACTGTAAATGCTATGCCCCTGGTCTGAATTCTTCATTAATTCAACTCCAGGTTAATCTTCAACCCTATTTTTAAGTAATGACACCAGAAAGGTGGTTTTGAGCGCTGGCCCTTTAAATGCAAATGAGCTACTTCACACCCCACCCTTCTCCAGGTTGTCAGCTGTGCTGCTCTTTCCCGTTCAAACCATTTGTGTTTGTTTATACACCACCAACAACTGACCATTTTAGGTAATCGGCTTGAAGTTTGGACAATTTTTCGTTTTTTACTCTACCTACTGCTGATAAACAATTATGTCGTACTCAGAGAAATGTTCGTCGGAAGTCTTGACCTTATATGTACAAATGTTGTGTTGTAACTAGTTATAGATGTAACAAATTAAGAAGGAATTTAAAACAGGTTGTAAAAATCCACTTGATTTTTGCTGGAATGAATATAAAGATAGCTCTGCAGCACCTGGAGGGTCCAAATTCAAACTGTTTGAACTATTAGAGTCCAAATCCACAAATAAATGTAAAGTGGATTCAGCAAAAATATGACCCCTTTAAGATATATGTCATGTTTTGTAATGGAAACTATCAGCATCATACAAATAAAGTGATGACTGTGGTAAAATTTTTTAGTTGATAAATTTGATAGATTACCACAATTTAAAACACTGTGCTCCGCAACCTCACCATGACGGGACACAAAGTCAGAACACTGGCCTGACAAATAGCCCATATTCATAGACCTGAATAAACTACAATTTGACATCATTGTCATGTTGATTGTCCTAATGCCCTCCTCACAACCTAAGTGATGTTTCATTAATAATTAATAAATCTCTATGTGACTATATTATATAATATTAGGAGAGCTATATGGTTACACTGTTTAGCAGATAGGCAGTGGTGATGTTTGGTTGTGTATTTTTGCCTATATTACCACTAATATAGGACACAGAGATTCTATATGTCAGAATGTGGTCTGGCTTTAAGTAACATTTCATGCAGAAGTACACTTTGCACCTATTACATTTCTAAGGAAACAATGATTTTGTTCTCGGACTGAATCCAACTGAGAAAGCACAATGTATGGAGTAAACACTGTATGGAGTAAATTAATCTATATGGTTCTGTCTAAAAGTTATGACCCAAAGCAATAACAGACCTTATTCTAGTCAGTGTCAGCACAATGTGAGCATGGCTGTTCTCTTCTTTCATCCCTTCCCAAGAGGTTAAAGCTTATAAAATCTGTCTTGGTCTGCGGCCCACAAGAAAAGTTTTCCTATAACCCTAGTCGAATCTAAACACAACAGCTCATATTTTTATTGTCTCCATCTGTCTTTACAGTTGTTATTTTTCTCCTCGCTCTCCCTTTTTCTGCTCAGCATCGACAACCTGACAATCCCATCACGGTGCGGTAAGGGTGTCCTGCGAAGGGTTACCGAAGTGTTTGACTGCTGGTTTGAAAGTGGCAGCATGCCTTACGCCCAGGTCCACTACCCCTTCGAAAACAGGAAGGAGTTTGAGGACACGTTCCCAGCAGACTTCATCGCTGAAGGCATTGACCAGACCAGGGGATGGTAAGCTGTGGATGAATGGGTCGGCAAATGAGGGGAATGAGGGACAGATAAAGACTGTGACAGATGAGAACTGAAGATCCTTCTCCCTCTCTTCCCTTCTGACATTGAGGAAATTCAAATGAGTAGAGCACGAATAGAGTGATGCATAGTCTTAGACTGTTAGCCACACTACCATGCTCCTGAAAATCCAAGATTTGGTTCCTTGGATTATTGCATAAAAATGGCAGATGAATAACTAAAGGAACTGAGTTTTATCATTTGTTTCTTAACTGAAAGTTGTTAAATGTTGTTGTCTTGTCCTTGTTGCTGACCTTGTGTAACTTTTTATGTCTTACTCTAGGTTCTACACTCTATTGGTGCTCTCCACAGCGTTATTTGGCAAACCGCCCTTCAAGAATGTCATCGTTAATGGTTTAGTACTTGCCAGGTAAGTCACTTTAGTAACTTCGATTTACTTCCTCCTCCAGATACAATCACTACTTAGACATGTGGTTTATCCTCCTGTATTTAGAAGTAAGCGTTAAAGGGTTTATCTTTCCCCTTAAAGTTCTCTCCATTTTCCATTTTTATGTCCTTTCTTCACCTGCCCATTCATCCCGTTCTACTTTTTCTGTATTTTATGATCAGTGTGGTATGTGAGCTGTAACATTTAGCCCTCAGAGCTGCTCATCAGTGAGGCTACTTGTCCTCAGCCCCGGGGTCTAATCGCAGCTCAGTGCTCACAGGCCTGCTGACCTGGAAGGACTTGACTAATTTGAATACCAAGTGCATGGTTTCCAACATGCACTTTTGTGCATGCATGCGTGTGTGTGTGTGCATTAATGACTGTCTGTCTTGCTCCTGCAGCGATGGACAGAAGATGAGCAAGCGCAAGAAGAACTACCCAGATCCAGGACTGATAGTAAAGAACTATGGAGCCGATGCCCTCAGGTCAGCTCTGTGCTTGAATGTGAGCAAGTGTGTGTTTCTGAAGCATGAACGCTTTAGCAAGTGGCAGGGTTGTTTTTGTTACTTTGCCTTATGTTCATGGCAGACATTGTTTCAAAATAATAGAAGTATTATCCGTCTTTTACTAGAAACTGTCCCTGTTCTATTTACAGTATGGAAACACTCATGCATACTATTCAGACACGTGCCTACTGTACACACGTTGTCCTTTCTCATACATTGTCTCTTTTGCCCTAAGGAGTACGAGTACCATCGCCATATGGCCTAATGAATAAAGCACTATGCTCTCACACCATATGCTCATATATACTTTAAACTGTAGTTAAAGAGTGAGCTGCAGAGAAGAATAGAGATAAAGGTAGTCAGTTTGACTTCAGCACTAAATTTACAGTAGAAGATTCCTGTTTCATGCCTTAAACCGTTACTTTCACAGTAGCATTTATGATATAACGAACTCTGAAAACATTTCCAAACCAGAGTCCTCAGAGGAAAAATGGCTTGTGGGGAGAACAGTGTTGTTTTATACTATTTTAGGCCAAACTGGGGGAAGATGTAGCCAGTGACCTGATGATAGATTTGAAATAAAATGCAGAATTCACATATAACAGTTGCTGTTAATAAAATCTTCATGGTCAATTGCATTAGGTTGCATCATACCAGCTTGCTTCCAGTATCATCAAACCTTTTCTAAGCTGTGTAACCGAGTGTGCTGATGCCTGCCACTGACTGTTATATTGACATGGATTATTTTGTCAGATTTTCTGTCAGTGTACTGTTAATAATGTGTCTATTTGTCTTAATGGGGATTTGCACTGAGTTGCTTAGTAATGGTGAAATTAGGATTTAGCCTAAAATATGCACAGAACATATTCAAGGTGGCTATTTATCCTAATCGGAACAGTTATTCCAATTGAGATATGTTTGACAGCTGAACAACTGTATTAAGGAAATGAAAGCATCCCTACTCTGTGTGTCCGGTTTCTGGCCTAAAGCAGCACTTCAGAAGAATGTTAAATTTAAGAAAAAAGTCTTAACTGACCTGTATTTTAGCAGCTTGACTTGCTTTGTTTGCTGATCTACATTTTCAGTGAGACTTCTTGGTCAAAATGTAGTTCTAATTAATCTTAAACTCCAAACACTCATATGATTATTCATGGTTTTACAGTTTGAACACTAGACAGGGGCTTCAGTTCCTAACAGAGCTTAACTGGAACATTGCTGACAGCTAGTTTACCTAGAGCACAGCAAGTTGTTATTAAAACAATGCAGTTTTATCACACTGCCTATTCTGCACCAGATCTTGATGCCTTAAACACTATAGATTCTAATTTTGCATAACAGCCAGGGGCATCTTTATCATGCTACTTCGCCTACACAGTCCCAGTTCCTGTGATCGATTTTTCTCAAAAAAAAGTTGTGGACAAGTATGTGTGACCTTTTAAAATCATAAAGTACCAGTCCAAATACTTTGTAACAGTTTTCAACAGTTCGTTACTGGATCAGAGATTATTTTTTCTCTCTGAAAAATGAATCT
>JAPTYQ010000023.1:16585596-16608477 GCA_029814465.1 Ostorhinchus cyanosoma
AACGGGGATCCTATAGTTCAAAAACTTGACGTGATAGAGAAAAACTGAGATCAGTTTTGGATTCCGCACCCAAAAATGAGTTAAAAACAGCCGTCAGACCGAATTTAACAAAAACTATTTTCCCCAGTGTTATTTAACTTGATTTATTAACTCATTACTGGACTGTGTGTATAATAGAGATTACACTGCTGTGAAATGATTCAGTTCAGTCCCAGATAAACTCCTGCCAGTGTTTTTTTGTTTGTTTGTTTTATTGTGTGTGTGTTTTCAGTGTTTCAGTATGACTACACTCCTGCTTGAGCTGTCAGATCATCAACCTTTTGTGTGACAGTAGATACTCATTTTCTACTGCTATCAGCGACTGGTATCTTATTTTATTGGTGCATCTATAAACTATGCAACCATAAAACAGAAACTGTTTCTGAGTGGGCTGCTCTTGCTTCGTTTGAAATGGTAGAGTCTGTGTTTTTGTGTTGGCTGTCTTTGGTGATGTCCCCCTCTCCTCTGTCTACCCTTGCCTCCAGATTTGGTATGCAAGAGGCTTAGCTAAAGAGAATTTGACTGAGTTCACCGTCGATGTCGGGCAATGCCTTCCTGTCTGCAGGCTGTGTGTGTGGGTGTGTGTACATGAATGTGGACGTACAGTAGGTGTCCACCGTAAGACTTTTGTGTGTCTTTCCATTAGTCTTATAGCTTGTGGCTGTCCTTGGGGAGTTTGACGAAGCTCTCCATCACTCTTGGAACAAGGACTGAAAGGAGAGAGAACAGCGATAGCAGTAAAGATAAAGGTATGAAAGAGGAAAATGTGATGGGATGATTAGTGGTGTACTGACTGACATGTGCGGTTGTGGATTTTGATGGAGTTGGAGTGTGATCGTTCAAGCAGTAATTTCAGACTTTAATTCTATTCTGGTTTATAATTATTAAAACACTGGGAAGGCAAAGGAATCTCCAGTGAGTGTTATTATGATGGTTCCATCATTATCTGCCAACTGTGATAAAACGTAATGATTATCTGGAGTAGAGGCTACAATGATTAGCTAATTAATCACCTAGTCAATTAAGAGAAATTAAATTGATATTTAATTATTTTTCAAGTTAGAATGCCAGCTTCTTCCTCACCAAGAGACTCTGCTGCATTTACTTGTCCTATATTACATCCAACTGCATATTTTTATATACAAAATACAAAATAGGTACATTAAAGATGTCACCTTGGGCTTTGGAATGACATGACACATATTCACTCTATTTGCACATTTTAGGGCAAAGACACACTGACACAAGACTGCCGATTGTCCCAGAAAAGGTAGCCTGACTGCTCAGTCGGCTCCCGCTTCCCCGACACGGTCAAAAAAGTGTGAAGAACACACCATGTCGACTACTAGAGCGTATGTTCCGCACCTGCACTAGACGTAAAAACGGAGATGATAGAACATCACTCTAGACCAAAACACAGAGCTCACTGGTGTCAGTCAGTGTGGGCGATACTGGGAATTTTGGTATCGATCTGATACCAAGTAAATACAGGGCTAGTATCACTGATACCGATACTGAGAGTTTTTACTTGAAATGTCATGATCATTAATAATTTTGTGATTTTGCCTTTAGTTAGTTAACTATGATTATGATAAAACACAGGACAAAGATTTTAGGCAAATAAACATGCTTTATTTTGATTAGATAACTACAATCTAAAACAAGTTAACAGTATAAAAGTGCTCCCGTGCTCTGACTCTCTGTTCTGTGTGGGGGGGGGGGCATATTTACATCGATACGCTCAGCCCTAGTCAGCAGAGTTTTGAGCAGTCAAGAAGGGTGTTGTACTTGTTGAATGGAGGGCTAGTAATAAGAAGATACTGCTGTTGTCAGTTCTCAGGCTTCTTCTTGTGGAAGAAGACAGATGTCACGGATGAAAACTGAGGAGAAATCGCACGATGCTAACAATGATAACAGTGTTCACTTCATGAAATGAATGAAGTCCACAGGTAACACTGACTGACACTCATTCAGATACAATATGAGCAGTTCATGGCCTGTTATAGAAGACAATAATAGTGTGAAGTACCTTGGCAGAGCTGGATTCAAATGGAAACTTCTTGATCACTGATTCACTAGTCCCGGGCTTTCCCTCCACCAATCAGACTGGTCCGACTAAACGACTTGGTAGTAGCCGATTACACGTGTTGAATCGGCTGAAAAGACTGGCGATGGCATTGATGACGGTCGATCTTACGGAGCACACTAAACAGACTCATGTCACCGACCTCACCAGACTGCCTGACGACGTCCAACCGCTGAAAATGGGGTTGGTGCGTCTTCGCCTTTAAGACAAATCCACTAAATGATTCATGAACACAGTATGGATCATCAAAATTCTCTCTCTAAATCTCCTTAGCAGTGCTTTTTTGTAAAATACAACATATCATTTCATCGCTGCAGGAACATTTCAGCCTATTGAGCAAATTTTTTCAAGTATAGTGTGTAACTTTGTAACATACAGTGTTCGGTGTTACGTTTTCAGCCTGTGAAGTTATTGCCACAAGAAAAGCAGACATACAGAAGGAGTTCATTCTGTATGTCTGCTTTGTTTCATCTCTATTTTACTCGTAATATATTAGATAAGGGGCTCGCATGACCTCTCAGTGAAAGGTTAGAGACCTCTGGGACTCATCTCATTAATTGTGTGCTTCTGTGTGCATTCTACACAAACATATATATGGTCCTCTTTTACTGGAGCACTCAGGAGATGGTCCAAGGCTTCAACAATTAATAAAGCTAATGGTTATTGGCAGGTGGCTAGTGACCAGGATATGAGATGTCTGGTTGACCCGGGGGTAAATATGGCCCTTTATGGGTTAACAGATCCTTTCTAAAAGGAAATGAAGGTTTTATGGGCTGGAGGGAAGAGATCATTTATAAAGAGAAGGACCGAAAGGATACGGAGCATTATACTAATGCATCTAATAGGCTCCTTGAGTGACTGTCATTTAATTAAGATGCATGGATTTACTTTGATACTGAATGTATGCGTGAGTGAGTATGTGCCGGAGTAAAGGTGCATCCTCAGCATAATGTGTGTACTTGTTGGTTTGGATGAAAAGGAAGCTGACTTTCATATTAATGAAGCAATTGGTGTAGTTTTCACTAAAGGAGCATGAGCAGGACAGGGATGACAGTCATTAAAAAAGTGTAATTTATCTCCAAGCAGCAGTTTTGCAAAGTAACACAGACATCACACACACACATGAAGAAAGCTGTGCAACTATGCAACAGCTTCACCTCTATTTGACCCTTGAATTAGACCGTTTTACCTGCCAGATCAAGGAGGTAAACCAAACATAGACATTTCACACTCCTATGATCCGTATGAATAAAGAGAACATTATATGGGCTGTTTTCTCAGCTGTAAAAGACCAGTGCCTCCAGTTCTGCCGCCTGTTATGCTTCTGTCCTCCTGTGCTCTTTCTCCCAGGTTTTGGTGCACTGCAGCCCTGACTTCTCCCAGACATGCTGCATTGATATTCAAAGGTTGTTTCTGATCCCCATCACTGCGTTCCCTCCCTCTCTTTCACTCTCTCTCTCTTTCTTTCTTTCTCCCATTCTCTCTCTCTTTTGGTGTGTGTTTGTGTGTGTAACTCCTTCCGTTAGAAACTTTCTTTGGCCAAGATAAATGCAGTTAAAGGTTGTTCTTTACTACTTTTGCCACCCACACAGCCTTGTAGAAGCACCTCACTGTCCCACAGGTAAATCATCATTAGCACTAAAAGGTAATCTATCATCGCAATAATATGAAGGTAAAACATCTAATTAGTGCTGCCTTTGTCTGCATTGCTGCAGCTTTTGGGGAAGCCATGCTCTCCTGGTGCTGTTGGAGTCAAGGGGTTCTTTGATTGATAATCTCCTGATTATGATTAATGTTTGTCAGATCAGATCAATAAATACCTCAGTGTGATCAATACTTGTGCAGAATATATATTATATACCATTTTTTTTAATAATCCTCTGCAGTGAAAGACATAATGCTTTAATGTTCCAGTCAATTCTATCGGTGGTGTTTGCAGTTCAGGCTAATCAGGTAATTCTGATGATATGACAGAATCCACTAAACCTTCTCTAAATATCCTTTTCTCCTGACATCAGGCCGGGTGCTTCATTTTCTCCCGGTAATTTCAAACTGATGAAAAGTTGATGCACCGATGCTACTGTACTCTATGCAGTAAAACAAAAAATAGAGATTGATTAATCTACGCTAATATGACTTCAAACTTAACAGCTGATAACTTATGTCAGGTTCTCTGTAATTATTTCAATGGAAAAAAAATTACGGGGGAAAAAAAAGTTAAGCACCTGTCCAACTTATGCATTTTAACAGAGTTATTGATTAATTGCTTGATGTTTTATTCAACCGTTGCTAAAATTTCTAACAAAGTCAAAGTGAAAGACATTTAATTTCCTTCAGTTTTCTTTTTTTTTCACATGAGGAAGCAGGATGTGGTGATATTGTATTAACTGGATGGATAGTAAAGAGTTGGCTCCAAATTCTTATTATCATTATAATAACATTCTTGAAATTACCACCGTCTGTCTACCCCTACTAAAAGTTAAACGTTGATGATTAATAACTGACAGCTTCAATTGCTTTGCTTTTTTCTTTTTCCTCAATTGAAATTAAGATAAAACATATTTCAAAATTCAAAGATTTTCAAAGTTATGTTATGTTATGTTATGTTATGGTATGTGCTGTATAGGTATATGTGGGCTATCAACAATGCCAACAAAAAGCAGCAAGGGTCAGTGTCCATTGTTCATTCATTCATTCATTCATTCATTCATTCATTCATTCATTCATGTTTTCATTGGACATGTTACCAGTTCATCCCCACCCCGACATATAGAGATGAACAACCAGTTAACTTAAAGCAGTGCATGTCTTTGGACAGTGGGAGGAGGCCAGGGTACTTGAAGAGAACCCACACATGTAATGTCCACACAGAAAGCCCCCCCCCCCAAAAAAAAAGCATTTTGTGCTATGAGGCAGTAGTTTGTTAAAAAAATTAAAAATATATTTTTTAAATAACAGAAAAAAACCCTGTTAGGCAAACATTCTTATTCGCACGGGACATGTATGATCTGTGAACCTCAGGTGATTTGAAAATGAAGCCCCCCTGTGTTTATGTTGTATTTTCTCAGGATAATAATAATAAAAAAAGTCTGTTTTTACCTGAATTTCCTGATGTTATTCTCCTGGTTCAACTGTCCAGGGCACTTACAGACAACTGTCGATAGAACGGCCGAGAATGTTCTTTACCGTAGCTGTCAAACATGTCATTCATTCCATCATCTTTTCAGATGTTGCTTTTCTGATGGATTTAATGATACTCTTTCAGCGAATATCCATGCAATATCATAAAATGAATTTCCACCCAAAACAATTTTAACACCCAAATTTATCATCAGCCTACACAGCCCTCGACAAAGAAATAGACTGAAACCAAAATGCAACAAAAAAAATGCTCAAAATCACAGAGATGTTTATTTGCATGGGACTAATATCACATTTTTTATTTCATATTTATTATTATGGTGGAATTTTTATTGGAGTGGTGATTCACATGGGATTAAAGGTGCAGTATGTAAGAATTATGTTCCCAGTATTCATAAAATGGCCCTGACTGTCACCAGACATTAAGGAGTCATGTTCATTTCAAATACTGATATCACTGACAGCACTAGTCCAACCACAACATTCACATTTGAAAAGCAAAGTGTCAGCCCCTAAATAACATTTGTATCGTCATTTTGCGTTTTGGTCTGATGCTCCGCCCATCACCTATCTGCCAATCATGAAGGCAGTAGTGTTTGTTCATCCAGGTTGCCAGTTCCCACTGAGCTGCAGCTGGAACATTTCTGATCCCAAATGTCTGACGTCATT
Source organism: Ostorhinchus cyanosoma (assembly GCA_029814465.1). Classification (NCBI taxonomy): domain Eukaryota; kingdom Metazoa; phylum Chordata; class Actinopteri; order Kurtiformes; family Apogonidae; genus Ostorhinchus; species Ostorhinchus cyanosoma. The sequence goes on from JAPTYQ010000023.1 coordinate 16,591,532, forward strand.
AAACCTAAAAGGCCTCTTATTATTCTCAAATACGTTGAGGCAAAAAGAGAAACAAAACAAGGACATGTACAGGAGATGCTTTTGAAACATGAAGATAAAAAAAGAGAAATAAATCAAAAAAGAAAGATGGAGATGGCTGAAAGTGGAGAATTTTAAGACTGACGCTGGCTCTCCTGTGGTCTCCCCTTGCTTTCAGTGGTGAGACTGCGGTGTTTTCTCCTGGGTGAAGACACTGCAGCCCAGGTGAAGAGACCCGGGTCTGGCCCCAGGAGAGAACACCACAGCCCCGGTCCAGGGAAAAGAGACTGTGGCTCTGGGGAAGAGACTATAAGAGACGGTATAAACACCAGTGTAGGACTTGTCGCTTGCCACGGTAGCTCCTTGCACAATAGTAGACGGATCTGGCAACCCCTAGCCTGTGGGGGGGGGGGAGAATACCACGCTCTACAGTATTTTGAATGTGATTGCAGTACCAGTTTTGGCCACAATCCTACATACGACACCTTTAAGATCACGAAAAACCACAACTTACGACAGGTCCACAGGTGAATAAGCCTAAGACTGGAGAAACTTCCACATGAATATATTACAACAAACAAACAGGGGCAGCGAAGTCTCCAGATCAAGCATTTATCTTGATATTATGACTCATATATTAAAAGCGAGAAGCCGATTCATTTGAATTAATTTGATGTATCGGCCGTTTCTTTTTACATCATGACACGTCTGGCATTAACGTAAAACACCTTTGGCACATCTGTGGAGAGGCAGAGCGAGACTATATTTGTTCGACAGCGAGAGAAAACGAGGAAGAAAAAATAGACACTGACAAAAAAAAAAAACAAATAAGAGAGACACAAGGCTAGCAGTTCGGCACAGCGAGGCTCTCATGCTGCTGCTCCTCCCCTTCACTCACTGCAAGCTATGACAGGATGAGATGTGGGATAGTGACGTGACGGCAACATGACACAAAGCTGTTATCCTCTCCTGTCAGGCCTGGCTTCCTGGATAGCCAGATGAGTGGCTGGGGCAGAACAGGTGTGTTTGTGTGTACAGTATGTGTGTGTTTGTCGTTGTGGATAAGCCAGACACACAGCCACACAAAAGCATTATGTCCCGCGGCCGTCACATCCGCTGGAGTAAACCGTATGCACGTTTCTGTGTCTGGGATGGGTATTCTGATCCCCTGAACACCAGAATGAGCCTGACAATGATGTATGTCCTTGAAAGTTAGCCATCTCTCCTCCTCTTCGCTCTTCATTTTTCACTTGTGCACTCCATCTTTTTTTTTTTCTCTTGTTCCTGTGCCTACGAGCTCCCCACTTCTGTCCTGTCACCCTTTTCTCTTTTTTTCCTCCACTATTCCTTTTTTCTCTTGCTCCTTTTGCCAATTGCTCCCCTATAGCTCTGAAGTCTGTCTGTTCCCTATTATCTGTCCCTATCATATGTGCTATACTGTACAGTCTCCCTCACTTCCTTTTTTCTCTCTCTGCCTTTCGTCCTTCAGTCATTTCTGAAATGAGGTTGTGTGTCCAATAAACCTGCTGCTTTGCTCTGGGGGAAAATGTCAGAGAGCAAGAGCAAGGATCCATATATAGCTGTCTCGTCTTTTCTGATTATTTGTCTTTTCCTTAATTCCTTCAGTTTTTTCCACACTACCAAGTTTCCCTCTGTCCCTGTGCCCACCCACCCATTCATTTATTGGTCCATCTTTCTATCTCCATTCTTGTATCAGGTCAGATAAAAGCCTTGTCAACTGAAGAGCAGTCTTTCTGCTATGCAGCATTGTCACACACACACACACTCCCACACACACTCCCACACACATACACACACACACACGCACACACGCCCACCCCTGCTGTCTGCCGACATGGTACAGGCTGTGCATTGAGACAACCCCAGCTGAGGCAGTAGCAGTGAGAGTGCAGCTTAGTGAGTCTCCACACACACACGCACACCTACACTCACACACACATACACACACACACATACTGCACACCGACGTGGCCGTTAGTGCACTGCTGCATGTACCGTTGCAATATTATTTTTAGGTGGGAGGATTTCCACATCATAGTGATGGTGGTGATAACCTTGCTTCCATGTAAGTATACATCGTCCTTGTGTAAAATGTGAATGAATGAATGTATGAGCAGCTTATCTGTTTGCTGGTTTTGTTGGTCGCTCATGAATCTGCTGCTGTGGTTCATCTGCATGTCGGGGTGCTGTGATGTGTGAATAGGAATCTGTGTATATTTTTCATGTGTGTAGTTCGTGGGCATGTTGTGGACGTGGTTAAAATTGTCACCCTGCATCTGAAAGGAAGGTAGTTTAACAGCAGGTGATCTGGAGGAGGGAGAGAAGACAACGAGGATGAAACCCTATTCTGCAGAATGGTCATGTTTGGAGATGTAGTTGACCTTTGTATCGCATGACAGTATTTGCACTAGTGTAAACTGACAGGTGAACTATGGGAAAAAACAATAACTGAAGATAAAAATTGGATTCATGCACTTCTACACTGTACACATACTGTACACACATAACATACCTGCTGTGAAGGTCTAAGTTCTTTCACGCTCTTACTTTCAAAAGGAATCCAACTCTCTAGTCTTGAGGTTTTTCTTTTCTACTTTAATAGTATATATTCTCTAGAGGAAGATGTCTTATTGCACACTTCCTCACTCAGTCAGGCCATCTGTTGGCAGTGTGAAGTGTGCAGTCTCTCATCTCTGTCACACGTACTGACTGGTTCTGTCATAGCAGCAGGTTTCGCTGCCGAAGTTGATCATGCGTGTTTGCTTTCTAGCTGTCTTCACTGAATTAGCTACCTGACTATTTGGCACGGAGATTAAAAGCGTGATTACTGCTCGCTTTTGATCTTTTGACTGTAGTCTGGCGGGCTCTGTGTCTGATTACTGTCACTTGCAGATGCATTTGCAATCTTCCTAGCCGGTTAGTTAAACATTTTGTCATCTTTCTGATTAACTGACTGATCATCGTTCGAGGCCACGGGTTTGTCAAGCGAAAAACAACCAGTCAGCGGTTTGTGGAGTCACCACGTCATTCTGTCCTTCATGCATTTATTCAGTCGGCCGGTCAGTCATTTAGTCATTCAGTCAGTCAGTCCTGCACACTGTTAGACAGGCTGTCATAGAAAATTGATTGTGAATGTTGGGGCTGGGATGACTGTGTGACCTCAAACATCAGCTTCACTGCACCAAGACAGCCAGGCAGCTCAAAAGCAAAGATTGTCACTCGTCTTTTAGCCTGAATCTCTCTGTCCCCTATCCTGACTCTGTCTTTTGCTCTTTTTTTTTTTTTTTTAATCTCCATCTCAAAAACACACAAAAAATGCGAATGTTCGACTTGTGCACAGAATCCAAGTTAAAAAGAAGAAGACCCATTTAAAGCAAAGAGACAGAAACTAAATAGATGTACTTGGTGTTGTGTTATCTCCTGAGCATTTACATTTTAAACCTGTAATGGCATGACATTAATAGTGCAGTAAGAATGTGCTGACAAAATGAATCATTCTCTTTCCACTTTTACATCACTCCACTTGTAAACCTAATCAATGTCGTATAATTAACTCGAACCAGGCATAGATTTCCCCTTTCCGTGTGAGCATTTTTACACATACTTACAATGTATTCTACCGCACTCCGTAATCACTTCTTACATATTGAGTAGATGATTGTTTAAAAGACCAAAGAAAACGTCCAACACCAACAGGCTGTAAAGCAAATCAAACCTTGTTCTTCTCTGTCATATCTCATAGAGTCAAGGGAGAGTCTGTTAACGTCGCAGTGCATAAAATTTTGCTGTGTCATCATCACCTCTGTGTAGCATAGCGACAACCACAGTGCTAAAGCAGACCTGACAGTCTTTTTTTTTTTTTTTTTAACATGAAAAGTAATGGACAGGAGACTGGTTTTCACCTGTTTGCTCTTGTTTTGCTGATAATAAAAAATGACAGCAACAATGGGTAATGCCTGGTTATATTATGAAGCTCATTTGGATTTTATAAGCCTGTCTGTGAGTGGAGGAATCCTTAGAGACCACAGCAGAGGAGAGTGTGGTGAGAGAGTGAAAGAAAGAGGTAAAAGGTAGATGAAGCTTTTGTTAAATCTCAGGGCAGTTGGAGCTGAACTCTTTTGTCCTCTAAGCCAACACAAACAGTGATGAGATTCTCTCCAAGTAATCCCATTTTTTTTTTCTCTTTCATGGTCATATTTCTTTTTTGTGTCATTTCTAAAAGTAGTCATTTTATTTAAGGATTTGCTGTCTGATCAGAAAAAAAACAGTTGCTTTGTGAAGCTGCAGTACAAATAGACTGTATATAGTCACAGAGTGCATACAAACACATCGTACAAGCCTATTATAACATTGTACAGTCACAATTTTTGATGGTTTCAAATAAACGTACTCGTATTGATCTCTTTGGAGTAACAGAGGAAGTCAAACAACAGAGTGGAAAAGCATACATCAGAATTTCGAAAACATACTTTCATTTTAATCTGTCTAAAAGGGCTTGGCAGTGAATAAAATTAATTTGATTGATTGAGTTTATGTGCTTCTTTGCTTGTTCAACAAAAATTCTAAATGCAACTTATTTGTAAATTGTGATGGATTCATTGTGAGTACTTTTCTCTAATCATTGCCTATCAGAAAAATGCTTAATGATTTACTTTTAGTTCACATAGACAAGAAAGAAATAAGCTCAAAGAATTATTTTTGTCCCTATTGCCGCGTCCTAACTTATTACTTATTTGAGTACTTGTAACATAATGCGCTGTAATTGTTGGCATTTGGATTTGGATGAATTTCCCTCAATAATCAATAAACAAGTTGGTATCAGTAGTAAAGCCTTCAATCAAATGAAAGCAGTGACCAATGGCGGATTTCCCTTGGTGCCACGCCCCCCCCCCGTTTGAGAATCTGCAGGAAAAAATTGCTGCTTTGACTCAGAATTAAACCTTCATCATTTGTATTGCAGTTCTAAGTGTAACCTATTGAGCTAAATCTCCGTTAAGCTAAAAGTTGACTTATTTGCTCTCTGATTGTCTTGATACTTTTTGGGATGTGACGTTTACATCTAAGCTTCAGGGTTAAGATTGTGTATCTTGTGTTGTGAAATATGACTGTAATGCACAGTATGTTCTGAAAACAAAGCAAGCAGTCCAAGAATAGGACAATTTGGAGAAGGATATCACATATGTATGTATATATAGCCCCCCTCCCCTCTTTTTCTATTTTTTTCTGTAACATATGGCATCATCAGCTCATGCTATGCGGTACACAAATTCCGGCTTTTGTCTTTCTTCTGTAATTTTCACTCTCGTCATCCTCTCTTCTTCTGTTCTGCCCTTCCCTCTGTCTGTCTTTAGTCTCCTTCTAGCACACTTAGCCTGCATGTGTTGAATTTAATTAGTCCAATAACTCCCACATGATTTCTACAGGCTCATCTGGAGCAAGTAGAGGGCCTCAGCGGCCTTTTTTCTTTGTGTCTTCCAGTGACCTTGCAGCAAGAAGTTAATGTGTTTGCGTGTGCATGAGTTTGTGTGTGCGACCATGCATTTCTAACTTCATGGGGACTTAAAGCATTGCCACAGTCATTTTTGGGGACTTTTTCTCCCTCAGGAGGATAAAGTGCAGGTCGGCATAGCATAAATCATTAAATTTGTGGGTTAAGACTTATTTTTAAAATTAGCCTCCAGGAAATGAACATGAGTCAATGAAATGTCCCATAACGTGTGCGCATGCATGACTTTATATGGATGGGTTTTTTTCTTTCTGAGGGTTTTTTGTAATTGCTGGGACATCCTATTTATCCAAAAAATATAGAAATATAACTGTGTTTCTGTGCACACAGACAAGAAAAAGCACAGCATGGACATGTGTAGTGATGATCGTCACACTGCGAATACGTATGACTAAATGTTCTGTCATGCAAATTATAATTTTAAATCATGCCAAAGATACTTAATTAGTAATTATGATATACTTAATTAAGTTTGATTAGTTTCATATTTTATGTGAAACACCCTTACAAACCAGTCCTGTTGAATCACATTCCCTCTGCTCCATTGTTGATTGCGTTTACTTCCAGCCGATTTCCTACCTGAACCTGGATGAATGATAAAATATATTTCCATATAGAGTTTTGCAACATTATAGACATTTCTCTGACATCACAGATCATGCAACTTTAAATATGATTATTCTGCCAGTGATAACTCAAGATAACACACAACAGACAACAACAGTTACCTTTCTAAACCCTTTTTGTTCTATCACCAGTAAGATATACGTGCTCTACTGAGTGCACGCTGCAGCCTATATTACACCATTTCATTCCCCTTATCTCCTTGTAGACAGCTGAATTCAAAGCTAGAATAACATCCCGGTGTGTCTTTGTATTCCTAGTCTATCTTTCTAGGCCTGTGCCTGTTGTCCTATTTTTAGTGAAACCTGGAACACCAGTATCAATCCTTTTCTTCCCACACATAAAACAAAAGTTGTTCTCCCAAAACAATGGCATAAATGCATCAGCGGAACCAGGTGTTTAGCTAGCTGTTGTTGTAGATGTCAGTCCTGCTTGCTAAGTGACACTGTCAGAGAGATCGTTTACAGATATCAGCTTATATGCACCACCCACTGTAAGATGCAAAAAGGCAGTAGATTCTGACATTTTATCACAAACCTCTGGTAAGTATGTAGACAAAGTGAAAGTTAAAAGAGAAAACAGTCAGAATGGCATGCAAACATTCTATTGTGTTGTTTTCTATTGCATAAAATGATGATGCAGATTTACCTTAGCTGTTATTTGACCATGCCCGTTTTGCTGTTACAACTGCCCACTACCACTGTAAGAAGCTGTATCATGCTGCTGATCCCCGGGTATTTTCCGGACACAGATAAAGCAGCTTGTCATGCTGAAAAGCAACAGAGTACATCTATGAAAAAAAAAAAGGTTTGCAAATCTAGGAACAGATGAGCAATCTGAGGTCAGGCTCCGGGCCCACAGGGAAACAAATAGAAGGAGATGAGGGTCAGACTTGTAGTTTGTACACAGCTGTGTTATCCCTGCTAAAGCTCACATGTAGGCCTGTGCAGATTTCTTTTCTGGTACATTTACAGTTTAAGTGTCCTCTAGTCTCTTAAGTATAGATCTACAATAACTCTACGGCAAAGTTATACAGCAAAACAAACAAAACTGTCCTTATTTGACATGAACCCTGATTATTAGTCATGGAACACCAAATTCCACAGCGTCTATCCATACACATGTTGAGAGTTGTAGAAGCTGCAGTGATACCATATGTCAGGGTTCAAAAGGACGGCTTCTGCCTCATTACACTTGATATCTCAGGCCACAGCTTTAAGCATTCAACCTCTAAAATGATGATGACTCAATGTTTTGCAGGACTTCTCTTGCTCAGAAAACCTCCCAAGCAACTTGGTGCCATCACTTTTCTGTGAGCCATATTACATGTGGTCTGCACCATGTGTCATACTGTTCATGGATTAGTGAAATCCCCATGAGCACATTTGTCATCCACTTGTTTGGTGCATTATTCTCTGAAGGTAATGAATGTGATGGCAGATTAGTTTTAGGTTTGAGTAAGTTCCGGCATTTATGATTATAGCTGGATGTGAGTGTTGGTGTTAAAGGTTAAACTTTAATTATTTATTTATTTATTTATTGATACAAAGGGCATATATGAAAAGGTTGTTCTTTGCATTGAGTGTGTACCATGTTCCTGAAAACAATTTGCCTCAGGTATGGCAGGTTTGAATTAATTTGACATCCATAATTAATCAAAAAGTCAGCCTTGTGATGAACTGGTGACATGTCCAGGTTGTACCCCACCTTAACCCATTGGTAGCTGGGATATGCTCCAGCAAAGATGAATTTGTGAATTAATTAATTAGCTAATTAAAAAAAAAAAACTAGTTCCTGCATATAAAGTCAATTTCCAAGTGAATCTTTATGTTTATGTTAAACTACACGACTCAATTTACTATTCTGTGTTATATTTGTTGTGGAGGAAGTCCATTTGCTGACCTTACCTTTAGATAATACAGTATGCTGAATTGCATTGCAGTGTTCATTTTTGAGTTTGTGTGAAATCAAGGCTCCAAAGGGCATGCAAAGTAGTGATGATGCACATGCAAAAACAGAGTAAAAACCAAGCGATAACCAAGCTTTGACTCTACATGTCCGCATTATGTGCCTAGCTCGACTCATTAAGGCTAAATACGATCATTAGCTTGTGTTGTTGTTAGAAGCCAAGAGTCTAATTAATGACAAGAAACGGCTAAGGTTGATATCATTCACACTAGACTGGAGTGAATTTATTTCTCAAAAGAGCTACTTTCAGTTTTTTTGTGTTGGAAAATATGATTTTCTCTCACCCTGAATCAGGTCATTAATCAGTCTTAGTATAAATACTTTCTAATAAAGCATCATGTTAGTATTTGTAAAGTTTGCAAACAGGTCTTGAAGAAGAATATATATAGAATATATATATAAAAAATAGAAAAATGTTTTGCTCCACTCCACTCCCTATCTTATAATTTACCACGGTTCCACTCTCCTGAGCTTCTGTACAAAGTGACTGACAGCTAGATGCCATGCTCTGGGGATCAGGTTAGGAGTCTGGTTTAATTTGGAGAGTTTATCAGCAGAAAGGAAGCGGCTCCTCATTTACAGGATGATCCCCTATAGAAGCAAAACCACAGCCTGTTACAGCACCAGAGCAAACAACGTTATTGCGATAAGATTAGACTATTGCTTATTATCTAATCATTACATAATAACAATGTTTGGATTAGCTACTTTTTCTATAATGATGACCATAAGTGTTTTTCATGCTATGTTTGTTACTTTTCAATATGCCTGATGATAAGATGCCAATATTCATTTGGTTCAAATTGTCTATGTGCATCCACACTGCTGCTGCAAACAGTGTTACGTATGACTCTCCCTCCACTGCTTGACATTGGTTGTGTTGTATAATGCTATTGCTCACTAAGTACAGACAAGGATTTCAGGTGTCCGTGAATACAGCTGAACAACAGGAGCAGAAACAGGACAAAAACAACCGTTACATGTTGCAGCTTATCAAAGAATGAAATGCTGAAAAGATGAAGATGTAGGAGTGAGGGGAGGAAAAAGGTGAGGTCAGTGTTCAACACAAAAGCAGAAAAATGAATGAGATGGAAACGTGTAAGCGTGACTCCCCCATATCGACAAAGTTTGACATATCACTGAGCCACTACTCGTCCTCTTTAGTTTAGGATTTTTCACGGAGGCTGGTGTTGAAAGGCAGGGTCCATCCAGACTTCCCTGCTTTTATCAGTCGCTGCTTAATTCTATGGCCTCGAACACAATCCTGCAGCTTTCGTATACAATGACCCTCCTCCCTCTAATGCTGCGGTACTCCCTACAGTATGAAGTGACCTATGGTAAATGTACATACAGTACATCCAATGTGTGGATTTGATATATGTGCATCTCTCTCCTCTTTTGTCTGACTCATCCCGCTTTGTCCTCTCCTCTGTTTCCTCCCTGCTTGATCATCTCTTCAGGTAGATTTGCGCGGGCGCTGAAGTCCTTTTCAAGCTCAGGCATTGGTTTCTGAAATAACCTATTTCTTCATCACAATCTGTCTGCTGTGTTTAGTTAGCATGACAGCTGCTTTCAACCCAATTAGAAAACACTGATGGTGGCTTTCTGCAATGGAGGCACTCAGTGTAGCTGTTATATAACAGTTCACCCAAGAGACAATGTCTTTTAATATGTCTTTGTCTCTCTCTCTCTTTCTGTTAGGACAGAACAATCGGAGGAAAATCTGTAATATACATCAACTTTGTTCAATTCGATGACGATTATATGACTCGTCATAAATAACAAACTAAGCCTGTCACCAGATTTACACAGTTCAACTAAAGATAGCTGTCTTGCAGAGGGTTTTTTTTTTCAATGTTTTCATGCTCACATTGTGATGATAATGAAATTGTGATTTACTGGTCAGCATTAATGACTGTGTGTGTGTCTGTGTGTGACAGATTGCCCACGTGAATCATTTATCACTTTTATTGTCTAGGTTTTTTTATGTGTTTTCACAAATGAAGAGTTTAAATAGGTCATGAAAACATGCAGGTTATGAGTGACAAACTAAAACTGCTTTTTAAGGGTCTCTAGGTTTATTTGACTGATATATTGGATTATTATTTTTAATTTCTCTGTATTTCAGTCTCAGAATTCAAGAACCAGTGCCTTTGCTGCCAGTGTAGCTGTTATTCTAACAGTGAAATAGTGACTTCTTCCTTTTGAAGCTGTACTCTGTGGAAATGTGGCGTTCAGGATCACCAGTGATGAGTATTTTACACATTTTCTGTAGTGAAATTAATCTGGCGTTAAGCTGCTTTTATGTTTGTTATCTGAAATGATGGGGTGATATCTAAAAATGTGCAGGTGTACAGAACTGCTTCATTGTCTGTGAAGTCTGCTGCACTGTTTTTTGTGACAGGCAGGTGGGGCTGTATGCCAGTCCTGGTGATGGTGCAGTGGGCACAGCTCATACCTCAGCTTTGCCCGACTGTGCTCAAGGACATTTTAAGACAGTCGCACAGAGAATGTGCACAGTTCCACTGTGGACGACAGCAAACTAAGCAGCACTTCATCTAGAGCTCTCAACATTGACACTTGTAAGAGAGCCAGCAGGATAAGCAAAGCGTGAAATGCAAAACTAAAGCTGCAATTATTGTCAAAATATAAAGCACAGTGTTCTATTGTGAATGATGGTTTAGTGTATTCATGTATGATAGTCTTCACTGTCACAGCGCAAATGAACCACAGTTACATAAACAAAGGAGATTCATATGTATTGTATTGTATTGTAAGGTACAAAAGTGAACATTTCTTTAACACATCCTAAAATCTTACAAACCTTACATAACCATAGGATTGTTCTACAGGATAGGATTGTTGATCAAGGCTGCTGTTTGAAGGTCTATTTAACAAGGAACAGTGTTCCCACAGCAACACTCATGAATTAATCCTAATACTTCAGGGTTTATGTTCAAAAGTTCAGTATGTATTTACTGACATCTACCAGTGAAATTGAAGATTGCATTCTACTGGATTCCCTCCACCTGCACCCCACCCTTCTCTACAGTGGCCACAAAGGCTCTTATTAGAGTCAGTGTTTGTTTTTTCCATTATGGGCTTTTTGGTTCAGGTGATATTACCTGTGGTCCACACTGAAACATAGGTGATGATGGTAATGCACCTTAATGCTGGATGCTGCATGCTATAAAATAATAAAACAGAGGGGAAAAAAAAGAGAAATGAGAGTCTGTTCTAAGCTACTGTAAAGAGATGGTCCATTATAGATATGCATGACTTATCCAAATGGATTATTCTCAACAATTCTACTTATTTTCCTTTTCTTTTCAAAATTTTGTTGATATCATTATAATCTATGTCTGCAACAAGATTCTCTTTAATCCCCAAAACTTTGAGCCATAGACCTCCAATGAACGCATTAAAAAAAGGAATTATGAGGATGATGAACTTATTTACATTAGATAACAAAGTAAACAAAAAAGGTGGTAAAACCTATTGTTTTGCAACAAAAACACCATGTTAAAGGTAAACAATAAGATGCTGTGCCTCATTTTGGTGTGTTTTGGTGTTGGTTCACTGGTGTTGAAGGGTGTCTTAACAGCTGCTCTACAGCAGATCCTTCTGGAGGTTTTACAGTAGATTGTCATAAGACAAACACAGTGGAGTGTTCTGGTCAGCATCTGGTCATCTGGTAGCTCTATGTGTTAATGTGGATCCCATATGGTGCTCAAGTTCATGAAGTCCAATTATGTGTTCTCGCACTTTAGCTAAAAAAGGTGTTAATTATTGCAAAATCTGCACTTTCTCCCTGACTGTGTGATCATATGTTCGTCATTACTCAATGTCAAGCCACAGGGAGCCTGCCAACGACACAGACAGACTAGCAAGAAGGCAAGGAGGTAGACAGAAGAAAAGCACAGCGGGAGAGTGTTTAATCGGCCCCAGATAGGCAGGTATGCAAGAGGACTACATTTAGACTGGTACAAAGATTGGGAGTGGTGCTTACATAATATGTGAGAAAGAGCAAAATCATGAAAACCTTAACCTCAGCACACAACTATCTTCATCAGTGTTTCATCTGTCAGTGCAAACAAAAACACCAACAGGAGCTGCACTTGGAGCTGACCTCCTTTTTCTAAGCAAAAGGAAATCAATTCTGTATGTTCACATATGCATGTTAGTGGGATTGTGTGTGTGTGTGTGCGTGTGTGTGTGTGTGTGTTTGTGAGGGTGTGAGTGCTTGTTTACATTCTATAAAAGGCAGGGCATCATTTGCTTTGAAGTTAGCGGAGCCATCAGCTGTGTGCCTTACCCTTTCCCTTCTTCTGTATTTCTCTGCTTTCCCACGTTTATTCCATTTTCCTACATTACTCTTTCATACACTCCTCTTTGTTCTTCGATCTTTTAACTTTTGTCTTTTGTATTATAGATCTTCTCCCTTTCCCCTTCCTCTCCATTATCCTCTCCGTCCCACATTTCAGCTTCTCCCTCTCTTGCTCATGTCATCGTAATTTAAAGATATGCGGCTGCACACCAGCAGAATATAACACCACCAACAACAACAGTTACTTACATCACTACCAAGATAATGAATATACAAAGCATTACACGGCGCCTGTTAAATTAGTCAGAACATAATGCACTGATATTCACATTTATTATTTTCCTTTCATTTAAAACCAGATCAACAAAGAGAAAATTGAAAGATAATCAGCTTGAATCAAAGACAGAGTTGAATCACACATGATGTTCTTTCTTGTTCTTCTTTTATTCAAATCTTTACAACCAACGAGGCCAACATTATTTATTTTCTTGATCTATTTGCATATTCCAAATGTTTTTAGCAATAGTTAAATGCAGAGAAATCCATAGCCTGTTCACTGTACATGATGAATTCCATTTGGTTACTGCTCTCTGGTGTCATATCCCCCTATACTAAGCATTAATGACAATCAACACTGTTTCACTAAAATGAAATACTTAAACCTGAGGTATGCAATTCAATTACACAGTGTTTATATTTAGACTAGAGCTCTTATTGTGAAAGGGAATGACAGAATCTATTAGATTTCTAATGTGCGTCAGTTGATTATGTCTGTTTTGGTTTGAATCAAGAAATACTTAGTGGCAAAAATTATACACTGACTAGTTAAAGCAGGGATACTCATCATATGGCATGTGCTGGTGGGCCTGCTGGCAATAATTCACAATGACATGTTTTTTTTCTGGTTTTGAGTTCTTTAACACGTTAAACTATTCACAAGTTAAATGTCAGTTTTGTATAAAGTACTGGAAAGTCACACTTAAGTAGAAGTACAGGTACCCTACCCAAAAAATGAGTTTGGTGGGTCACTACTCAAGTTAAAGTCATTAAGAATCTAGTATTTACTGTACATAAGTATATCAAATAATCTGAAATTAAATGTACTCAAGTAATGAAAGCAAAATTAAATGTTACAAGTAAATGTTAATAACAACCAAAGGTGTCAGAATTTTGAATATTATAAAGTTTATCCAGGATTTTAAAACATGGTAAACTAAAAGACAACCAGTCCAAAATATTGAAACGATGCCTACATCACACACTTAAAAGAACAAAGTTGGGAAACCTAAACAGGAGAAGGATACTGTTGTTATTCTAAATGTCAGAATTAAAAAAAAGAAAAGAAAAAAAAAGAAAAAGAAAAGTATGACGCTCATGCAGCACCTCAAAACTTGGAGCATACATTTCACTTCATAAACAGGAAGTCCGAAGTCTAAACCACTGACATGAAACCAACCTGTTTTTTTGCACATCTCACATCCACAGTTTGGTAACAGGTGGAGTGTGGACCGTCGTTTGTTTGCACATGCGCATTACGTGATTAGTCCCAGTAACAAATCAGCTTCCTGGCTTTGTTGCAGTCACCGGTAATCTCACCGGTGAAAACACAAAAATGTAGGGTGCAATATATTTTCCTGGAACATTTTTTTTTACTATATTGCTTAAAATCTCCTTCACATCCCGATTACAAACAATTAATTAAATGTTCTAACACAAAAAATTTAGTCGCCTGTGGAACGGACAGGATTGAAAAAACACCAGCCAATCATTGTGAGCACCCGCTGGAAATGATTGAATGGTGATATGTCTGTCAAACGAAATTGCCATTTGTCCCTCCCCCTTCTGCGCGTACCCCTCTTCGTACATGATTAGCCCGTTCTCAGAGGCTTGGAGCACTAGTACAGGGAACGAAGCCAGAGCCAGAGCTTGGCTAGCCATGTTAGCTAGCTGTTTGGGCACCAACATAAATGACAAGGATATGTAACGTTAGCCAGATAGGTATGAACTGGAGCTGTACTGTAAGAGCGAGGGTACTGGAAGAGACTGAATGAGGTATGTCTGGATTGAAGCTGGAACCAGGGTAGGACCCGGAGCCTTAGCCGGAGCCGGGGTTGGAGCCTGAGCGCGGCGAATTGTCACTGTGTGCAGCGCTCGTGAACCGTCAGGAACCAGATTTGAGCGTGGCAGTATTCTGGAGGCGTGGCTTCAGGAGGATGTCTGAAGAAAAGGGGTTTGGACTTTAGAATTGTGTATTTTCAAAACGTAGTTTGCTCAAACTGTTTTTTATAAGATCTTGTACCCCACCTTTAACCCTTTAAACCCTAAGCTTAAAATGGTCTACCTGGACTTCTTTTTTTTTTGTATTTTTAACTATAAAAAGGATAGAAAATATGCTTTGAGTGAGTCACTTTGCCCATTTTTCTAGAGCACTTTTTTTCCAGATCTTTCAAAATCAATAAATCATTTACAATTTACTGCATGTTATAATACTGCGAAAGTAGCTTCTTCTCCTGCTTCTAGTACAGGCATTAATGAAATTACCGTAATGACCCAATAAAACCTATAAAGCGCAATGTCTCCAGTTTCAGAAACCACTGGAATTTTTCCAATCGCAGAAACAGTGAAAGAGTTACAGCCATCCAAACTGCATATGTGCAGGGTGTGTCAGCGAATTAATTTATTTTTTGTAATAACTAACGACACTGAATTAAAAATGTTCGAGAAGCAAGCAATTGAGTTAGGATATGTAGTGAAGTAAAGGTGAAGGTAAACAGAATAAAAAAAAAATACTCAGTAAAGTACAGTCTCTCAAAACATACTTGAGTACAGTAGTGAAGTATTATTGCTTTGTTGCTATACAACACTGAAGATTATATCATTTTACGTCCTGTAGGCTCAGTGTAAATCCTTGTCCCAAATGAGTTAAATAAAGTGTGCTAGTTTAGTTTGCGTCCTTAGTTTATGTTGGAGTTAGTTTTTTTTGCTGGATGCCAGTTGTTTGCTGATGTTTTGAGCATTGTTCTTTACTCCATTTGTAATAATGTCCCTGTTACCTACATCCATGAGATCAGCCACAACAAAGTGATCTCTATGTAGAAGTGTCTGTCTGATCACCTCCTTTACCGTGTCAACAGGATGTAACACTAGATACTGTGAGATTAGAAACACAGATAGGTAACTAAAACACCTGCTCACACAATCCTTACATTGAGAATCTTTAAATGAACAAGTGGAAAGTACGTAGGTCTATTCAGTTGATGTGATTAATATTGTTTGTTCCTTAACTAACCACAGGTGAAACAAGTAAAACAATCAATATCTCTGCGCCACGCCAGATAATTTATTCATATTTTTGATCTCAGATGTACATGATCCATTGCCCTGCTGGTTATCGCTTTGCCGAAGTAGCTAATTGATAAGCAGCAAGACAAGCTAGCATGGTGGAAAACCAACAGTCCTCTAAGTGTTGAGGTACAGTCCACATACCCTGAGACAAGTGGTGATGGAGGCAGTGTTTCTCTTTCAAGTGGTCCATCTGGTGCGACAGAGAATTACCTGTGTGATGTCGTTTCTCTCCTCAGCCAGCCACTTGCTCAACCATCCAGGCATAGAATCTCTCTCACACACATACACACACACAATTTCCTGGGAGAGCATTTGTTTGCTTTCATTTGCTGGTTTTGGAGGATCTGACTGGCACACATGTCTGCCTTGGCACAGACAGAGTATCGCCAACATTGATTGGACTTGATCGGCAGGCAAGGGATGGGACTGCACAAAAGGTTGATGAAAAAACAGAGAAGTTTCTCTTTGCTGACATTTTTGTTTAAGACGCAGAGAAAACACTGAAAAAACAAACAAAACTGGACAATGTAATTATTTTTTATTTAGCGCACATTTATTTTATAATCCACCGACCCTAAAACGAACACAGTTACTGTAGTCCGCTAAACTCATAAAGACCCCAAAATCCACCGGTGACCAAAAACATCCACTGATCTAAAATATTTAGTAACTTTAGAACCAGTAATCCTGTCAATATGTTGAAATAATTGGTGTAAAAGGCAGTTTGTCATCTTTTCATTGTCATTAATTGTGACCCATTTGGACATTAAGAGACACATTAGTGAACGTGGAAACGCTGTCATCTTCTACAACATTGATTTACCAGTAAAACCCATGAAGTTTGATAAATGATAGCGGTTAGAGATGCTTTTTTTTTTTTAAGTTTAGTTAATATCTCCTCTACCACCCCCATATCACATCATGTGTAATCACTATGTAACTATGTAAATACTTTTAAAAATGTATGCTTACATTTTTATACTTTTAAGAACGTTTATTTCTTTTGCACTGGTGTGTTACATATTACCGCTGTATACCGGTACTGTTAAATTTCTCCATGGTGGGATCAATAAAGTCTTGTCTTATCTTATCTTATCTTATCTTATCTTATCTTATCTTATCTTATCTTATCTTATC
>JAPTYQ010000023.1:16623890-16635737 GCA_029814465.1 Ostorhinchus cyanosoma
TAAAAGGAATAGAAGAGAGAGAAAAAGAGAGAGAATGAAATGGGAGGCAGTGAAGAAGAGACAGAGGGAGAGATGGCTCTCAGAGGACAGATTATAAATGATACACAGCCATTTTCCTCTACAAGGGAGCAAAACCACATCATGGGCAGACACACATAGTCACAAATACACAAAAATACTCACACAGGTGTTCCTCTGCAGTATAGTAGCAATGACCTTGAGGCAGGCTGAAGCAGTATTATGACACAGCGGTCAATCACTCTGCAATACCACTCTATATGCAATATTAAGCACATATCCTAAGGGAATGGATGTGCTGGAATCTAAAGCAGCCTGTCAGATGATGTATTTCATTTTGCAACAAGTCATGACTAAAAAAAAGATTTCAACTTGACATTTATGATAACATAAATGTCCATATGCACTTTATTGATGCTTTATAGATAGACCAAAAGCACTTCTAGTTATAAAATAGCATACACTGAGGACCTTGTGTCATTTTAGCTCCGTTTTAAAGCTGAAATTATAACACTCTGGAGATAGGGCCAAAATGTGTCATGGGTGTTATCATTTATTCAATTTTTGAAAGGATTGTGGAATTAAGTTTTGCCAGTTTTGCACACACATGTTGATATGTGTTCTGTTTTTCATTGCATTTCACTAAATGAAGCTGCTACTGTCTACTTTTTATATAAGGTTATTTTACATTGTAAACAAGTAAACTTAGTGGATGAACTACTGTGCTAAAATTTTAATCTGCAATTAATGATTTGATTGCATAATATATAAGTTCAATATATAACATAAGTCTTAACAAACCTTAGTGACTATGTAACCGCAAATACTGTGGGTCATGGCTTTATGAAAGATACAAACTTATTTGAGCTGTTTTAGTTGCTCCTCCAGAAGGTCAAAGCATTTGACTATCAATCTATTAATAAAGCATCTTTTGAGGATTGCGAGGTATCCATTGTTGTGAAGCTGTGATGGTGTTTAAATGTAGCACAACACAAAAAGAAGAGTAGGTGTGTGGGAAAAATAATAATGGCTTGCGAACATTTCCATGGGGAGGTGTTGTGAAGTGCAATCACTTCTTAAACACTTACGCGTTTCGTATCAGGTTTTGATGACTGTCTCTGGAGGAGAACACAGTGGGCTGGTTTCCCAGACACAGATTAAACAAAGTCTCAGCCTAAAATAAAATTTAAATATATTAGATATCGACTAAGGCTCATGCGTAATCTAAAACCACTCATCAGGACCAATGTGGGTTTTTTTGTTTGTTTTTTGTATCAGTTATTGTTACTAAAGAAGAGACCTGTGTATACCAGACATAAATGGCTTTACAGTCTAGTGTTGAAAGATGTTGGTCAAGTCAAACAACAAAACAAGTAAGTAATAACATAGATAAATAATTCAGAATGTACTTATACTCAGTGGTGCAGTCCAGGGTATACACCGTGTATCTACTTATTTTTCAGTCAGCATTGTGTATACCCACTGCTAAATCCCGCCTGATGTGCACCATTCAGTAGTATCTACAGCCAAATTACCCATTTTTTCCCCTCTGATGTTGAAGCCATGACCCGCCCTACTCTGCCTTTAATTGGTCAGTACTCACAGGTTTCACTGATTAGATTGGTTAACTTTTTGTCATGAGAACTGATGAGCCAATCAGAGGCAGAGTAGGACGGATCCTGACGAGGATAATATTTCTAACCAGCTCTGGCCACCGTTGGAACCTGATTGGACACCTCAGGTGCCAGTGCCACCCTAGGTCACTGCATGTCTCGTTGAAAGATTCACAATTATTGGAAATGTGAACAAGAAAGGCCGAATAAACATATTTCAAGTGAGTGACACGTGTCAATAGAACCAGCTTTCATAGAATACATAATTCTGAGCTAAGTTTTCAGGTGGTTTCCAAATGAGTCACTATTTTAAACTACTGGCCTTATGACTGCACATTTAGAGAAGAGATTTTGTCGCCAGCAGTTAAACTGTGTGAGTAGGCTAACTTATAAAAGGCTAACATTATAAAAGGCTAACGTTATGAAAGGTTTATGTTATCCTATATTTGCCACATGTTGAATACATTTACATTCATGCAGCTGCTTGTGTGATCAGTAAAACCTACAAACTGCTCCTGATCAAGTCATGATAATTATATAACAGTGAGCAAATACTACTGACAGGTTTTTGGGTAAACTAAATAGAGTAGACTTAAGGCCTATCTCAAAGTCCCCCTTGGCAACTAGCACTCGTTTTTGAAGTCCACTTCAGAA
This sequence comes from Ostorhinchus cyanosoma, assembly GCA_029814465.1. NCBI lineage: Eukaryota > Metazoa > Chordata > Actinopteri > Kurtiformes > Apogonidae > Ostorhinchus > Ostorhinchus cyanosoma. The sequence continues at coordinate 16,626,176 of JAPTYQ010000023.1, forward strand.
GGAGTCACAAGTAGTAGGGATTTCTGTGGACACTATGGGACATCGACGTCATCAATAAGTGAGGTTTTGTATATGCACGAGTTCACAGTAAATATAGTGGTACATTAATCCACATGATGACAGCCCAAAACTACACCATGGTCGGTCAAGGAGATTCAGTCTTTGGTGGATAATGTAAAAATTCAGACGAGACAACATGAAACGAGTGAGCTTATCAACAATTCCCTGAGCAGAAAACACGGAAGTACGCGCCATCCCGCTTTGATGTTCAGGTCTATCCTGTAAAGGAAATGCTGTCTGGGAATGCCGAGTCGAGTCAAGTCGAGCCGAGCTAGTACCAGTGGAAACGCATTTGTGCGATTCCTTTCCAGCTCCTGGAGACATGTTTACCATAAGTTTACGTGGGAAAACCAGAAGTGTTCGCAAAGCATTGTGGGAGGCGCAGAGCAAATTCTTCCCCTCCGTCTGAATCAAACGTCCTGAGTCTCCATCCAAGCTGACTCTGTTCAAAGGGGTACAATTTCCAATCCCCCTCGACGCTAAAGAGAAAGGGGACACCCTACCCCTCTAAAACATGACTCCAAATGTAGGGATAGGAACAAAATGTAGGGCCAAGGGGGGACTTTGGGACAGGCCCTTACATGTCAGTGAGTGCGTTTACATGCACTTAGAGAAAATCAACTTCTTTCCTTAGTCCAGCCAATATCGAAGTTTTCAAAGCCATGTAAACACCTTAGTCGGACTGGAATCGAACCGAACTGGAGTTTTAGAAATCGGACTATTGGTGCCAGATAATGCGGTTCTAAATCGAGTTATTCCGGCATGTATACGCAAACCACGGTTAGCTGGACTATTGACTGGCCTGGCCACTCCCCCTTCCGGAAGTGACGGGAGTCACGACATGACAGCAACCCAGTAGCAGAAGGTATTATCCTTCTGCTAATATCATCACCACCAGACTTTGTGTGCAGTTTACGTGTAACCTGATCAGGATGAACAGTTTGGACCAAATGGACTGAGCTGCTGCATCGTTGTCGTCCATATTCTCGCTCAGTGTTGTTGTCCTCCCTCTACTACGTCTGCTTCAAATCTGCTGCGTTTGTTTACTAAATGTTCTTTATCCATGACGCCGACTGGAAGAATGCCAAGGCAAAAGGGTGTGTAGCGCCACCAAGTGTCTTGGAGGCGAATGTATCTCACTCAATAATTCGCTTCTCTTGCTGCGTATGTACACTCGGATTTCTGGGAAACTCCAGTTAAATCCTTAGCTCGGTTATTGCCAAAGCTCAGCTTAGATGTACATGTAAACGTACTGACTCTTTCTAAAACAGGGTGTTTTTCTGGACTACTTTAAAAACTAAAGGGGGAATATTGAGAGTGTACCCACTTCTCCAGGGACCACTACACCACTGCTTATACGGTGTATCATGCCAAAGCAGTGAGAAGTTTCCCTGAATAAACCCAAGCTTGTCGGAGACGCTGTCAGACAGACAGATATGTCCACAGCACACACAGAGACACTAGGCATGGCCGGCAGTGAAGTCAGCTGTCCCAAGAGATGCCTGACTGAATTAAGAGGACAGATGCCAAAAACCAGACTCTATTGGCCTGTTCTCATGGAGCCTGGTGCTGACTCACAACAGCATACAGTATGTCTGCCCATGTGAGAGTACGCTATAGAGTAGAGGTTGGCCTACACTACACATACAGTAAGTGGAAAAACTCTCATAAACAGATGCTGTAGTTAGTCATTTTATAGTTTCCAAAGTCACATTTGATCTATTTTTGCTTTGATATAACACTGCTGCAATAGTGAAAACTGTCTGCTTAGGACAGACATTAATCTGGTCTCTTCATAGTTGTTCAAAGTTTACTTTTTTCGTACTTCGCTCTGATGGTTGGACCTGTAACTCGTCTCCAGTTCCTCATTACTTTTGTTCCGGCTTGCCCAAAAAAGTGAGTGGTGCAAAAATACAGTGCTGGAAACTGACATCTCCAAATGCTTTTCTGCCCCCAGGTTGCTGCCATATATCTACATCAACTTTGTGTCATAGAAAATGTCCCGAATCCAAACCGGATGCTTGAAGCCAGTAGTATGGATAGCAAGTTGACAAGCGTGGCTTTGCTTTTAGCTGGATATGCAGAGTCCCAGGCTATAACCGGCTTGTTTTCTCTCCATGTCAGCTCTTTTCCTGATTTGACCTCTCTCCTCTATCTTCTCCCGCTGCGGGGCAGAGCAAGGGTGGTACCACTGCTGCCAACACAGACAGACAGCATTTCCCTCTCAAGGGCACATGAACAGATGCAGTTTTGGACCAGATCCCGCCCTGCCTTGCTTAAGGGCACAGCAAAGATGACAACTTGCATCTTACACATACTGTAGAGGAGAATAAGTCAGCAAACCAGTGGTTGGAAAGAGAAGCAGGAACCTTAAATGGATACTGTCTTGTCTACTGAGCTTTCAAAATGTGCCTTCTGCAAAGAAACACCAAAGACTTGAGGAAATTCTGCCATGCCTTGCCCAAAGGCATAATTGAAAAGAAACTAAGCCTGTTTAGTCTTGCCTTGGGGAATAGGGATACTGCTACAGAGATAGTCACACTTACCCAAGGGCACAGGATCAAAGCACCAAAATCCGACACTGCCTATCCCTAAATGTGCAAACACATCATTCAAGCTTCTGCTATTCTGCATCTTCTCTTCCATTGAGTACATAGATTCTGCATAGTTGGTAAGGTTTTAAGTACTGTCCATTACTTACCTAAAGTCTAATACTTCACATGCACATAGACCAGTACTTATAGGTATTTCTGTTGGAGAGATTCTGCTGATGTAGATGTTTGTCACCAAAACAAATAATCCACAGATTAATACATAATGAAAATAAATTTAATAAATAAATAAATTCTTATAGTGAAAGAATAGTCTGTCTGCCTGTCTATCACAGATATGCTTTTATCGTAGTACATTTTGTAAATATAACCTTGCCAGCACCAAATGACAAACCTCGGATTAGCTGCATGTGGAAAAATCAATCGTGTTTAATGCCGTGTAGGTACATCTGTTCCATGTCAGGAATATTTAGGGGAGAGGCATCCATTTGTGCAGCAGATGGAACTTTTTGGATGGCGTTTCATCAGCTCTGTCATATAATAGTTCAATCAAAATCTCTGCATAGCCCAAGCATAGATCAATACTTTTTCCTTCATCTAGCATCTGTGTTAGCCAGCTATTATAACTACTGTCTGGGAAATAATTTTACAGATTTAATGTAATAATTAAAGCAAATATTAATACTGTGTTACTGATATGGCTGTTGTTCCTATAACTCTGAATTGGACTTTTAAATGTTTTGGTGTTTTAATTCAGTTGGAATCATTATCCCTCAAACAGTGCGTTTTCCCTGCAGATCCAAGCAGACAGACAATACGGGGCACGTTAGAGTGTGTAGATTTCCCTTACCTGTCATGACTATTTCATGACTCTCGAAGGTAGTTTGAATTTTAATAGCTGTCCCTATTGTGTCCAGAGCTTATCTGAGCCCCTGGGCGAAACCAGAGACTGACACCCAGATGGGAGACAGGAGATAGACCACTGTCACTCTCCCTTTCAGCCTCTTGGCCCTGGATGCTCTCCCTTTTCACTCCCAAAGGGAGGTTTGCTGGTTTGTGTGTGTGTGTGTGTGTGTGTGTGTGTGTGTGTGTGGGGGCATGAGGAAAAATGGAACAGCTCCTAATCGGCATGGTTGACTTAAACCACAGTGCCAGAACCAGTGTCATAGTTTCTTTAAATAAAACATAGCAAATATTGATTTTCTTCTGTTCAGTGCATCAGAAAAAAAACACTGTCCTCTAAGTTAACTGTTGATTTATTTAAATTATATCATCTTAGATCACATATTTGTATTTGTGAAGTAATGTGTAGCCTAATCATTTCTAGCTTTGTTTCTGTATTCCTACAGTCGACCAGACCACTGTCTATTTAGAAATGCATTGTCAGTCCTTTCACGCGTGAGAGGGCATAGGAAACAGATGTGTTTCTTCATTTATGTGTGTGTGTGTGTGTGTGTGTAAAAGATATAGAGTCCTGTCAGATGATAAAAAAGAGAACACACTGGTTATTTATCACAGTGTCACTTCAGTAAATATTTAATACTAATGACATTTTTTCAAGATACATAAAGGCTAGATTGAAATTTTATGATCTAAGAAGTGATGTGACAAAGTAATGATGGATGAATGGAAGAATCCAGAGATGCATGTGTAGATTGATTGATTGAATGAATGGTTGAACGGTCTGGAATTACAGGATGAAGTTTCTGACCCTATTACACTTTGCCCTAATCACTAAGCAGTTGTGTCTAAATACACTCTCACTTTCTCTTTTCCTGTCTCTGCCACACACACATAGACACACACACATAGACACAGACACACACATACCTCACAGAAGCTGTAAACAGATGTCTCATTAATGTTGTGTCCACATCTAGGGCAGTCGGGCCAGCTAATATTACAGTGTTTGAGGCTCAGGGGGTGGAACAAATACACATGATTACTAATAAATTCAAGAGGATGTTACACTTCTTTTTTTTTTGGCTCCATTGTTTGCCACTTTTTACCACATGCACTGGATTGAAGGACTTTAATACATTCATGTTAGGGTTTTCTCTTCTGCAGTGTTATATAAAGTAGAGGAAAGTCACACTTGAGTAGAAGTACAGGTATCCTACCAAAAAATGTGCTACTCAAGTTAAAGTCTTTAAGTATCTAGTATTTACTGTATTTAAGTATGTCAAATAGGGCTGTTAAAATTAACACGTTAACGCCAATCAATCCATCGTCATGATTAATCTGATTACAAATTTTAATGCAATCATCCCATCTGCAGCACTGACTGAGTCTGACTGTCTCTGCCAGCGCATTTCAGGCACTTTGTCCAAGTAGAGTTAGCGTCGTGCATGTGCAGTGTAGTGACAGGCAGCAGAACCAACCCATAAAGACGGAAGACACTAAACAGCACATTGGCCTCTAGATGGAAATATGAGGACAAAAAAAAAAAAACCCAGGATGGAAAGTATTATGCACACTCTGCAGGAAGTTTTCTTTTCACTGAGGCACTTCTAGCTTAAAACACCACATACGTTAGTTGGGGATTCTGCTAGCACTTTGGCTAATGCATCGCCCAGCTTGTAATAAACACATTTTTAATGATAGCATCAGCCTACTGAGGGATTACAGGTAGAATTAGCAGTAGTGCTACAACCTGGCACACTACATCTCTCCTGTTTAAGGTCTAGGGTGCCAATGAGAGGGGGGGGGGACAAGACAAATTCATGGGGCCCAGTATCTGTGGGAGCCCCATAGAGGGCTGGAGGGGGCCCAGTGGACACGGGTTGTAATTTCTGAAATATGTCGTGTAAGATCCACTGTCTAAGAGAGGTATAGAAGTCAGGAGGCGAACGTTGAAAGCGTGTTAAATTTTGATTTTGCGCTGTTTTGAGTAACGTTGTACATGGAGCGCCCCCACCTACACCCCCCAAGTACAAATACAAACAATGTAAAGTACATATTCCCTTCTTTCTTGAGTCTGTCTGTTCATGCAAAACGAAACGCAATTAATATAGATTAAAAATGAATGATATTCATATATATTTTGACATTTACATGTATTTACAGATATACAGTATACGATTAATCGAAATTAACCCACAGCAACCCTGTGATTAATCTGAATAAAAGTGGTAATTGTTTGACTGCACTAATATTAAGTAATCTACAATTAAATGTACTCAAGTAATAAAATCAAAAGTACAAGTAAATGTTAATAACAACCAAAGGCAGGCAGAATTTTGAATATTACGCTGCTCACATTAACAGATTGCCGACAGGTTGACTGTGAACCGTTCTTTGCACATGCACATTACGCGATCAGGCCCATTGACAAATACTGGTAGTGAAGTACTGTATTATTAGTTCATTACTATACAACACTGCTCTTCTGGTTTCTGCTTTGGTGTCTAGAAAGAAAAGAATTCATTTGATCTGACTAATATAGAAACTTAGCGTTCAGGATTCAGTAATTTGATGTAATTCGGAGGCTGGTGACAGAATCAGTAAGCAAAACTTCAATTGAACAACAGGCAAAGAAATAAACATTCGACGAGAATAAGCAACTTCAGCCACTACTTCTATTTTATTTCGAGGTCTTGTACTGCTGACTTGAAACGTGTCAAACATGTCCAGTGTGTCATTTTCTCCTCCTCTAGAGAAACCCTCTCAGTCTGCTGGCACATTTGACATGGACAGAGCACAGACAGTTTCAGCCAGCGTAGCCCAGTTGGGGTAAAGCTTGCTGATTCATAAATAGACACTTTGCAAGCTGTTACAAAAGTTAAACCCCCATAACTGTGGAGCACCATTATCACAGCCACTACTACATCTCATCGTGTGCACTTGGCATCAATGAGAGCTGCTGTCACTTCATAGCCAAAGTGGGCACTGACCTTTTGAATGGTATCTTTGGCATATTCCTGAAATGCTAAGATAATTAAACCGTAATCATATTGCCGAATAAATTTAAGCACATAGTCTAAATGTTTTTTTTTTTTTATAAGCAATATTACTCGGTCTTTTGACTAGTGTTTTATATTATAGCTTTTATCAGGGCAAAACAAAGCAATTAGACCCCGATCCATGCTTGTTTGCACACCAGGAGTGAGTGATTCTGGTAACAACTCCATTCCAAATAAGAACCTCCACAGCTTTACAAATGTTTGCCACAGTTTATTAAAACCTGCATAGAAACACATCACTTATTCAGGCAGTTTATGGAGAAATTAACAGTGCATGTTTGATGCAATGAATATTTGTGCTAATGCAAACAGGACACAATCACTGACACATGAAAAATCAATCTTATATATGCGCAAACCATTACATTTTTACTGCGATTCATCATCCGACCTCTAATTTTCACTCATCAAACAACTGTTGCATGAATCAGTATGGTCTTGTTCATGTTTTCCCTTCTAAAGTAGTGCTACTTCCCAGGCCTCCAAAAAAGATTCTGAAGAGGTTTAAATTAAACCTTTGGGGATTCTGATTCCTTGATATGAGCAGCTTTCATCACAACTATAGCTTTTTGTTGTTGTTTTGTAATTGCGGAGGCCTGTTTTTCTTGCATAAGATTACATAATTGTTGCTTTTTTTTTTTTTCCCACAACGTTTGGAAATTAAAAAAACGACATGAAGTATCGTCATAGAAACTAAAGAGCCCGTGTACTCTGGGTCAGAACATAATAGCTTTTTAAAATGAGTGTGGGCTGCATTATTCGGTCTTCAGACCTGAAGAAATCACTTACACAACCATCTTCATCCAGTTGTTTCTTTATAAATTTCTGAGCACTTATGGTGATATGGACTGTAAAGTAGGACTACTAAGTAATAATCAGTTAGCCTGTGGAGTGATATGTGTGTGTGAGTGAAACAGAGCTGTGAGCTGTGTTCTCTCACCCCATCTCTCGCATGAGTCAGACTCATACAGCACAGTGCCTGACAGCAAAACTCACCCACTTGTACAGCTGCCCCCACAGACACACACACACACACACACACACACACACACACACACACACAATTGGATTTCTTTTTTTTATTTTCATCATTGCTGTAACCGTTTCTTTCTTTTTTTTTTTTTGCAGACTAAAGATTTGCTTTGGAATTTGCACCTTTCTGCAGAAGCTTATGTGTAATCAAAGACGTGTCATAATTACAGATTCAGCCATTAGTAGTAAATTAATTGAACAGTTGGGGGGAAAACATTTAATCAAAAATTACTAAGCAGTCTTTTATTTTGAGCAAAAACTGCTGAATTTTACTAGTTATGTCTTCAGAAATTTGAGACTAGAATTCCTATGTTTGCATTATCTGATCTTTGGCTGCAATGAATTAAACCAAGCATTTTCACTTTCTTTACTTTACAATATTTATTTATTTATTTTTATTATGATCTATCTACCATGAGAGTATTAGGAGAACATGGTTCTCTCATGATAAAATTTATTGCAATTTTTTACCACGGCATCATATCCACTTTATAAATTTAGCTTATTTTTCCTTGTCTTGGATTGATTGTTTCATGTGTTTGTGTGAGACTCAGCTCCTGTTTTTGATGAAATTTGAAATTTAGTTGTGTGTGGTAGTTGCAATAACAATAAAGGCGTGTGATTCTAATTCTATTTATAAAAAAAATGTAAATTACACATAGCGTTGAGTGGTTTAGTGGTCATCTTACAAGGCTCACGAAATGAAGATATATTAAAATGCAATAGCTGTACTAATGACTGTATTAAGCTGCAGAAAAAAATGGAAAACTGAACTGGTGAGTGTTAGTTGCTTTAATTTAGTTAGTTGCAAATCAAATGTCCGATTTTTTTAGTGCCTTTTTTTGCTGAGCACCAGTGTGACTGCTGTTTGGTGCTCTGAATCTAGTTTATAGTGGATTTTAGGGACAAAAAAAGTAAATCTATGAGGTAACTAACAGAATGAAAGAAAAAAACAAAACAAAAACCAAACAAAACAAGATTTTCAGATTATGAAGCTTAACATTTCTTGAGCTGAATATTGCTATAGAGCTTGGTAAGGCTAAGGGGAGCTGCAGATTCTTTGGATAATTCTCTGAAGGTTCTTACACTTAGAGCCACTTTAAGCTCTAGCAGATGTGTGCTAAATTTTAGACTAGTCCTAAGTAGTCTGTTTGTAAAAGCAGTAACCATGAACACCTTGGAGCTCTATGCTTGTTGGTGCTTAAGAAAAAATAAAATCTATTGATATGGTGTCCTGAATTTATTTATCTCCAATTCAGTGCAATAAACTAGTCATGCTCGACTGATGGGCTGTTTGTCCACATAAGTGCAATCATACTGTAATAAGTTATAGTATGATGTCATGCACAATCACATGAGCATAAACACACACATATGATTCAGTCATGACAGAAAAATATGCTGTCAGACACTAGTGAGTGTCACTTTCTGGTCCATTACCTTTTAGATAGGACTGTCCAAATGGGAAAGAATGATAGATATTTGCCAGTGTGTGTATGTGTGTGTGTGTGTGTGTGTTAAAGTGGGTTTATGTGACCCAACACCAGCTCACAAAGAGAGATCAAGAGGGTTTTGTCAGTAGGTTATCTAAAGTGCAGTATGTCTGCCTGCATGTTTGGCCTGTGACAATCCGACTGCTCAATGGTCTGTAGATAAAAGCGTAAGATTGCATGCGTGTTACTACACTGAAGATATGTCACATCAGTCCGTCCTCACAGGCGCAGAGCCCGTCTCCTGCGGTGCCCACTGCTGTTAGTGTATGGAGCGTACAGAGAATCAGTGCATGCAAAACAACAAAGCACGATGAGCAAAAAGGCCAATCTGTAGAGCTGAGCCCACAGCAGATGACACGACGCCACGATAATTCTGCAGAACCCTCCTCTTAAACAGGGAAGGGGAGGTTGATTCAAGTAATCGATAAATATCTGCCCTCTTCATTTCTTTTGTTGTATTAAT
>JAPTYQ010000023.1:16635837-16646387 GCA_029814465.1 Ostorhinchus cyanosoma
AATAAATTAGATTACTGATGCTGAGACATGTCAACTTTTGTCAAATTTTCACTAAAGTTTATTACAGATTATATTCACACTAAGCCTCACAAATAGATTTTTGTTTGTCCCTTTAAAGCCCATTAAATAAGGGAGTTAAATCTTATCTCAGCAACTGTTTGATGTTTTCACACCAAACCACTGATGTGAAAGTAAATAATAAGTAAATAGTGACTAAAGATGTGTCTTTAATATCATTTATACTGACCTGATAAGAATGACTTCGTCTGATAATATCCTCACATCACGACCTACTGTATCGACCAAAACCAGATCAGATTTCACCGACTAAATAATCCACAAATGCATTCTCACTAAACATATCATTACTTATTTATTTATTTAATTTTTTTATAGGATTTATCTTTAACAGACTAAATATGAGGCATAAGACCAAAACAGGATGTGAGTTTATGCCCTTGCTTCATCCAGTCTTTGGTCAGTTGACATGAAACTTACTATCAGTCACATCAGTCACTTGCTAACGGCTATGCTTTTAACATGATCACATCGTGTTGCCATGGAGACTCTGCCCTGCTTCATCACAGCTTGCAGCTCTATTTTCCCACCTTTTCCTACAAACAAACAAGCTAATACACATTTAAAAGACACATACAAAGGTCTTTGTTTACATTTTGTGTATTTTTCTTTTAGTTGTACACATTCCTCTTTTTTTCCTCATTTTCTTCACTCTCACAGATTTATTGTTACTTACATTAACATTTAAATGCTTACACATCACAATCTTACATGCACATACTAGACATAATAGGACATAAAGCAAAAAAGATTAACAAATCACTTCTTTTCCATGGCATAAAATGGTGTCATTATTATGGAGGTCATTCTCAAGGACATTGTGACACATTTCTGCACCACTCCATCTTTTAATAAGAGCATGATAATTATCCACCTTTTAGCCGCTGATGGGTTATTATTCATAGAGTTACTCTACATCCAGCCTACTCTCATTCTGCGTTTCAGTCCCTGTCTCCCTCGTTTTCTCGCTCTCTTGTGTTCTCTGAGTCACACATCAGCGCTCTGTCTTCCTTTTTCATCCCCCTCTCTCTTTTCAAATGGTGAAAGATGTGAATACATGTTGAAGCTATTGATTTGCTACAGAAAAAAAAAGCATCAATATTTTGCATCGTTATGATGATTATGATCATCATCATCAGAGAACCTTGTTGCCATGGTGACTTGCTTTGGCCACTGGCATATAGTATTGTGCAAGGGGAGAAAGTTCATGCAAACATGCAGGAGGACTTAAAATCAAGTACTCAAACATGTTAGTAAAGGTACAGTTCTGTTCATCATTTAAATAGTCCTTTTGATGATTTTTTTTTAATGTCTGACTCATTTGCTGCTCCATAATGATGTGTCATTTTTGCAAGGACATTTAGAGGTCATTGCATGTCTACGTTCTATGCAGAATTATCTTTGCTGGCACACGTCTGCATACTCATACACACTCGCTTACGCTGTCAGAGATACACATACATGCAAAACTCACATACACACACACTCTTTGCATATTCACACATTCCTCAAGGTTCAGAGTCACGGGTATTTCCACTCAACGAGTGGGATGCATAGCGTTTCCATGGCGATCTATTTTTAGTAACAGACAAAAAAGGGCCAACTGTTAAAATATGCCATCATGTTCCTTCTTAGTGAAAAAAATCCCATTTCCTCTTATGCACGAAGGATGGCATAAAGTTTTTGGGTTTTTTTTTTTTTCTTTTCTTTTATGTCCCTGTCTTTTCTACCTGGAAACAGGATATTAGATCAGATGCCATTGGACAAAGCAGATCTGAATCACTGCCGGTGCATTTGACAGATTACCAGTCATAATTTAGAGTGGAAGTGTAAAAGAAGCAGAGAGAAATAGAATATTTACTTTCCTTTCAAATTGCCTGGAGATTTTCAATGCTTAATATAATTATGTAATCAGTCACCTTGTAAGAAGAAAATTAAGTGATAAGAAGTGTGGTTCTGTCAAAAATATATATTTTTTTAATCATGCAAATAAAAATAATTTAGATCTTTTAGAATATCTAGTATCTGAATATTTTCATTTTGTCGAGACACATTTCAAACACAATAATTAAAATAGAATCAATAATCACAGATGGCATACTATGTTTTTTATGATAAACCATTAGATTTTTAAAATGTTTTATTGTTAACCACCTTGATGCTTATGATCCATAGTGTTCACAAGTAGTAAAATAGTTCCTTTTTTATGGTACATAAAGAGAAAATGAAGCAGCCTTCTACAGTACACACATCTGACCATAGCAAATGTGCTTTACAATAAAGTGGGTTTGTTAATTAGCTGGTCTTCTGTAGGAAGGAAGTGTGGGAGAGTGATTTGATGGCATGCAACCAAATTCATAAATAAGATTAAAACACATGATGTATTGCTGGTAGAGTAAATGGCTGTTACCTTAATCTGCTGAGTCACCAGGATGCCCACTATTTAAGTCTATCCGCTGGTGAACCAGAAAGAAGGTGAAGTCTATTGCTAATGACTGTGCATCACCTCTCATTTTATTTTTCCTTGGGGGCTCAAATACTCAAAAGCTTTTACAGTTTGGAATTCATTTTAACATTTGGAATGAAATGGTATTGTGTAATAATAAGTTACACATTACACCAGGAGTTCCTTTGTATATCCTCATTTAATGATGTGCATTTATTATATACTCTGCAGTACTTGCTAATGAACTCCACCGTAAAGACACTGTGAACACCCTTAGTCCTTTCTGGGATTGCTGTGACTCATCTGTGTATCACCACTGTTTCTCTGCCCTCTCGCTGCCTCTTCACAATCTATTGCCAGAGCAGTTAGGTGGGCTGACGGTATTTACTCTAAGATATTTCATAATCTGGCAAATTAATCTTTTGCAGTAAGCAACAATCAGCTTTCCAGAAAGGAATGCTAATGTAGCAGAGGATTTTCCAGGAAGCAATGAGTATTTAATGATTAGGGAGATTGATTACAACATAGCTCACATCTCAAGGGGATTTCAAGGAGAACACAGTTCAAACATTTAACAAGGTTAAATGTCATGCTGAACTGAATGTCTGTCATACAGTGGTCACTTAGCAGAAATGTTTTGGTACACAGCGTAATGTAATTTAATGTGGAACAATTGCTGCCCTAATGCAGAATGGTACTCATGTGCTAGAGCTACAGTAGCTCCCCCTGCCTCTGCACAACCAGTATGTATTTTTTAACTGAGAAACGAGTGACAAAAATATGTGCACATCCTGCACATGTTGTCTAACTAACCTGCCTAAAAACATAGAAAAGGCTGTAAACAAACTAAATGTGCGTATGAACAAATGTGCATCTGTGCAAATATTTATGTCTGACTCTGTGAGTGAGTAACCAACTGTAACTGGCTAAAGCCTGATTATGGGAGCTCCAGTTTTACCATAGTGAAAGCAACTGCAAGCATGCTTGGCCAGCCTTATTACCCATACACACACATTTCCTGCACGTGCTGGCGGTCACGACTCACAGATCCATGCTCGCATACAAACACACATGCACACACACTAACATGTTTGTGAGTAATGTGAGGCAGGGAGCTGTGGAGATCAATGGAAGAGCATGCTAGGTCTTCGCACAGAGACAATTAAAAGAGAATGGATAATGAGGCTATTTATAGACTGATCTAATTGTAACCAGGGCATTCTCCTACGTAGGAGCTGGGAATTGTTCTCTTTTTGGCCTGCCCTCCTTCTGTCCTCTCCTTCTCCCTCTCCCTTGCTTCTTCTCTTCATCAAGCAAGTGGAACCAGTTTCATTACTGTATCGTCCCCTTTTGTGCAGTATCTCAACATTTGCTCCCACACAACAGCTCTGTTATCCTCCTTTGTTTCTCTCTCTCTGCAGTCAGACGACGCAGATGTGCTTACAAGTGGGTCATCAGTCATTTTCTACAGATTTTTAAAGTCATCTCACATTCATATGCATTCACATGTGAATCAGCATCGTGCTGCAGCAATGTTATCAGGTGCAATCTGGTGCCACTCCTGGGAGACCCAGTGACGCACCATGCATGACATAATGCTGTGGTAATGTCTGTGGTTGTAAGGGAGGGAGAAACACAGCGAGAGGAAAAGAGAGATGGTGCATACACACTCTGCTTGCGTGTGCATTCAGCTGCCAGATAACGGTGCTTCACTGAAAAGGAGCCTGGTACAATCCAAAAAAATGTAGCCTGATGGAAAAATGTATTATTAGCTTTAACAAAAGACACATAAAAAGACATGAAAAAAGAGCTTGTAATTAAGTGGTTAATTATTTTATCAGAAATTGGTTGACTGCATAACGGAATTCCATGAAGTGCAGACATGAGATGTAAAATCCTCAAATTGCATCACATGCATTACATCCATAATCAACATAATATTGACTTAAACATATAAAATACAACAAAAATGGCTAGCATTTATAATAGTAAATAACAAATATATTTTATATAAGTCAAATCTGTGGTGAGCATTTGCATGTATGAAAACATTAAAAGCACTGTTTGAAAATCATCTCCAGTAAATTGTTGTGCCTCCTTCATGAAGTTGTTCAGATGAAAGAATGAAAGATATTTACATACAGTAAGTCTGTGGTGGATGAGGAGGTGGATGAGGTCGTAACACAGGCCCTCAGCTCTTGAACAGAAGAATATAAGGAATGCAGATCCATGGCCTATCGTGACACAAACTGGTAATTAGAGGTAGTTATGTGAGATCTGAGAGCGAGAACAAGTATTTAAAAAGAAAACAAAAAACAACTTGGAGCTCTATGCAAATCTACATTCCATATAAAAGTCAGTCAGACAGTTTCTAGCTGTTCTCTATTATTATTATTTATTTATTTTTTGCAATTTTGGAGTGAAAGTCCTCATTTTGTTGCTGCATTATGAACATCTATGCGAAGCTTTCACGGGTCCCTAAAAAGGGGCTTGAAAAGTCTAAAATCAAAAAATAATTATGCAGCACTTTGTGTCAGAAATTGTTGGAATTAGGGTATTTTATTACATTTGATTTATTAAAAATCTGAAAAATATAAAGTCGCTGTAAAAAAAACCCCAAAAAAAACACATACTACGAAAGACCTGCTATCATTTAGTGTTATTTGGTATTCACATTAGGAGGATCATCAGCATCTGGCCTTGGTTCAATGAGACATGAAACGGATTGCAAATGCATTCACAGTCCTTAAGAAATCCTAAAGTGAACTTGTTGAAAGCTGCGGAATAAATACAGGACATACAATAGCTATTAAATTTACAGTTTCAGTGATACTGCATATTATACATAAGTTATAATTCTAAGAAAAGAGAGAAAAACGATTGGTTTTGGCAAAAAAAAAAAAAAATTATTGCTTAGAAAGTTTATAATCTATCAATAGGAGCAGAACAAATAGTTACCAATGGCTACGTTATGCTTCTCAACTACAGTTTGATGGAAAATGATAGATCCAACATCCACAGAGTTAAATATTTATCTACGGTGTTTATTGTGTTGACTTAGATGTCATTCAGAGTGTAATATTGGTTCATCCAATTATTTTTTGTTCCAAACTATTGCTATTAATTCGAGAGAAAAAAAAAATCTGTTCACCTTAAGCTATGATCTCTACAGGACTAATCTTCTCCATGTGTTCCTCTTTCAGGTCTTGCAGGTACTCAGGCTGACCTGGAGAAGAGAAGAGAAATATTTGGAAAAAACCTGATACCTCCAAAGAAGCCAAAAACCTTCCTGCAGCTGGTATGGGAGGCCCTGCAGGATGTCACCCTCATCATTCTGGAGATCGCTGCCCTGATCTCCTTGGGCCTCTCCTTCTACCACCCTCCCGGAGAGAGCGGCGGAGAATGTGAGTCTAACAGCTCCTGTGACATCACTTCCCATAAAAATCATCCCTGTCACACAATGCAGAAGCAGACACGCAGGCACAAACACACACTGCAGCAGTTATCTTCACTATCTACACTATTGCACTGGACAGCAAAAGGCTACAATTGCATTGGCTCGCTGACATCACTTCCTGTGACTTTACTGGCACACTCACACCTACATGTATGCACACACTTTTTTAATTGGTGTGGCAGGTCACACTTTGTTTGTGACCCGTTCCAAAAGGTCAAGTGACTCATTGAGCACTGAGGTCATTTTTGTGTACATGTGAGAATGTGTGTGCATATGTGTATGCCTGCACTTAATGAATGTGTCAAGTGTGTGTATGAAAGGTGCCTGGAAGGTTAATGAAGTGTTGAGTAGAGAAATAACCTTGAGTTCCCAGTGACCATACATCAGCCCTGTGAGCCGTGAAACAGGAAATGAAGACAGAGATCATAACGAGGTGCTGAGTCAGCAACATCAGTCATTGCCCCCACCATCATCACAGTAATGGAATTACACCCCGCCAATGGGACCAGTCATCATTTTAAAGGCCTTCTAAATGAAAGAAGAAATAGTTTAAACTGTCCTATTTGTATGGTTTCTTAATCCCAAATTATCAGTGGAGCACCTCCTCTTCTCCAGTGGATGCAAAATACTTTAAACACTCTCTTTAAGCCAGAGTTTGTTTAGTCCATCCTGATCTTTTTTTTTTTTTTTTTTTTACATAAGAGGATGTTAACTCTGTAAATATAGTAATATGTAGTAAAGTGGGGCCAGGCACACCCCACCCCTCACATGTATTGTAGCGTATTTTGGCAGCGATCCAGCTGATGTCGTCATGTCTATGCATGTGTTAATGTCAGCATATCAATCGCCTATATATGTGCCAAGTTTGAAGTAAATTGAAACAAAATTGATGTCTTTAGAGACAGTTGAAATTTCGCCCATTATAATAAATAAGTAAATGGGAGTAAAAAAAGATTTTAAAAAATTCATTAAAAAAATTTAATTTTGACCTATTTTTCCCAAAATGTAACCACAACTAGTGTAGGTCACTGGCAATCTCTAAACACAATTTAGTATGAATTCATTTGGTAGTTTTGCTGCTATAGACATTTGATATTTTGCCCATTATAAGTAAATGGGGGAAAAAAAGATATAAAATATTTACAAAAAAATAAAAGTAACTTTGACCCACTGTTCACAAAATGTAAAATAGATCTATTCTGGGTCACTGGCAATATAGAAACCCAATTTAGTTTGAATTCAACTAGAGCTGCACAATATATCATTTGAGCATCATCATCGCAATGTCCGTGTGCACAATAGTCACATCACAGGTCCTGCAATGTAGTTGGCAAATGAACCCAATGTCTTCTCATCTAATTTCAAGGGTACCTGACACACACACTACGTGCAATGATCCACCAATCACAATCATTCTTAATCAGTTTACCGAAGCAGACCCCGCCCCTGCACGTGGAGTGAGTCACTGGTAACATTGAAAAATGAGCAACAGACAAGAGAAAATCACCGAAAATGAAGACTTGGTACTAAAAAGAAAAGCAACGTCAGTTACCTGGAATTAATTCGGCTACAAGAAGGATGATATTCAAACATATTGCCTTGCACCTGTTGCCACGAAAGGTAACACAACTAATTTGTTTGACCGTTTACGTCTGTGCCACACAGCTAGTATAATCTCCTTAGTATTTTTTCATATATATATCGCAGGGTTAAAAACTTTTTTCCCAATATCATACAGCCCTAAATTCAACCAATAGTTTTTCTGCTAGAGTGTTAACAAACAAACAAACAACTAAACCAAAACCCCTTGCTTCTCCTTCTTGGGGTAAGGTAATAATACATCTTACTGCTGGATGCCACCTACAAAAAAAAAACAAGAGTGTAGAAAGTTCATTCTGAGCTGCTGTCAAGTAATATCCTCTCCCTTTGTTGAATGAATATGAATATTCTCAATATTGCTGTACCCAACACATTCGTCTTGGCTCATACAGTGCAATAACATTGATTTTCATCCATAGTTGCTTTGGTTTTTGGCCAACATCTTGTATTGATGATGGAAAGTCAGAATGTGTAAAGTCATCTCCGTCACAGATTCTCTATTGGGTTCAGATGTGGACTCTGTGATGTCCACTCCATGTGTAAAAATGACGTCTCATGCCCCCTGAATCACTCCTTGACAATTTGAGGCTGATGAATCCTGTTTTGGTCATCTTGGAATAAAAATCCACTGATCATTCAGGATATTTTCTGGACACATGACCAGACCAACTGATTCAACCCCAGATCATAACACTGCCCCCATGGGCTTATACTGTAGGCACTCGGCATGATGGGTAATCATTTCATCCACCTTTCTTCTCACTCTGATGCACCCATCACTCTGGAACAGGGTCAGTCTGGACTCAGTAGACCACATGACCTGTTTCCATAGAAACACAATCTAATGTTTATGATTTCTATCAAACTGGTGGTTGTTTAAGAAATGAGATGCTACTCACTGCATCAGTTACAGAACTTGTTGCAGCTGAAACATTTCAAACACTGCAGTAATTGTCCAGTTAGACTCATAACTACTTACATCCAGGTAGGGACTTTTTTTAAATTTTTTTTTTTTGGGCAAAGTGTATATTCCATGTCTGCAATTTTGATTCTCTTAATACCGCTAAATTTCACACATTGACTGGTTGGTGGTGATTTGACACTTTTAGAACAATCCTTAAATAAAGCCTAAGTATATCATGAATCCATTGGTCTTTCTGTGATTACACACCTGAATCACTTTCCTCACAATGAACCACTTTGAAGTGTACTCCACCACAAGCAGTCTGTTTGTTTACATACCAAACCAAAACCAAACCATCATTCAGGCCTTTTCAGAATTCCATGCAGCAACAGCAGCAAGAAGCTACGAAGCCATTTCTGTGTTTGTTGCTGCTGTGGTCATACTGCGGCTGTGTGGAATTCCCATTCCGACAATGCACTTCGCAACAAAATTTCCAAAAAGGCCTGAGTGACATATCAGTTTGTTATATCAGATTGTTATTGAAATGGACTGCTTGTGATGGAGTATGCTTCAAAGTTTTTCACTGTGAGGGAAGTGATTCAGGTGTGTAATCACGGAAATGCTAACAGATTCATGATACTTAGATTATGACTCGGGTTTACAGATTTTATGAAAAATTGGTGATGAAAGTCATATGCAGCTTCAAGGTGATTTCACCACTATCTCCCCAAAGTCATTTGGCTTGAACAGTCTGAAACACGGCCCGGACCACAGCCTTGCTAAATTTACTGAAGCTTGGATTGAAAAGACTATGGGCTACACTCAAACTAAACCACAGTTCAGTTCATTTATAGTGTGAAAGTGTTTTTTTTTTTTTTTCATCAGTTCAGACTTTTGAACCAATTACAGGAAGTTACAGCAGGCTATCGTCATCCATTAAACAAAGGAAGCAAAAGAAATAGGAGAAATGAGCTGTGGTAGCTCATGAGGAGAGGAGGAAGAAATGTTTTTAATAGAAATATTGCACAAAGGAGTAATAAAAAGTCGCCCTGAAAAAAACACATAATAATGCATAAAATTTGAATGTATTCTCTGAGATGATGATGATAGAGGGAGATGATATGAAGAGATGGGAGAGCAGTACAACCTGAAGATAAAGAATCTGCATACACACACACACACACACACACACATATATATATATATATATATATATATATATGAATAGGGTCTGTCATTTTTCTTCTTTCAAACGGACCTGCTGCCTGTCGCACCGATGACAGACACACAGCCATCTACAGACCAATCAGTGTCAAGTATAGTGCTGTAGGGAGATTCAGCCCATATAGGTGATAATGAAAATTACAGTGTGAAACCAAATCTAAGTGAAACAACATGCTCACACCTGAAAACCCTCGGCCTTCAGTCCACACCAAAGTTTATGCACATACAGATGGACGACAAACAGATGACAAAGCCCAGCAGCGAGGGCAGAGGGTAATGAAATTAGTACAGTATGCAAAAATGTCATCCTTACTTTGGGCTTTCACATATATTAAGTCTCTCAATTACCAAATAGACAAGTAGCACTATTGGTAAATTAGAATAAAGATCATCAGTTAAGAACAGTACATGTCCTTGCATATTTTCTGTGCTTCTGTGCTGCTTTATGAATTATTTCTCTGCATTTCCAAGTCCAAATAAATGAGAAATACCAAAGGAATTATCATGCTAATAAGTGTGTCCATCTGAAATTACTACATAATCAGGCTTCCCTTTAATTTGCAGCATTAAAGGTGCCGATATGCAAGTTGCATCTCATATCTGAAATACATGAATATATTTGAATCTAAATCTACACATAAACTTCCGCAGATATGAATAGATTTCAATAGCGGAGCAATTCAGAGAAATATAAATGTGTAACACTATGGATAAAAAACACAGCAAATGGATTTGTGTGTGCATAGCAGAGCAGGAGCACATGTAGAGAGCTGGACATAAGGTCGTAGTGTAACGCTGTAAGAGTTTTTATAAACAGATGGTGACAGTCGACTGCATTCATA
>JAPTYQ010000023.1:16650540-16668183 GCA_029814465.1 Ostorhinchus cyanosoma
ATTATGTCTTATTTTAAGTGTGATGAGATATTTGGACTAGAAATGAGAAAAATACATTTGGTAAGATTTAGATTTTTTTTAACTTTATGTCCTCTTTTGTACAAGGGACATTTTATTCCTCTTGCCTTTTAGTTCACCAACATCCCACCAGCAATTAAAGCTTCACTGCTTAATAGTTTTCTGTAAAAAAAAAGAAAAATCCACAATAATCCTTCAGTATATTGCAGTTCAACTGGTCAGAGAAGAAAGAAAATGTCTACCTATGTCTGTGGACTGACAGAATAGGAATCACATTTATTATCATTGTTTAAAGAGCAAGTTTTAAAAACAATGACACTGTTTAGCAATTTCAAAATAATACAGCAGCAGAGTAAAAAAAAAGTTAAAATTAAGATATATTAAAATATGTATACATATAAATTTACATGTATACATATTATGGCAAGAGCTACAGGAGGACAATCCATATTTTCAGATTCTTTATGTTTCCCCCCTTTTTCAAGTCCCACGGCTTCAAACCTTTAATTATTCTTCTAACCAAGAGTGATCAAACTCCCAAGAGCCTCATGATGAGTTTGGTTGACTGTTGTCCTTAATCGTCTAGTCCATTGTTCTGTAAAAAGTAATTTTCATGGTTCAGTAGCTGAAAATAGACTTCAATCTCATTTCCAGAAGGGGATTAAAGTTATTAAGTCCACCTCAAGCAATTAAATATATTTAAGGTACAATATGTTAATGATAAGAATTTAATTAGCTGGAGACAATCCTATATGAGGAGCAACACACACATCCCCTCCTGAGGCCAACATGTACTAAATACATAAAACAGGAACTGCACCATATCCTGTCTGGTATCAGCTGCTCATACATATATGAAATGTTATTGTTGGAAGCAAGATCAATAGAATCCAGCAATATTATATAGACAGGACATTGTATAGATATTGAATTACAATCTATCAAAATGTTTCTCAGTCCACTGCTGATGACTCCTGCTGTGTATCTATTGTTGCAGGTGATCTGCTTCCTGCCGACGGAGTGTTGATTCAAGGCAACGACCTGAAGATTGATGAGTCCTCACTGACCGGAGAGTCCGACCACGTGAGGAAATCTGCAGACAAAGACCCCATGCTGTTGTCTGGTATGTCACCGGAACTGGAAAACATGCATTCACTCTTAACCCTTTATCAGGCAGGCGGCTATTTTTGGTTATTTTCACGTGCATCACAGTGAGGACAGTGAGTCAACAATCTCAGGTCTAATGTGGTCTACAGGGTCTGCAATATCCACGTCTGCATGAACAATGAGTGGACCTGCTTTGTTAGGTACCAGGAAGTAATGGTACTAATGTAAGGAGTGATGTTCAAAGGGAGAATGTGGATGTGGACAGGGGTCTGGATCAGTATTTATGTTCTTGGAATGTTCTAAAAGTAATGTTCCTTTTCCCTTACGTGTGTTTTCTTGTGTTTTTGTATTTATTTCTTGTATTTTTGGGGGGGTTATTTTTCGTCACTTATGAGTAAGGAACCAAATATGGTAACTTCATTGACCTTGATTTTCTACATAACAAAATAAAAAAAATTGAAAAATTTCACAAAAGTAATAGTCTTTTGAAATATTAATCATTTTGCATACCAGAGTATTTCTATCAGTACCCTATAAAAGGTTAGTCATTTTTTTCCTGTTTGCTATGTGATTATGTTTATTTCTTCAAAACATGATGAAGTTACTGAGAACAACTAAACTAATACTTTATCTGTTCATCTTTCTTGTTTCACATTTCAAGCAGCAAATATGTTTCTGTCTCATCTTAACAAAAGGCATCACTTTGGAGTTAATTAATCCTTCAAATAGGACCGAAATATTTTCGTACCATCTTCCAGCCAGTGTGCAAATCCATCATCCTGTGCCAAAAACTAAATATGTAAATAACGTGGGTTGCTTCTGGGGTCGTCATGACTCCTAATGTCACATACATTTTTTTTCCCCCCTCCCACTTCTAGTTATTGTCTTTAAATAAAATGCAGAAACAATGCAATTTTGGCAGCAAATTTTAAAGCCTTAGATAATAGTTATTCTGTATTCATTTCAGGTTTGGAGTCTGACTTCAATAATAGAACCTATTGTGTATAAAATAAAATGTAAAAAAAAAAAAAAGGTTGTTAATTAAAATCTCTGAGCATCAAGGCAGGAAGAAAGGCCACATCCAGAAGGTTCAGTTATTTAATCAAGCCTCTCTCTTCTCCTTTTTTTTTTGCTACAGCACAGACATACAATCTACAGATGTAACATTCTTAGAAATAATAGAATATCACTAAAAACAGAAATATGGGCTAATTTGATCTCACACCATGTAGTTTTTTTTTCCTGGTAGATAATTAGCTGCATGTCTTTTTGCTGCTGTCTTTAATTATCCCGTACTCACCCACACTGACTTACAGTAATGCACAGCATATACGTTACATGCACAGCTTTGTTGCGCCGTGAACATTTGCACAAGGAATCTTTACTGGTGCTAATGACTTTCTACCACAACACATTGGATTTTAATTGAAATGATATTTATTGTGTGATCTTACATTGATTTCCTTAAACAATAAAACATAAGCAACTGGAACATTTTAGGAGGAACTGTTTAGCGGCGCATTTTTTTTTTTTACAGCAAATCTTTCTAGATTTGTTGTAATGTTTTAAGAACTTTTTTAATTTATTTATTAATTTTTTTCGTCCTCAGGCACCCATGTGATGGAGGGGTCAGGACGCATGGTGGTGACAGCGGTTGGCGTCAACTCACAGACTGGGATAATCTTCACTCTGCTGGGAGCCGGCACTGAGGAAGAAGAGAAGAAAGAAAAGAAAGGTACAAATAATGCCTCATTTTTTTCAATAAATATCCCCATTTGCTGCAGTTGCTTCACACGTATTAAGGTAATATTTGTTACTGATGCCCAGTAATGTACCTTTAAAGCATCTTTTGTCGTTTCATTACACTGTGTCGTATAATATCAGTGTTTCGTAAATGAGCAAATGTCCACCTGTTTAACACATGTGAACTGTACGAGCCATGTGTAGCTATTTGTAGCCGACAAAAACAGTTTGTACACAGTCTTCTCTGCTGAATGTGTCTAAAACCTCTATGCAATGAGTAGTGGCGGTACAGTTGTGAGCTGCACTGTCCAGGTTCTATGGGTTCAGGTGCATTGTTGTCCTCACTCTCTTATTGTTCCAAATTCACCCTGAAGGTGGGGCAGTGGAAGACGGACACCAGAATACAGGTAGAGTATCACTTTTCTCTGACCCCTGGGAGTGGTACTTGACCCTTGTGACCTTAACCCCTACCCCCAATGACCTGCAAGAAACCATCTTTAACTCTCACCCCTCCAGTAGTAGCCAAGCGGCCTTGCCTCAGTTTAATTCCTCGCTTAAAAAGAGAAGCCTGATCATCGCAGCGCCTCATCTTTTTAAGTGCTAACAGATGACACATTTCACAGTGCATAATCCTCTCCCTTTCTTACAGACACTGCACTCATCAAACTAACTAGCATTCAACATCAGCGCTGTTTCTAGATGTATTGAATGCCTTAAATAAAGACAGGCTGTCAGACTCATCTCATTGCTGTAATAACAGAACAATGACATGACAGAGACAGCCTTGAAGGTGTACAGCACATGTACCAGAGAGTAGATACTGTAAGCACTTTGTAAGATGTAATTTTTCACAAATTCTATCTCCTTGTTTTGACTTGTATTTGTGATTGTTTTCCAAGTGCAATTAATCAGATTAGATCAATCAGAGCAGGCAAAAAAATAGTCCCGGGTGTCTGATTAACCAACAACCATCATCATCTGGTCCCGGGGAAACAGTCCACAAAACATTTACTTTAAGCTGTTTATGTTGATACATTGTTGATAATCATGATTTGTAGCAGCTACATTTTTTTTCCCATAATGTGCATTTTCACAGTTTCATTCGTATGGTAGGAGTATCTTCCATTGTATTACATAAATAAATGTACAGGCTGAATACGTCCCATACCTCTGCATTGCCTTGTTCACTCCATCATCATTTATGGCCTTATTAATACAGTATAAGTAAATCTGCGTGAGGCTGTCCTAAAATATTCTTGTTCCAGCTTTAGGCAACTGAAACGTTGTAAAGCATCTCTTTTTTTTTAGTTAAATAATACAGTTAATACAGTTGATATTGAGATAACTGCTCCTAAAATAAATAAATAAATCACTTCTCTGCATTTGATTGAATCTTTTCATTATAAATTCTAGTCAAAAGCAATTCAGAGGCTAAGAGAGCTTATGCCTGACTCCTCATATTGACACTGAATTATCATTATGCCTGTTACTTAACTGTTGGCACATGTGTATTCCCCTTAGCTAATGCAATTTGTTTACCTTTCATTTACAAAATTTTATTTAATATTCCCTGTGCAACTTTTTTTTCTTTTTTTTTTTTGCTCAATTTATGATTTTGTGATGCTAAAAGATGAAGAATAACATGGTTCAAATAAATGATGAATTTACC
This sequence comes from Ostorhinchus cyanosoma, assembly GCA_029814465.1. NCBI lineage: Eukaryota > Metazoa > Chordata > Actinopteri > Kurtiformes > Apogonidae > Ostorhinchus > Ostorhinchus cyanosoma. The sequence goes on from JAPTYQ010000023.1 coordinate 16,655,078, forward strand.
AATTAGAGAAAAAAAACAATAATTATCACAGCTTTTTGTACATGTAACATTAAATGCAGTAGTTTTTATATAAGAATAAAACAAAACATGTCCTGTCAGCTCTTCTCAAATGATTTCATTGGCCAAATGTCACATTTTATTACATTCTTTTACACATCTGTTCTGTTCAGACTTCATGTTTTGTGTCTGTCTAATGTTACACTTTATTTTACTGATGTTTTCCTGGTTTTATTTCCTGTAAAGCACACATGTAACTGCACACATATACTAATTAATACATACATAAATACTGTTTATACATTTATAATCCAAATGAAGCACAACACTAAACTGTACTATTGACATAAAGTCTACATACTGAATCTCTTAAATGTGTTATAACCATGTTATTTCTGTTCATTGTCTTGTGTCGTGTGTGCATGTGTGTGTGTGTGTGTGTGTGTGTGTGTTTGTGTGGGTGCGTGGGTGTGTGTTGTTGTTCATTCATGTTGGCCCTCATTGTTACTGGCTAGACTGCTCCCATCCCCCTATCCACCCCATCGCAACTATAGCCACGGATGGGGCTGCAGGCATTAATGCACCTGGCAGTGCCAGCCTAATTAATGGTAGGTTGATAAAACCTCTGATCTCTGACCTCTTTTTGTCGTGACCTTTGACTGCTCCTACCTTCTCCATTCTCCCACTGCCTTCTACCATGGGTGCTCACCCTCTGCTCTGCTCTGCCCTCACTCTCAGTTGTGTTGGACCCCTTTGTACCCATGCTCTCAGTGCATGATTTAGCTGTAGAGATTAGTCTCCTGTTTTCTCTTCTCCTCTTTTTGCTCTTTTTTCTTGTTTTACCTTCTTATGTAAGTTATGTGCAATGACTTTGGAATTGTATCATTCATCTTCAAAGAAAAATCTAATTAAACCATTATAATGCATCCTAACAGGTCAGATTCATGGTGAAAATTTTGTTGCACTGGAGATTTTTAAAGGATATTAACCCTTAAAGACCAAAAACTGTTTTTGTGGCAAATTCCAAAGGAATTTTATTCTACATCTAATCTTTCTTAATTTATCACCATTTCTAATATTCTTCAATGAATTTTGGATTTTTCTGTGAAAAGCTGGTATTTCATTTACTATATTAGATTATATTCTTGACCATTTAGATGTTCATAAAAGCTCAAAGTAAATTCAACAGTTATTATTTCTAACAGAGAAAACTGAAGAAAACATGACTTTTCATTATCGTAAGCGAACATAAAAACAGCATCTGCAGCCACTGTCATTTCAGGGTGAGACCAGTGCTACAGAAGATGATAATATTTTAATGTTCACTGCGTAGTCTCTGAACATTCAGATCAAATACATATGACACTGCTAAAAAGCTGCTAAAACTGCATTTTACCTGAATTATTAAAATGTATTGATTAAATTAGTGTTTCAAGTGAGATTAGCCATTTTAGATCAGTGGATGCATTTGGTCGCCGGCGGCTGTTTAGGTCTTTGAGGGTTAAGGATTTGTGAGTCTTGAAACCAAAAAAAAGGAGTATTCAAGTGTTATAATTTTTGGTCATGGAGTAAAACAACTATTAGAGCACATTAATTCAAGTTTCCAATATAAGACATGACACTCGCTGGAGCCTGGTGGCAAAATCAAACTGTAAGGCCATCTCCTTTAGCTGGGTGTCCTCTGAGATCACTTAGTCCTCTATTTCTGTGTTAGCTGGACAAGATGCAAAAGATTAACTTCCTTCATTGCTGCACTGGGTTCTTTCTTATCTGTGTCTCCTTGGAGAACAGCCCCAAAGTGTTTGTTCTCAAGGCAGAAGGGGCGTGATTTGCAGTGTAATGGTGCCCTTGTCCTGGGCTGGAACAGAGCGATTTGTCATCTTCAGCTTTATTGTGACTCCAGGGACTCCTGACTAATGTGGAAGTGGAGGTGAAACAAGCCTCATTCTCTACTTACATGCTAAAAAAATTAGTCGAAAATCTGCTCGTTTTGCTCTGTCTGCAAAATTTCGTCATTGAAATTTGAGTACAGAGCAGTGAAAGATAAGCTTCATGTTTCTAATCTGCCTACCTCAAAGGGAAACATTGCATTTTACTATAATTATAGCCTAGGTAGATGATAGTTATGTGTGCTCTTAATTATATATAATTAATATAAAAATAAACCTGGGTTGAAAAAAAAAAACATGAAGATGTTTAAGTGCGACATACAGTCGATTTGGATTAAATTCACATGTAGATTAAATCCAAACCTTGCATAAGCAGAATGCAAGAGCATAATAAATTCACTGTCCCTGGACTTACGTAGACTTCGATTTTCCTCCAGTTGTTCTTATGTAACTTCTCCATGTGGGAGGCTTTTCCTTCAGGCCCTCTCTCTCTTTTTCTGTTTGTACTGTTCACATCTCCAGTCTGCTTTCCTCACAGTGTGTTATCTTGCATGAGCTTTCTGAATTTTTTCTCTTCTGCATGCTGTCTCTTCTTTGTGTGTACCGTATGTGTGTGTGCAGAGGTTGTTCGTGGTGTACTCTCCCTCACCGTCAGTGTTCAGTGTAATGCTGTTCCTATGTCTTGATAATCTCATTTTATACTCTGATGGTTGATTTGCGTTGTTGATAATGTGTACAGTATTACCTGTGCTCACAGAAAATACTATTTCAAACATTTGTAAATCAGCAGAAAATGTGTAATTCCATTAAAATTTTGCCCCTATTGCATTCTGCACATTACAGTGTCTCTGAACAGTGTTAGAATAAATACATTTTGTTGCCAGTAGGTGTATCTCTTAGTTACATTACATCATTTACATACATGATCACAAGCCTTTCTATGTGACTGTCTCTAAGACATTGTATTAAAAGTCATTTTCCTGTCTCCCTGTTTGCTATTTTTGGTTCTCAATGTGTGTGTCGTCTATGCGGTGATTCTATGTTGACTTGTCTGCCTTGGTTATTTTTGTTGTTATTGTCTTGTATGTCTCCATCATAGGTAAAATGCAAGATGGCAATATGGAGAGCAACCAAATTAAAGGTAACCAAACCTCATCTCTCACTCTCTCCTCCCTTGCTTCTTCTTTTCCGCCTCCTTCTTCTTATCATTTTTCCCCTTCTGGTGTGCAGCGTAAGCTCTGGGTCAATTATTTATTTCAGCCTACATTGTACTTAACATTCTTAATGCATGTCCACCATCTCTTAAAGGATGGTGTACTGTGAATTCAGACGACACAAATGGAAAATAGTGGCCTTTTTGTACTTGACCCAGGTTTTACATGCGGTCTTATTAGGTTAGACGACCCCTCCCCACTCTGTCTGTCACCGACGTGTTGTCCCTGTTCTGTTCTGTTGTTTGTCGTTCTTGTTGTGTTGTTGACTGTCCCTGAACTACTGCACCTGTCCCACTCAGACTGCCTTGTTTCACCCCAAAAACTAGAGTATTCTGTTTGTACTGCCCCTGGTTCTGAACCACACACTGGTTTTCCTTTTTTTTTTTTTTCTCATGAATTTGTAATGAAATTTGTCAACCTTCAGTATCATGCGCTATGAAATACATTGCTATGGGATGACAGGGATATTGCAGTGTTTTTGATGATGTCCTTAATGTTAGTATATGCATTGTCCTGTTTAGTAAAACTTACCTGCAAATGCCCATCACAAGGTCTGGAGAATGATTTCAATGACTGACAGTAGATAAAAAGATATTTTCGCTTTTCAGTAATATATAAAAGAAAAAAAGTTCTAGGTACTGTAATCACCTGCCTTTTATCTTTCATTAAATATGCATTTTCTCTCAGTCAGCTGATTAATTCATTTCTTAGCACGAGGCACTTTCCACATCAACAGACCAATGTTTTTTTTTTCTGTCATCTAAAAATGTCATCGTGGAAATTGTTGGCATCATTAGCTCTTCTCATATGGTTTCCAGTCAGACGGTTAGCGGTTCTTTGAAGTCTAAGCATTCCTGTCAAAATTTTCTCTCTGAGCCCAAAAGCGTAATGAGATGTAGTAATGGACACATAGTTAAACAAACACTTTGGTCTGTTTGCTGACTAGTCTTGAAAAAAGTTCATCTTGAGTTCATTGAAATGTCTCGTGGCAAAATGGTGAATAGAGTCCTGTCCGCTATTTGACACTTGAATACACATCTATACGAGCAGTTCAGTATGGTGATAATATATTAGAGCAAAATACACATTTCAATTTAGCAACATTTTTTCTGTTCCCATATATTTCAGGTATTTGGTCTTGCTTCTTTCCTTTGTATGTTATTTGGACATTAGCATTTCTGCCCTGTGACATAGAGGTGGAAAAACAAAACAGACGGCCAGAGTGTATGACAAATGTGAGCATCAAACACATGCCTCGTTGTGATTTGCAAGCTGGGCTGAAATGGTTCTTGATAATGGGATACATTAAGAGTGAGGCACGGTGTGTATGCATGAGAGGAAGAGCCAAAGAGAAAGTGAGGTTATTCAGGATTGGTTTTACACCGAGATGAGTTATTTTTTCAAACTTATTTAAGTTTTTTTTTTTGTTGTTGGGTTTTTTTTTTTTATATTTTCTTCAATATAAAGCTAATGAAATATATTTTAATCTTGGAATAATGGAGGGGGTTTATTTCTGTAACATATTTTGCATAAATCACTGTGTATTTTATATAATGATCAAATAATTATTCGGATATGAACTATATTTACTAGTGGGAGACGTTTATTCCAATTTATTTAATGTATTTATTTATCTTCTTGTGCAAGACTGACAACTAGTAAAAATACTTAATGCAGCATGTGTCGTAATTATGATTGCCTGCAGCAGTGTACTCCTGGAGATAGTGTGTTTCATGGAAACGTATAATAATGGTACTTTAACGTGTTTGTTGAGTTCCAGTGATTCATTCATTCATTTCTGTCAGTCAGTATAAAAAAAAGCCTGTTTACACAGTTTCATATGATTCCATTAAATTATCACTCGATGGCTGCACAGTCCAGTGGTCTGGTGTAACATTTCCAATGCACTAATGCTTTTCCAAACATAATTTAGTAGAAAATTACATGTCAAATATATTTCTAGGACTTGATGTAAGGATATGAACATATAGAGCTCCAAGGTAATTTAAAACTGCAAATGATTCCGGTAGTAAACAGCAAGACAGTTCATAATTCTGGTTATTGATACATTTCCACTATCAATTTGAACCGTATGGGGTTTATATTCAGTCTACACTCAGCCAGTTTTTATCTTTATTGTTTTATATTCTAGAGTTTCTGTTTTCACTTCCTTCCCCTTTTTTGAGGTCCTTTTTTTGTTTTCAAGGCAACACAGTATGTATATTTTATTTTATTTATTTATCATATGAACAACATTGAACTTTCTTTCTGCATGAAACTGCTGCATAAGGTTACTTTCTTTAACTTTGTGCAAATGCTCAGCAGACTCCTAAACAATCTGGGAACATGGCCTGGAGCTTGGATGTACACGTTGTGGAAATTCTCGGAAATATGTTTATGATGAAAAGATAGCAAGAATAAGAATCTCAGTGTTTTATTTATTTGAGGAAAATGACATGCCCTGCTCCTTCCAACAAAACTGTAGTAGCACACAAACAATTCCGTTCTCATTACGTTATCTAAAGGTGTTATACAGTATATACCTTAGTCGCTATCTGTCACAGTGATCTCTTGTTGGCTTTAAATCTATATCTGTTTATATTTACCGGGCGTGCTGGAGCTACTGATACTCTTAAAGCCTCTCTCCCTCCTCCTTTCCATTGCCTTGGTCTAATCTCCATTTCTAACACCGTGCGTCGTCTTTTGTGTTTTTTGTGGTGTTTACAGTAAAGAAGCAGGATGGAGCAGCTGCCATGGAGATGCAGCCTCTAAAGAGTGCAGAAGGTGGAGAGGCTGATGAGAAAGAGAGGAAGAAAGTGTCCGTGCCCAAGAAAGAGAAGTCTGTGCTGCAAGGGAAGCTGACCAAACTGGCTGTCCAGATTGGCAAAGCAGGTACAGCAAATTGAACTCAGACAGGTCCATCACTCAGTCAGGCACTTAAATCAGGAACAACAAGGTACTGAACCATCATCCTGTCCATCAAAACAACATGTTGCACCGATGAAACTCACGTCCCAGTCACTTAAAGCAATCGAAGCAGTTAGAGAGAATGCTAAAATGTCAAGATTATGGAGCTATGAGAGAACTTTTGCACTTTCTGTTTTAAGTGACCTGAACTCTTGCTGAAACATTTAGAGTGTAGGTGGAACTGAGAGTATGTTTCCCAGCTACTCGAATCAATTTTGATGAAATTTTAATAATAAAAAATACAGTGATGATAGAAAATCAAAACACAGAGGAGTTGATATTAAAATGTCTGATGTACTTGCAGTGGATGGATTTCAAGCGAACATTTTTAGTAACAGATGCCCACATGCCAAAATGCCCACATTGTAGGTGTCCTCTCAGCAGTAACATATTGAGAATACTGAAAATGACATGCTTGAGAATTCTGCCAAATATGACCCCCACCCCCCCCAACTGACAGAATATTCCTCAGTTTTCTTTTAGGAAAATAAATAAACTTGACTACTGTACCAAAGATATTTACTCATCTTATCATTAGTAGTAGGTAATTAGTTAAGCAGATCCTTATTTTCATTGAATCCCTTCAGGAAGTCCTTATTTTAACTGTGTGCCGTTACATCAGTACATTGGCCTGAGTGATTGAATGAGGACATGGTGTCATAACAATGAAGTAGCGTGGATGGATTAGCAGGCAACCAGCACTGCAAGATCATATGGTGTATGGAAGATATGGAAGAAAATACCTCGACTCTGGGGCCTGTGACCCCCCTTTGCATGCATTCCTTCCTGCTTCTTTGTGAATCTTTATACAATCCATCCTCTGTATTCGATGTTAATAAGCTACAGCTGGTCTGTATCTAGCTGACAGCAGGTGCAGGTTATTAACAAACAGCAAGGTTAAAGACGCCAGATATGCAGCATGAATCTTATTAAGTTTACTGTGTTGTGCTCATATTATAAGTCTTAAGATCCAGCCTCCATTTAAGCACAAACTGTCATAATAGCAACTGTTAAGCCTGTGCTAGACCAAAACACCTGTCCTCAGCTAATGACATTTTTCTTAAAACAAACTAGCACAATAAACGCCTGAACAGAGGCTGCTTCCAAAAGGAAGGAGATGTGGGCAAGAACAGCTGCCAAGAACCTGCCCTCTGTGCTTTAGTATTGTCCTTCTAGCTGGTATATGCATGGGGATTTGAAGGAGAGACTTGTTTGTTGGAAAACATGGCAGTAACCTCAGTTTGACCAGACATAGTTCCTCTTTCCATGAGCACAAAAAACATCTTAGTCGCTGAAGCCACGGTACCCTTGAGAGGACAGGCTAGCCATCTCTCACCAACTGACGAAAAAGAAAGTACCGGGAAGTGATCGATGAGGCTCTCGTCAAAAGATGGCACAAAGTTGTCTGTCGTGGTTTTTCAGCAACATCAGATAGATGAGTTTGGAAACCAAACAACTGAAGAAAGCCACCGGGGAGTTAGCAGTGACAGCTGAGACTAGCTCAAGATGGTTGTGGTTGATGAGAGCTTGCAGTTGGAACTGAATCCTGCTACAGGTGAAGGTTAATTTAGTCTTCACTGCCCACTCAGGCAAAGCATGTATACTAAGGAGATAGCAACCGAAGACGAAGCAGCATTTCCAAGAATATAAATGCTCTGACCACTCTGCTGCACAAATAAGAGGAATATACAACACCTACCTTATTTACTTCCTGCATTATTGGCTTCTAGCAAAACTAATGCACTTGATAAATTCTTGTTGCTTGATCGTGTTTTCTTGGCTTTCTCCTCGTCAGATTTTACTCTGCTTACGTGCAAATCTAAGTCTCCTTTTCATTCTATACCTTTTCACTTTCTGCACCTTCTCCAGGTTTGCTCATGTCAGCCATCACAGTCATCATCCTGGTCCTGTACTTTGCTATTGACAACTTTGTGATGCAGAAGCACCCTTGGATGCCGGAGTGCACTCCTGTCTACATCCAGTACTTTGTCAAGTTCTTCATCATTGGTGTGACTGTGTTGGTGGTGGCCGTGCCAGAGGGGCTGCCGCTGGCTGTCACCATCTCCCTGGCCTACTCTGTCAAAGTAAGGAAGAAATGACAGAGGCTTACATTTGGTTCTGCTGTAAAGTCAGGGATTTTCATTTGTACAGTGTATGCATTTATGTGTACGTTTGTTAACATTGTATTGTAATAAGTTTTATACTGTAATTTTCACAGACTGGAAAATTGACCTATTGTGTGTTTACTAGTATTTTTCACCTACTTTGTTAGTTTTATTTCTCTTTATTTATGACATAAGTGGTAAACGTGCTTTGTGAGCTCTATATTAAATTTTAAAGACAGCTTCAAACAAGCAAACTAACCCTGTTAAAAACCAGGTGTAGAAACCAAGGAAGTTTATTTCTTTGTTTCTGTGTTTTATCTATACAGTTTTTGCCCTTTAAGCTCAAACACAATCCTTTCTATTTTTGGTCACTACAGAAACCAATGCTTAACCAGTGCAAGTGCATAATGAACAAATTCAGTCGTAAACTGTACCGCAGCAGTCTAAATATTCTGAGGCATTTTCCAGTACGTGCAACATGTCATGCTAATCATGCTGTCTGCTTTCAACAGAAAATGATGAAAGACAACAACCTGGTGCGTCACCTGGATGCATGTGAAACGATGGGCAACGCCACAGCCATCTGTTCTGACAAGACAGGCACGCTAACCACCAACCGTATGACGGCTGTGCAGTGCTATGTTGGAGATGTACACTATAAAGAAATCCCAGAACCCGGAGCTCTGCCGCCGAAATCACTGGACTTACTGGTCAACGCCATCTCCATCAACAGCGCCTATACCACTAAGATACTGGTAAGTCTCCTGCCACCATTTCCAGGTCTATTCTCAAGGGATTAAACAACACAAATGTATGAGACTTACTTAATTATCACTTGGTAACTATGGCGTCATAATGATAATACTAATAATAATACTATAACATAATGAGTTTTGGTCATTTGTATGTTGCTTTGCCTTCTATGTTTAACACAGTATGTATTCTAGTGTCTTCTTAAATGCTGGTTAGTTATAATATGAGCTCCCTCTGAGAGCAGTGAAATCATATGATGAGAGCACCTCTGAAACAGTGAGACAGTTCTGCAGTACCTTCTTGGCAAAGCAGGCAGTCAGTGTCCTTGGCTGCTGCTTTAGATTCATCAGGCATTCACTCAACTTGTCACCTTGAGAACGGTTGTGTAATTTTGTCTTATCTGATATTCAGACCGTAGCAGACTGTAATTGAATCCAATCTGTCTAAGTGCTGGAGACGGTCTCTTGTTTACAGTGAATGCAGCGAAGAGAGATTTTCTCAAAGCCAATTAGACCTGCATGCAATAAGAAATAGATAAATACAGTATATAGACAGACAGATAGACTCACACACAACTGTCACATCTTCTGATCACAGAATATGAGACATGCGTGCATTGCCATGCATTCAGTCCATGGGGCTGCTTCATAATAACGTGTCTGCTGTAAAAAAAACAAAAAAAACTGGCTGCCAGACACAGGGTGTCCTTTGTTATGGCAACATGCCTAAGTAAAAAATATTCTTGGCATGACTTTTTGGTGCTCAACCTTACGCACATACTTATTCTGCTTGTTTCCATAACTTTCCAGGACATTATATAGACTTGAATAAATTTTCTGGGGACCATAATCCAGTGTCTTCATTGTAAATTGATGGCATACCAACAAACAAAAACAAGTACCATCCTGTCTTTGTGCTGCTGTCTTGAAAAAAGCCAAACCCTGTAGAGTTTATTCACTGATGGCTGACCAACTGACAAGTGTCCTTATGGAACATGCATGAAGAATGAGCTGAGGGCGGGCAGGACATCTGCGTCAGAGGGATCCCACAGATTTGACTTCCTAGACCCTCCAGGCATGACTGCAGTCTTGGTGAAAGTGTTGTTTACTGGTCGACTGAGATGAAGTTCAATAGCTCGGTGTCTACTGTAACTGGTTTCCTTAAGCTAAAGCACATCCAGTATTGTACAGAACACTAGTTTCACTGTCAGTTGAAACAGTTTCATGTTAAATGGAGTATTAGCTAAAGCCCCTTTTTCTATGACAGGGTAAAAAAATGATAAAGGTTTAATTTCTTCAACAATATTCAAGACTTGTAGATTTGTACTGTATCGTGCGGTTCTAACTATGTACCACTATTGTTGATATAGTTTCATTTTTACCAGGATGTGCCACATGAACAAGTTCTTATCCTTTCAGGAAAACCTGGCTGAATGTTTTGCAGCATTATATCAGTATATTTTACCTCCATAGCTGCTCAGCACTACAGAATTAATCACCAGCAGTGTGTCGCTTAGACTTTGTGGATTAAACAGTAGATTTAGTCAGTTAAATCTCTTCATTCATAAAAGAGGTTAACTCATGCACCGAAGTAGTCAGCCTTGTTGAAATTAATGGTGTAAACTTAAAATGATTTCATGCACATATGCCTGCATCAGTGTGTCAGTGTACAATTGCCCACTTGCTGCACGCACGCACACAGATCATTAACATGCTAGCCCATAATAATTGGTACAGTAGCACTTAACTATACATGTGGCCATGGGAAACAGTTATTCCCAAAGAGCTTTCACTCTGAGGGATAAAAAGAATAATGAAAAACAATCCAGAAGAAACAGCTGTGACTAAGAGAATGAAATAAACTCAGGAAGCTCAATACAAATGGAAACATTTCTGAGAAATATTTCGTGCATCCCTCCCTCCTTCCCCAGCCGCCTCCACTCCCTCAGTGCCACTCTGGCCCTGCAGTATGCTGGCTGGTGTGTTCTTATATAAGAGGCCAATCCTGTGGGATACCAGAATGGCTATAGAAGTCTTTGATGGCCACAACACAAAGGCACAAAGGCAAAGAGGCAAGCTTTGATACCCATATCAGTCTCCCTACTGCCTCTCTGGCTTCATAATACAGCCAGTAGTGTAGCTTTGCTTCTTGTGTCAGCATATAGAGACTCTAAAGTGGAGAAGCCTCATCCTCACATTTATGCAATGCACCAGTGCACACATACAGTGTGGTATTTCCACACTCACACATACTCCAAATACACATGCTCATAAATGTTGTAGCCATGTGCACGCATATTCATATATTCTGAAAGCAATGAATGCATGCATACCAAAACACTCAAATAGGCAATGAGATTCTTAACACACCAGTTTGCCTTGGGTGTCATCAAGTAAAGAATTCATGCATACTGAAGAGCAATTGATGAACAGGATTTGGTGATGTCAATACGCTGACGTTATTTCAAAGGAACACACATTGCCCCTAGAGGCAATAGCCCTATAACAAACAATTGCCCTGTTGAATTGGGTCTTTTTTCTTCTTTTCTTTTTCATTCAATTTCCATTTCATATATTCTTCATTACATACAGCAGCAGCTCTTAAACTTTCTAGGTCACACATACACACACACACACACACACACACACACACGCACTCCAGATTGCATTTGCAAATTGGCCCTTAATTGCAGCGCCACCATCTGGGTAATTGGGCTGTATCTTGGAAAGCATGTGCATTTTTAATTATTGGGCGAAATTGCATGATTCCAGCTCAATCATACCTCACAGCAATATGTCTAAGATGTTAAATAAGGCTGTAAATCATGATGAATAATAAACTGGTACAAATCCAATATTTCTAACTCACTATGGTTTGAACCTTAAAATACTTTGAGATGAGCATTTTTACTGCATATTGTACACAGTAAATATTTCTGACAGGTTGAGAGTCTGTCAGTCAGAAAACAGTGTGTTTTGCTGTTAAATGTTGCCTCTGGTGTGATAAATCAGATGATTCATAAGTTTACATTGAAACATAGGCGAGGAAGCCACTTCATATCTTGAACAGGGCACAGACCAAAGGCAGTCCTACACATAACCATACAAAATGTTGTTTATTTGATATATCGGTGTCTAGAATATTACAACATGATCATTATATATATTTAAAGCCTATGAACTAAACAAAAAGGCAAGTTTTCAGGTTTTACATTAAAACAATTATCCTTATTTATTTCCACCATCGTAATTTTTGCCCGTGCACATCCCTTGAAAGCGATGCATGTTCCAAGGGTGTCCACACCACACTTTGGAAAACCTGATGCTACCACTGTGAGCGTTAGCCCGTGAAGTACAGATGCGCCCAGGTGCATCACTCAAAGCATACATCTGTCATATCAGACATACTGACTCTTCAGGAGGTATTCATATCACAGGTGTATGTTCTCTCAGCACAGTGGCTTGTGTTTAGCATGACTGTGTGAGAGTACAGGGAGCTCAGTCGCATGTTGCTTCAACCACCTGCTCAGGTCATTATTCCGGTCAGGGACAAGAAAAGGTAGATACTAGCACAAACATACACAGATGGCCTCAGCTATGAAGAAAAGATGCTTGGTGTAAGGGTGGTGGCAGTAACTCTTTCTTATTAAGGGAACCCATTCATCTGTGTGTATGGTCTTCAAATGTTGATAGAAGACAAATCAATTCAGCTCTTTCAGTACAAGTAATAAGCATTTGAGTTGATAATGGTTTGTAGTAACAGGTCCCTCATTTGTGCTTAGTAGTGAGTAATAGGGTGACTGGCTTTGGCTCGTGTGCCTTTGTCATCTGGACATCCCATGCTTGCTTGCACAACGCTGAAGGAGTCATGAGTTTGTCTTGAATGTAGCTTCCAGGACCCACTGCCCCCACGTACTGTATGAGAGTACTTTTGGATTCTGATACAGAAGAAACATGGACAAAAACATACACGGCCCTCCTCTCTACATTTCTGTCCATCCCTTGCATACAGGTTAGACACTACATATGGTGACAGTGAAGTAGTCATTACATTAAAATGGCAATTCTTTGATGTTGCATTGACCCAAACCTTAATGTATTCCACTGATTTCCATCACACATCACATGACACAAAGGATTTTATGCTTTCAGTTATTGTCTTTCAAGTGCTTTTGGGAGAAA
>JAPTYQ010000023.1:16691264-16702741 GCA_029814465.1 Ostorhinchus cyanosoma
CCCACCCTTTTCTGACACCCCATCAGTGTTACTTGTCAGACATCCTGTCACATGAATTCATTCAGATAGGCTGTTCAATTTGATTTTTGTTTGTTTGTCTCCTTATACTCTCTCTTATTAGAGGCAGCTTTACAACATTTATGACAAATGTTTAGTTTTCCACACACTGAATATATTTTGTGAGCATTAAAATAATAAGATAGTCTTTTTTTTTTTTTTTTTTGTCCGCAACGTCATTTGAATTGGAGCAAATTTCAACTCAGCTTCAGCAAATAGAGTTGAGAGTCTAAATGTTACATAGAACGCATTATTTAAAAACAAAAAAGCTAAACATCCACTGGTTACAACCTCTTAAATATAGTTTTTCTCTTTCACTAAGTAAAACTCAATATACATTTACAATATTAGAAAAATCTATGTAATTAATGTACAGACATTTGATATTTTATCAAGTTCAATTGTATTTTTTTTTAAACTTTGCTTATTTACTGATATTTGGACGATCCTTTATAGTCAACAAAACACACTGGCGCCCATAAAACTGGAGTAATTTTGTTTTCAGACACATTTCTCTTTTTAATCCTGTAATCACCTTCGATCAGGTTCAGCGTTGACTGTACACACTGAGTCCCAGTTACAGAATAAATCACTTTGTTGCAATCATTTCACAAGAAGAGGTAAAAAAAATAATAATATTTCCACCTTTATGGGCAGCAGTATAGTGCATATATCTATATTTCTACCTTCCTTTAAAATGAAATGTTGCATATTTTACAAATGGCCCGTACACATAATATATCGTGAAGTTAATAACATTAGAAATCCCAGTACAATGATGCGATACCCATTTTTGTGTCTTTAAATCCCCACCCCTTATATGAAATAATATGCTTTTAGTCATTTTAATGCTGTGCGTAGACCCTAAATCTCTAAACTTGTGATGTGGGAAGTGCAGGCAGGGCTTTGATTAAAACAACACTGTCTCATATTCCACAGATAAAAGCAAAAACACTTAAGGTTTTTGTAGCTAATTGGAGCATATACTTGAGTGTTTACTTAGATGTGCATGGAGCTGAGAACCTTCAAACCAATGATAAAAAAAATGACATTTTTTTTATTATTCCCATCCATTTGTTCAGTGTCAGCAGTCCGTGTGCCGGTGTTCATCACCAGCTCATCTCTTGCTCACCATCCTGTTGTCTTGTTGCATGTAGTTTGTGTTGACCTTTTGTTTTTCTTTCCCGTGTTCATACAGTATTTTAACCTGCCGTGTAACGCTTGTCGTCTAAATGCCACAGTTTTTCTTTTGGATGTTTCCTTGTGAGTTTTACACAGTGCTTGTGTCGAACCCACAGTCACGCAGACTTGACTGTGTCCTCTGCCCTGTTTTTGGGACCATGCTTCACCCACCCTGTGCTATATCTGTGTGTTTACGTGTCCCATTCAGAGTCTGTGTGGATATTGTCCCAGACACTGCTCTGGTACCTTCAGAAGTTTTAAACCGCCTGATTGGATCTCTCAGATCTAACCTCCTTCCTTTTTACTGACCTCGTCCACCAGATATCTTCAAACTTGCATGTGATATTCTCCTTTAATTTTTTCTGTGAGCATTCCATTTATTAACGTGGCTTGTTTCTAGGTATACAGCACATTGGACTAAAGCGTATACTTACAACGAGCGTTTGTGTTGCTTTGGTATTTGTTTTCTTGAAATGTATGATTTTGTTGTGTTTTTTTTCTGATTGTGTTCCTCACGGTTTTCCTTAGTGCACGCCAAACTTGAGTGACTTGTGAACTATAGTCATCTTGTGAAAGCAGAACACAGACTGCAGTTTGCCTTCTCTCTTGCTGCTCCTTCACTTCTTCCTCCTCCTTTCTTTCCTTACAACCTCCCTCCTCAAATGAGAGTTCCCTTTCTACCCCCCCCTCCCCCTTCTGTCTGTTCTCTCCTTCACTTTTCCACTATTCTTTCATCCCAAGGGTCCCTCCAACCCTTCAGTTTGTCACTGATATCATCTCTTATTGTCTTTCTCCTCTCCCCTCCCTCTTTTCCTACAGATCCGCGTTGTGAATGCATTCCGTAGCTCCCTCTATGAAGGCCTGGAAAAACCAGACTCCAGATCATCCATCCACAACTTCATGACACACCCTGAGTTTAGGATAGAAGACTCCACGCCCAACATCCCTCTCATCGATGACACGGACGATGATTCCGCCCGGAGGAGGAGGAAGTACTCCAGCCAGCCCTCATCCCCTAACAAGAATAACAACGCCATTGACAGTGGCATCAACCTTACAATCGACACCAGTAAATCAGCCGCTTCCTCCAGCCCCGCCAGCCCTCTGCACAGCTTGGAGACCAGCCTCTAACCCTGATCCTAACCTCAGCTCTAATGTTTCCTGTCCTGCGCCTCTAATTTACAGTCTGGAGGCACCTCCTCCTATTCCTCCAGACCTCTAACTGTAACCTGTTTCACTCCGAAAATTTCACCTAAATCCAACTCGATTCTCCGCACTCCGAACCCCTACTCCTACTCATGCACCTACACAGGGCAGGTCCTGTGGGAAAAACCTCCATCTTCCCTCTAACCTTGAGCTCTTAAAGCTCTCCGCTCTTTGGAAAATGGAGAAAATCTGAAGTAATACAAGCAAGGTGAAAAGAGAAACAAACTAACATACAATCAAAAAAGCGCAACAAAGCCACAAAACCTACACAGCCATCCTGCTTTTGTGGTTGTATGTGGCGGCGGCGATGGTGAGTATGACTATATGCGTGTTAGCATGAACTGTCTAAGTGTGCCGCTAACTGCACATACGTACGAACTGTGTCTTTGGTGGCACCGGGAGGAGGAGGACGATGAGGAGGGAGGCAAAACAGGACAGACTTTAAACTCCCCTTACACTCCCTCTCCTCAACAATAACATTGTCAATACTGATAATAGTTTAAATTAAATTGAAAAACATTGTTATTATTCTGATTCTGATTCTGATTATTATTGTTATTATTATTGTTGCTCCTGCATGAATGTACATTACCCAAGTTTTATTTAAAAGGGTTTTAATTTTATTGGAGTTCTTTTGTTCTGATGGGCTAGGCCTCGCGGCGGACTACCGTTTTAAAGACAGCTTCTCTGAGTTCGGGCCTGCAAGTTCCCTCTGTGTGGCATGAACATGTATCCGACTGTAAAAATTTATTTCATCCTTCAACGGAAATGTGTGACGAGGTGGTAGGGCTCAACTTGCACAGTAGTTTTGCACCTGTCAGAAAAGAGGAACGCAAAATAACTATGATGATGATAGCATTTATGGGATATATTCTATAAATATAAATACATATAAATATATTTAGAGAGAGTTTATCTTTGTTTGTTGGCATGTTGCCTTGTTCCTGCTTCAATGGCTCAAAATACTTTGACTTATTTATGTCTTAAAGAGAATGTAATTTGTTTACAACCTCGTAGAGATAAACTTCCTGGTTTCTAGAAGGAGGGAGGCGAAGCTGAAGCTCAGATGTACCTAAATGGACCAGAGCTGCGTTGGTGTGTTATTACTGAAAAACCATGTGCTGGAATTTGCCTGCTATCTTGTCAAATATTGTAGATATTTTTAGAGGATTAACAAACAAAAAGAAACCAAAATATAATGGGAAACGTAGTAAATGTGGAATCTTAGTATTATTCTATATGATTGTCGGGATCAAGTTGGAGTGGCTTGCCTTTGGTTTTCTAAACAGAGGCCTCCTTTTTTGTGACAGAGGGGGAATATTTAACTCTTTTTTTTTTTTAACTGCTACTTCTGTTTTCTTTTTTTCTTTTTTTTTTATGGTTTTATTTTTTCTGTGCTTCAGCGCTGGCCTGGGGTCAGGGCTCGAGTCAAAGGCTGATATCAGGACCTTTACAGTGAACTGTCTTCTAGATAATCCTGCTTGATGGACTTGATGTTTTAAAATATGTATGACCATCAAAAGGCTGCAATCAAGACATATTAGAAATTTGCAAAAGTTATATATTTGGCTTATCTGTACAGAAATCAGACTCATTTTTCTGTTTCAATTTGGGATACATTGTGTTATTATTATTGTTATTATTATTATTATTATTATTATTATTATTAATTTCACTTTTGATTTATTTTGGTTTTAAATGATTTCCTTTTTCCTCTAGCAGAGAGACACATGCAGCCCCACAAAGCTGTTGGCATTTTTAACATCTAAAAAAAGGAAAAACTGAAAAAAAAAAAAAAAAATTATAACAAAAATGGAATGTTGCTTTGACTCTTTTTCTATATATAAAAAAGATGATCCTTTTCTGCACTATCTGGTTATGAATGAAAACTTCTGTGGTGTAATTCTAGATGTGCTTTTGTGTGTTTTAACCAAGCTTGTCTTCCTGCCGTCACAGAATATACAGTACTCTAGCATCTCAACTGTACTCACTAGTTGTAAAATATTTATTGTGCTTTGACCAATCAGACATTATCAGAGAGAAGTTACATACAGAAGGCACATTTACCCAGTCTTATTGCACTCAGAAGGACAAGGCCACTTAACTAGCCTGTACTATTGTTATTTCTATTACTAACTGAAGTCATTGGCAAGCATGATAGGCTCATTATGCAACTTAAAAGAATTGACAATTTTTCTACTTTTAAAAAAACCTATACACTACTACAGTATATACAATCATTTATCCAAGCACTTCTACCTTTTTCTTTCTTTTTTTTTTTTTATATCCTCCTCCTCTGTCATTTCCCAGTCGATCCGATCATCTGGAGAGGGTGCACAAGCTTTACCAGTCAGCTCAGGCGTGTTGAAAAAGTTAACATGGACCATTTCAATAATAAAAAAAAAAATTGTCTTATTTAAGTTGGAGAAAAAAAAAAGAAAAAAAAAAAAGTTCTGCAATTCTGCCTAGACGCTGTTGATTTGTTTTTTTCTTTTCTTTCTCGGATGTTTTCACTTGACAATTTCTTTGTTTGTCTGGTTAAAAAAAGGAAAAACAATAAACAAAACAAAAAAACATAGCAACAGCAACAACAGCATTTTCAATAAATAATAATAATAATGATGGAAAAAACAACAAAAAAAAAAAAGACTTAAGCCAACATTCTCAAACCACTTTTACATCCAGGACATTCAGCTTTAAGAGGATGCAAAGACACCAAGTTAAAAATAATCCTTGTAAATACAGCAATGAGTCCACTGAGGACAGAAACTCCCTGCGGACTGGTGTGAAACAGGAACTGTTCCTGACCACGTTTCCCATCATGCACCACAACGAATCATACTGCTGACACAGCTGTTGGGCTGTATGTAATCGATCACTGCTCCTGTCAGAAACATCTTGATTACATCCAAATGATAACACATGTTGTAACAACCAATAATTATGTTGATGATGACAACGACGATGATGACGATGATAATGCTGATGATAATGATAATGATGATATCAATGATACTTCTTGCAATATACTCTCACCTGCCTCGATGTACTGTATTTAGCAGCATGCAGTTTGTGGAACAAAGAAAAAGAGAAATGCCAACAGATAACGTTTTGGCATACTTAGCCATTTATGGGTAAGTGATTTAAGTGTTCATCTTGTTTTTATGATATTTTTTTTATCTATACAATAATTGTAAATAAAGAACTCAATGTCTTTGTTCATTTAATACTATGCAAAAAGTCATGCTTTTCTGATTGTTACCCACCCTTAATCCTAGAGTGTGTTGCTGGAATGTTTGTGGTCTCAAAAGTCAGTCAAACAATGTGATGTAAATTATTTTCTAGCTTGAGGAAAAAGTAAAATGATGATGAAAATTATTATGATACTATGAGCAGGATGATAATACCGGTGGTGACAGTGATTATGATGATGATAATACTGATGATGATGATAATGATGATGACGATGTTGAACTGTGACTCTTGCTGCTTGACTGTCCCATTTACCACACTCTTGACATGAGCGCAAGTGAAAAACATAATAAAAACAAAAAAATGAAAAATCACTAAATAAATCTCCCGGAGCAGCATGACCCAGCATGGTGTGTCCTGGCCCCGTGTGACATGTCCTATGACTTTTGATTGTTTTTCCATTGTCATTTCTTTGTTTTGATTATGTACACACAAAGCAAATGTCTCTTCGTTTGAGCTGAATGTTAAAAGAGCTCCGTGACCAGTGGTTGCTCATCACTTTGCTTTTTTCGACCTCTTAGAAACCGAAGAAATCACTGACATCAACACCCGTTTACAGTCTGAACAGAGACTTCTGATGCATGTTATTCCTCATTTCTTACCTCCTCATTTTATTCACCTAAGACCTAAAAGAGCTACATACATCGAAATGTATACTTAAAGGGGACTTCTGGAGTGTTTTTAACCAACGAACATTTACATTTGTACCTCCCAACAAAAGACGAATTCAAGTTTAGCAAACTAGCAACGCGTGATCACTTTTTTTTAGGATTTTTTTTTTTTTTTTTTTTGATTTGCTGATTTCACTTCATTGATACCTGTAGTGTCGCAAGTTTTCAAAAAATGTGCTAAATCTTATGCTTTAATAAGATGAATTGGAAAAACAAATGACAAACGTGTTGGTTAGTTGAAATTTTCAATGTATATGATAAAAATGCTCTCACACACATATATATATTAGTTTATGTACATTAATACAATAGATGTATAAATCTTCCACTAGAAACATCTTGATAAGTGAATATATTGTAATGAACAGACAGTATTTTGAAGTAGATCTAAGACAAACATTCTTTGAGCTAAAACTCATTCTCTCATGAATTCCCTGTTTCCCATTTTGACCCAAAACTATTTTAGAAACTACAGCCAATTAGCATTTGGACTTGTTTTTTTTTTTTTTTGTTTGTTTTTTCGTCAAGTTTCACTATTTTTATTCTGGAGGTATTTTACTTGTGGACCAGTGTTACTGTTTTTTTAGCTCTCGAAAACCTAAACACACACAACCAGAAGCATGTACTGATCTAAAATATGAATTAATCCTATCAATACATTGAAATAATTTGGTCAAAATTCAGTTTCTCATCTTTTCATGCTCATCAGATTGAACCTTTTTAGACCCTCAGTGTCTTCGTAGTGAACGTGGAAACACCGTCATCTTCTGCAGCATTGATTCACCAATATAACTCATGTAATTTGACAAATGACAGTAGTTGTAAATACTTGTTTTCATGTGCAGTTAATGATATATTTTGCCGGATAAGTCACTTTTTTACTTCAGTTTCCTCTGTTTGGACGTAACCTGTGAATGAACTTTGAGCTTCTATGAACACAAGTCAATCAGATTTAGGCAAATACCACAAAAAGCAGAGGGTAATAGTGTAATAAATGGAGATATATCACTTTGGAAATGTAAAGAATGAGTCACCACTAGAATAGTTTCAGGTCTTTAAGGATTAAGGGCCGTCGTCACTGCTGCGAATAGCCACAGTTGCTCGATCCTTTTCAGAATTGTTGGGTTCTGCAGATAATTACAGTATGTTTATGTGTGGTTTTTATTATAGCACAATATAGACCTCAACCCACCCACTTGTGATGATATGGAAATAAGTCAGTGTCAGTGTGGATGCAATTATACATACTGTCATTAGCACTAAAGATAAACTGAAGAATGATTATATTGTTATTTGCAGAGGTATAGAAGCAGAACCATGTCTTTACTGCCTCCTTCCTTGGATTTATCTTGTTGCTCTGCACCTTTATCTTTCATAGAAGTGCATTAGGAAGCTGCCATGTACAAACATAGTCATATTAGTGGATGGAAGCTATTTCATGGGTCCACTTCAGTGACAATAATATGGGTTAAGTATTGGTCTTCTGCTTTGTACGGCAGGTTTTAAATGTAAGCCGTCACCTAAAAACAACTAGATTCATGTTCTGCTTGTTCAGTGTCTCAGTGTATTGGAAATGTTACTGTAGTAATTACTCTCCTGAAAGTCTGTGCATGCCAGAAACTCTACGCAAGAAATACTGTGATGTAACAGCGCTGACACCTGCAGCACAGAGCAGGATTGAACCCATCCTGTTTTGAGGAGGAGGAGGAGGAGGAGGATGAAGAGGAGCTGGTGGAGAATGTCACTGCACTGCCTGAATGTTCTTTTCTGTATAAAATAAGAGCATTCTTGCAAAATATAACATGTTCTCACATTTGGATAGATCATTTAAAAGGGAAATAGAAAAGGAAAAATAAATAGAAGATTGATGATAAACAAGCATCGGTACTAATAAATGTTAGTTTTTTTTCTAAATTAATCTAAAATAGCAGGTAATTCTGCAAAAAAACAAGACGAGAGCTGTTGCATAATACTGCAGGAAGGCCTTAAATGTACATTACTGTCCACTGGAGGGCAGTATTTCACCAGAGATAACTCAAAACATGAACATAATCCATCATCTATTGGCTTTAAAGCTCAGTTCAAGTGTTTTATTAAGATTCTTTTCAATGGTTTAAAGGAAACAATAAGGAAGATGCTTCATTTTAATAAGGTGTTGTTTTGTTTTTTCCCTTAAATCAATCCAAAGTGTCTTCTTTTGTTTCCTGAATTCAACAAAATAAAACACATGAACCCCACATTAGTGTCTTTCCTGTGACACTCCTTATGTTAGTGTTTGATCAGTGAGCAGCGTCCGCTTAATAAATGGGGATAAAGGGTGTAATTGCCACGTTAAGGATGGAGGCTGTTTAAGATGTGGATTATTAATTGACCACCACCTGGTTAAACACATGCTGAGCTCAAATTGATTTAGAATCCGACTGTAGTTAATGAGGCAGTGAAAACAGGGTCAATGTGTGTAACGATGATGAACGGTGTGTGTCTGAAACTCCATAGTATGTGAAGATGATTAAAGTTCATGTGATGAACCCTGGGCATCATTAATAAAAACAGGTAAACTATGTACTTCCTGCTTAGATGGGATTTTTTTTTTTTTTTATCATTGTAATGTGATTTTGACATGTTTGAAAGGTTGAAAGGTCATGTATATGATTATATTCAAATCAGCTTTAGAAAACAGCGAAGGACATATTAAAACATTTCTCCAGTTATTCACCAAACAAAATACCAACGTACCACTGAAAAAACCTACACAACACACTTTCGAATGGCTGTGTCTGCAAATTACTGAAGTTATATCTTCATCCTGAGAAAGTGCAGAAAGTTTTGTTGTTATTTGTTTCAGGTTTTGACCTTTCATTACTGAAATGTCGTGTAAATGGACTCAGTTTCATTTGCTTTGCGTTAAACACAAACGGTACTCCTGATTTTGTTGTATTTGCAAAATATGTAATGATCTTTCTTTCTTTCTTTCTTTCTTTCTTTCTTTCTTTCTTTCTTTCTTTCTTTCTTTCTTTTTCTCTGATCCATTTCCACTAAACTACTTCCCAGAGGCCAGATACTATACTATATACTTTTCTGATTCATTCTGCAGATGAAAGACTCTAGACTGAAGCTGAACAGATTTCTGTGAAGGTCTGTGATGACTCCTAACACTAACAGAAGACGTGTAGAAGCAAACATATACAATTAAAAAAAAAGAAAACAGCAGAATTAGTCTCATTCTTATCAGAGGGTCAATATGTGAAAAGGAGATTTTTTTATTTTTATTTTTTATTTCAATGAGCTTTTTTTTCTGGTTAAAAAAAGTTATAATAATAAAGTAGAACTAAAACCAAAATTTGACAGCAAAAGAATGCGAACTGTGATTTTTCCGTTGTTAACCCTGTGTTAGCCTTAGCATTAGCCTGGTAGCATGTGTTGTAGCATCAGCATGCGTGGCTGTGCCTGTTTGGGTGGCACAGCCTGTGAATTTAGAGTGGGCTCCCACAGCTCAGAAGATTAGCACCCGAGTGCATTCAAGTCCATGTGCGAGGGCCGATTTCCAGGAAGAATAGCCCTTTATTGGGCCCCAAGTTGAATCCTGCTGCTTCCCTTTGGCCCAATAGAAAGCTGCAGTAACTGACAGTCCTTTACAATCAGCCAACACTGGTGGAGGTTTCGGGGTTCTCATTCTCCTTTTTCACTCTTTCTCTCCTAAAGGATTGATTTTGAAATTACTCTTTCTCAGCCCAGTGTGTGTATGGGGTTGGTATATTTGTGTGCATTCGTCCGTATATGTGTGTTTGTGTGTATGTGTGTTGCACGCAAATAAACATACACACAAACACACACATGAGTACACACACGTGCAAATGTTTGAATGCCAGTCTTGGCAATTGTCTTAATGGGATAAGGGGAGACTATGGTTCCTGTTGGGGGGATGGGACTGTGGGAATGACATGGGAAAACACACACACGTTGTATTCATGCACTAACAGCTATGCTGTCAGTTGATTCAAAGCAAAGGTGATATGTGGTGACTTGTTATATCCCAAATATACCTCAGGGGTGTAAATACACTGCACACTAGCCAAAAAAGATGTGACAGACCTTTCTGCAGGACTCGCATTTCTTTCTGGTAAAAATACATCAGAAGTAAAATGGAAGTGAGTCATGTGCGTCGTGTGACAGTACATTCATACTTGTAAACTTTTGGATGTTTTTGTTGTTTCTTATTGTGTAACTTGGTGCAAAATTCAGGGTCATTTAAGGAGAATGAAAGTGGTGACATTATAGATTACTGAAGGAGGGGGGTGTTGAGGGTAAGGGTACGGTGTTGCAGTGCAGAACTATGACCAGTAGAGGTCATCTGTGGTGTGAGATTCCTAAAACCCTTATAGCCAACATGCCTTCTATGTCTATTTTTGGCTCATCATCAGTCAGTGATGACCCCATGGTGCAAGTCACTGGAGTCTTTTTGTAGCTGAAAATTTGGAGCAGTTGAATTTGTAGTAATTATTAGAAATATTAACACAATCTACCACCATTAAACCAACTCCAAGACAGTGGTACAGGACGTGCCTATGTGCAAAAGCCTAAATGCATGAGTACACAGTGTTAAAGACAGGCCTGTTTGAACTGAACTGGGAAAATATGTATTCATCCTTTAATTCAAATATCAACAGCTTCAAATTTTCCACAATGACAAGCTATTAAATGTTTTTTTTTCTCTTTTTACTGCAAATTCTACATTTAAAAAAAATCAGGTTTCCAGTAAAAGCTTTCATTGGTTGCAGATGTTGAAATGAATCTGAATGATTTACCAATGAATTCACAAAAATTAAAACTATGTGTGACTTATGACAACAGATGATAGTGGAGGTATCACCAAAAGGATGAAGACAAAATAAGCAGGCAGCATGGACATCAGATCTGCACACAGGCCTGTTTATGTCCAACAGTCCACAGTTTAAATCTGCAGCTCAGTATACAAGTACCACAGAGTGAAAGTACCCTACCTGTTCTGCAAACGATGAAATTCTTTGTGCTTATATTTTTTAATTGTGTCGTGCTTGTGCAGATATTTCAGATGCACTGTAGGTCATACTGTAAACGGTTGAATCTGAA
>JAPTYQ010000023.1:16812252-16825837 GCA_029814465.1 Ostorhinchus cyanosoma
AGCAAACACATTTGTTTGATAATAAATGGCTTCATCCAACCACTAACCACGAGTGAAAGAAAAGTTGTTGTAAAATCATTCATATCCTCTGAAAAATGACCAAAGAATCACAAATTCTGCTGGGGTATGTAAACTTATGAACACAACTGTATTTATTAAAAAGTGCAAGTACATCATACTGGACAATATCTTAATCTGATGACTCTATTACTTCATTTTATCTTTATTTGGCTTTATTTTCTTGTTCTGACAGAAAACTCATTTTAAAGTCATTTATTTGTATCTGTACATATCGGGCCAAATATTCCCTGGTCATAAAAGCACTGAGGATACGTAGCATCGTTTGGATTTCACTGGTTCTGAATGTTCTAATAGAAGTGCTGAAATCTCTTGTCCTTTTGCAGGGCGTCTTCTTGTTTAGTGCAGTGCAGATGGTTCCTCTTACCATGGGTGACTATGTGTTCCCAGCGTGGGGACAGGGTGTCGGCTGGTTAATGGCCCTCTCCTCCATGATCCTCATCCCTGGTTACATGGGTTACATGTTCCTCACACTCAAAGGCACATACAAAGAGGTAAGATCAACATTAGGCTGATTATTAATGCCACTTTTACTGTTGTTTTCTCTAAGGTTTACATTACTCTGCATGTTACTTTCCTATAAAGAGGCTAGACATACTAAATATAATTACAATATATTTGCATCAAGAAAGGTTTCCGCATTTACACATGCTGGAGTATAAACTTCAGGGTTTTAGAGTAGAGATTAGTGTGTGACAAATACACAGCTATAAATTTCCAACATTTTATGCATTACTGTTCCCCCTCAGAGCTATTCACGTATGTATGCGATGGCTCAGATTTACATTTGCAGTCAGGAGGGAAGCAGTAAGAGTTTCAAGTGGATTTTTGTTACGTAAGGTATCGTAGACCAATCTAGTACAGCACTGGGGTGAATTTTGATGTCGTTTGAGTATAATTTAAAGTAAATTCATCATTCCTGAGGATTTCACAAAAGGAATCAAAGACTGTAAAAGACTTATTACAAGTATCTGTAACTGCCTGTAGCTGTTATATTCCATATACTAACCTAAGATTTACATCATCTACAAAATGACACTTATATCAGACTTATTTCCTATTTTCATCAGCAGCACTCCAACAGTGAATATCTGTTTTAGTCCAGATGATTTTGTTTAGTTTTGACTTTTAACTGTACTAATGCACTGTGAGTCACTGCCTCCGTAATGAGCAAACACATAGGCATGCTGAGTAAAGAGGTGATAAACTGTCTTGAGGAGGAGAACGGTGATAAAAGGATTAGTAAAATAGAGTTTCTAATTAGTTCTGTTGAACCATTTTAGGTGCCTTTTCATTATACCAGCCAGAGCTTTCAGTAAATCGCATGCATTTCCATGCAGCTGAATGCTACATTGCATTTTTATTGATCTGATGATTCCAATCAATGGTACATAATACGTTTTCCGGCACGCCATTAACATTAAGAGCTATTTGATTTGCAGCCATCCACAATGCACTGAATAATAACCTTACTCTATATGGTCCCAAGTGACAGATATAGCTTTATAGCCGCCACTGACAGAATAAATGGGCCATAATTGCAGGCAGTGCTGCAGAAGCTGTCAGAGGCGATGTGCAGGTGTCAGATCCTGCAGAACCAGCTGATGGCTGATTGTCTAATTGTAGCAATCAGCCGGTTGATTAGTGCTCTGCACCCAGGCCGACGCTTAGCTCCACAAACACTTCTTACAAAGTGCCTTCTGTGCCTCAGAGCTCAGTCCAATACCATCCATAGTTCAGAACATTTGAAACTTTGGGATGTTTTCATTTGTTTTGCAGACTCAATACATTCGACTCATTCATTTTTTATCTTCCAGTCATAAATGGTGGCTTTCATGTTCCCTTATCAGCCTTATATTAAGCTATATACATCCATAAAACCATAAATCACACAAGACAAAACACATGAATGTCTTTTTTTTTCAAAGACTCTTGTGGAGAAATGTCTCCTCTGAGAGCCCGAGGCCGTGCATTCATCACTTTCGCAGCTGCAGCTGGTGTGTTTTGTTTTTGCTTCTGCTCAGTTTGACAACAAACTTTGCAGCTGTCCCTGTCAAACCTTGGGGATACTGTATTATCTCTTCCTAATTTGCATAGAATAAACCCCATTAGTGTACCGCGTTCCTCACTGATGTTACTGCTTCTTTAACTCTTTCTCAGCGTCTGCGAATGATGATCAAGCCTTTGGTATTGGTGAAGGCTCAGGAAAACGGCCCGGATCAGCAGACGGAAAACCAGAGTCAGAACCCTGCCAATGAGGAAGCCTATATCTAGAAACTTCTGCCTGTCTCTCTGTACGACGGCCAGACGGGCACTCAACACAGAAGAAACGTAGTCAAGGTTGGGAACGACCACCAGACTTCCATGTCTGCTTTTATTCACCTACCTCCTGGGGACACGTGAGACCAACCTGATTACAGTTATTTTTAGGGGTTTTTCAGTTTGTTTATTTGTAAAATACAGAGTTATACGACTTATGAGGAAAAACAAACTACCCAGCAAAGTTGTTGTGATATTATGAATTTCATTATGCAAAAAAGTTAGTCTTTATAGGAAAGGAAAATGTGACTTAGGAAATTACTGTATATTGAAGATATAATTTAAATTTGGAGGCCCACGTTGATTCAATAGTATTGTGCTACTTTGAAGATATTAATTAATCTACTAAACTACAGTTACTGTACAAAGAAATATATTGGTTAATGCATTTTGCTTGTACATGAAATAAATACAATAAAATGAATGCAGTGTAGTAGATATATATACATATATATATATAAAAAATACAATTTGATAGCTTGAAGCTGAAATTTGAAAATTGATCAATTTATGGCGAAGACAACATGGGAATGTGCAACAGGTAAGGCCAAATCTGCTTGTATGTATAAAATATAATTCAGCTAGACTATCACTCCCTTGCAGGATCCTACAGTTCACCTGAAATGTTTACCACCCAATGTCTGGGGCTACCTTTGAAAAGCACAAGTACAGTAAGGAATCTGAGGTGTCCAACGTCTTTTGGCTCTATTGAAACCTATGACAACAGCAAAAATAACTTACATAGAATACATAGCAAGAGACTGTTATAATTGTTTTTTTTTTGTTTGTTTTCTACAGAACAATAACTTTGTATGTTATCTGAATCTTTTTTGTAGAATCATTTTTAGGTCGTTTTCTATATGTGAGAGTGAGAAGGACCAAAATCATCAGTGCAGATTTTTCACCCAATGATTCCATGTACAATTAAAAAATCAAACACATCCCCTTTTTTTTGTCTCACTTTAGAACTACAGGGTTGCAGATCGAGTATCCACCCACAAGCACAATTGGAATCTGTAAACTACAGCCTTTAATAAAATATAAAGGTGTAGCTGTTACGGTTATTCCACATTTGCACTGTGTTTTTTGTGTACAACAATTAAATATGTCTACATTTCTGCCTGCGAGGGATTATTTGTAGGTCAGTCCCTCTTTTGACGACTGGTTAAGTGGAAATACAGTAGCTGCAATAAGCCAATAGTAGCCAAGTCACATCTAAATATGACAAAAGAGTAAAAGCTGTAGTGGCTGCTGCAATGGAGACTACCTGATGCATTTCTATAGCTACCACTATACAGTCTGGAAGCATCTAAGCCTACTTGTATTTCTGTTTAGTAACCCATGCCTCAGGAACAAAGGTAGAAGTGACCAAATTCTCTCAGATATTACCATTACACACTGAAACAATTATTGCTGTATTTAAAAAAAAAAAAAAAGAAAAAAAAAAAAAAGAAATATGTGGTCAAATTCACATCATTATTTTCAATATTCTCTCGGAGCAACTCATCACAAACACACCAATCAGTATAAAGGCGATGAAAAAACTTAGTATACATATTACGGCACACTTAAAAGCTTATCCAAATTGTAGCCTCTTTTTGTGTGCTCTTTTACTAGCGTCATTTCTTTCATTGGAAAATGAACTGTGACGACCTTCTCTCTGTCATTTCAGCTGAAGCCATAGCGTGCTTCTATCCTGTGGCAAGTGCAGATTTCTACAATCAGACTTAGAGAGAAAAAAAAAAACAAAAAAAAAAACTTTGGCTCAGTCAGAGAATAAAGGCGGCAAATGTACTGTTAATACGAAAGAACATAGCCAGATGCTATACAGGCCAACACCACTGAAACTAATCCTTTTCATTCAAGTAAAGGAAAACCTATTATTACATATCAACACTGTTTGGCAATACAGTATCAAAAATGTAGACACTGACTATGTGACAGACCACAGATAGAACTGTATTACTACAAAGGAGGATCAAGAAAATGAGCTTCTGTGGCAGCTACATGCGACAGGAATCAGGTTGAATCAGTCCCATTTGTTTCCTTTAACTTATGTTTTTTTTTTTTGGTTTTGTTTTTTTTTTTTTTTTCTTCAAAGATGTGAATTAAAATGTGCAATGACAAAGGGTTCCGTGAATTTTGTATAAAGTTACCATACTGCAGTTTTCTCTCTTGAATGATGTTGTAAACTGGACTGTGTAATACATGTATCTGTGAATGTCTGTACAACCTGAGTTCTTCTTTTCTTTTGTCTAAATGTCAAACAAAAAAGTGATATTATTTGCTGTTTTCTGCAATAATATTATTATCTCAGAAACTAAAGCACATATCTCTCTCAACTGTAAAAGAATATAATTACAATAACAGAATAGAGTAATAATAAAGATGATAATAATAATGTAATAGAAATGTCTAGTCAGAGAATATTGTTTTGTATATTTCTAGCTGTTTCATGGGCCTAATGTAAAATATTCTATGTAAAAAATATAATAAATGTCTTTAGATGGTGTTATATGAAAAAGCATGATTGCAATATATGTTATCTGCAAAAATAAATAAAGACTTATAGATTATATTATTTGTGTTATGTATTTTTTTCTCAGAAGAGGCTTAGTAAGTGATGAGGTCAAATAAATGAATGCTAGTGTTAAACTGACTGCTGGTACTGAAATAAAAGCTACAGAAATACTCCAGCTTGTTGCATTGTCTGTAAAATTATCCTGCATGACACCAGCCTGCTCCGTTATGCTAATGAAAAATTTATTACATAAGTGGAAATGAATATGCAATCAGCTCTGTCACCACTAGAGATGTTCTCTGTAAACTTAACTGATAGTTTATGACAAAATAAGGCTTGCAGCAGTAATATGCTTGTGACACCTGCACTGAGAGCTGTGCCAGCGCAGACACTGTAGCTGCCCTGGCTCAAAGCCATTCCCTGCCAGTTACAATGCACCATCCATTTCCCGGCTGTTATGCAGCAGCTAGTCTAATTAGAATCCATATTTTATCCTAATCACCGCAAAATACACAGAGGAACAAATAGAGAGTATGTTTGCCTTTATTTTTTTTAGATTTTATAAATATTTACATGCTTTATGTTTTAGAAAACTCTAGAATCCAAATCCAAAGAGTGTAAAATGCACGTCTTTTAACTGGCAGTCGCATTTCTCCGGTTCAAGCATCGCTTCATTGGCTGCCTGTCCTTTTTAGATTCCAGTTTAAAATACTTTTATTTGTTTTTTTAAATCTCTTCATAGTCTTGCACCACCCTATCTCTCAGAGCTTCTTCATCCATACACACACCCAATCCATCGCTCAGATCAGTTGATCAGCTGCTCTTGATGATGCCCAGAACATCTTGTAAGCTCCATGGAGATCGGGCCTTTGCTGCCGTTGGCCCTCGACTGTGGAATTACCTTCTCCTTTTATTAAACAGACCTCTTCCTTTACTGTTTTTAATCTCTTCTTCAAACTCACCTGTTTTCCTTGGCCTTTTAACACTTTTGCAATGTTGACATTTTGTTTCTGATTTATATTTTAAGTTGTTTTATCCATTTGATTTTATTGGACTTAATGGTTTTATTGTTTCTTGGTGTTTTTATTGCCTTTTTACTGTGCTTTCAGTTTTCTGTACAGCACTTTGGTCCACTGTGGTTGTTCTAAAGTGCTTTATAAATAAAGTTGGATTGGATTGGATCAAATTTACATAAAAAGCTGTATTTTTCTCAGGATTACCGGCCTGTGCGTCTTGTATGTTGAAGGTTCTGTGATCTTACAATATGCTGCTGAATGATATAAAAGTGACCAAACACCATTTCCAACAGGGAAGCTGCTTCTTTTTTCCCAGTCATGCTGAGTTGTTCTGCCTTGAAGTGTGACTGTACAGGACAGGTGTCAACACCTTGCATTAAGATGTCATCAGATCTCTTGAAGCAGAAATAGCAGCTGTAGCAGAAGAACCGGAGACAGCAAAAGGTGAAGCTGAGTTTTCAGCTGTAGAGATGCCTCATCAGTCATTGTAATTCAACGGATTGAATAAAGGACATCATGAATGCATTCACTCTTGCAGGAGATATGTTGAATATACTCCAGAAGGATTATATCACAATGTGCGATTGTATAAGATTAGCTGTAGAATCTAGTTGTCTGCCTGACCTAGCTTACAGACCATGCTTTATTTCAGTCTAATCACATTGAATAAATCACTATGTCAATGTGGAACAGAATTGTTTATATTTGGTATATGACATCATCGTTCCTTGCCAGTATATGCAAGCTCAGCAAAGCATAGACTGGGGAGGGGTGATAGTTATTTCCAGCAGCCAAACCACATTAGTGACAATGTCAAACACTAGATATGATGTAAAGCAACTCATCCCCAGCCCTGGGTTCTCCATCCTACTAAAGGTGAGAACCACAGCTTCAGACATGGATGTGGTCATTTTCATTTCAGCCACTTCACCTTCACCTGGAAACTGCCCCAGTGTGATCTGGTAATCATAGCCTAACAGAGCTAATAGGTCGATATCATCTGCAAAAAAGCAAAGATAGGATTCTGAAGCCACTTTAGTAGACACCTTCCAGACTTTGGCTGCAACAAGAAATCTTAAACATAAAAGTTAGGAAAGTTAGGAAAGCTGGTCAGTGTGACATGTTAATGCCTGAGCTCATTACTATCCATGAGCTCACCAGGATGAAACCACACCCACAGAATTCATCTAGCTCAGTGACAGTTTTCATATACAGCAAGCTGGGGTGCTGTAAAGGGGGGTTAAACATGACATATTCGTGGGGCCCAGCATTCCCGGGGGGCCCATAGAACAGTGGAGGGGGCCCAGTGGATACAGGTGAGAAGGTGTGAAAATTCCGTGTTAGGTCCGCAGTACAAGAGCAGCGTAGAAGCCAGGAGTTGGACGTTCAAAGCACGGTAAGTTTCACCTTCGGTTTCCACCACTTCCTCTACTTGTTGTACAGGGTAAAGGATGCTGAAAAGCCAGGTTCTCATTGGTTAGCTGTTTGCCAATCAGAGTCAAGCACATTAGCATGTTGAATATTAATGAGAATCAGAGCAAATTGAAGTGAGTCTTCCAGAAGGCTTGTTATACCACATCAGAATGATTTGAAACTTGGAAAACAAGGCATTTTTTTCCACAAAAAATGTTACAGAGTCCATGGTAGAACTGCAGACATTGCCACAAAAGTAATGAAATACATGTGGCAGGACACCTTTAACAAAAAAGGACCCACTGCTCTTTGATAAAGACACTCTCCTTCCTGATCTCACACCATCTGGTTTGGGATGTTGACCCCTGACCTTGGGGTCAAGTTATCCCTCATGATACTTTACGCTATTGTAAAGTCTTTAACCATTGATGGAGCCCTATTATAGATGGATAGGCTCTGTCGACATTGTGGTGCACCCTACCCATCCTTTAAAAACCTTGATTCACCTGCTCTTTCTCAAAGTTTATGTTACAAGGCCATTTAGGCTGTGTTTAAAAATCTAATTTGGACTTTTTTTTAGTGGCCAACTCCAAAAATGTTCCAAATGATTAAAAAAAAACAAGTTTTATAACATTTTATAGTTGTACTATTTGTTTAAGTGGTGCTGTGCAGCAAGCTTAGTTTACATTATGGATCTATTATTCATTTGCTCTCACATTCACACTCTGGTGGTGGTAAACTATGTTTGTAACCACAGCTGATGGAAGTGTGGCTGCCAAACGGCCCCTCCAAACACCACCAACATTCATACACATTCATACACCAGTGAGTGACACTAGGGGCCAGGTGGGTGAAGTGTCTTGCCCAAGGACACAACGGCACATGACCAGGACAGAGCAGGAACTGCCAACCCTTCGGTTATTGGATGACCCACTCTACCTCCTGAGTTGTGGCCACAACGTTTTTGGCAGCTGGAAATACGTCTGCATCAGACCAGTCTTTTGGATCCAGGTCAAACAAAGCTTGAGTTACAGTATGTTGTAGAAAGTGAACAGATGAAGGCTGTTGTTGGTGATGAAATGGATTATATGGGTTTGGATACGATGTTGTCCACTGCCACTGACAGTTTCTGTGGTGGATCTTCAGAGCCTCTGGCTAGTACATTTATTTTGCATTCTTGTAGTAATAAAGGAACAAAAACATCCATTGCGTACGCAAGTATACGTATAAACAAAATAACATCCAAGTGCTGCACCATTAAATACAGTGGAAATGGCCTAAAATTTTTATGTGGCAGGTTTTTTATTCTAAAGGAACATAATTACAGCCTGGACCATTTGAAATGATAATTTAAAATTTTTTTGGGTACTTTCAAGACACGCCCTAAAGTCCCATGCTGTGTTTCCCCACAACATCTGGTCATGTATATAAATGCCACTTCGTCCATAAGATTAGGGTTGGCTCACAATCTCAGACTTAGACTCTGTGTGTTAACTCTACCATGTTCCATTACAGTAAATTTTGGAAAAGGGATTTCTTCAACTGAAACCCTAATATCCCATACTACTAAAGCATCTCCAACAGGATACCCTGAGGGATACCACTGAATACTTTCCACAAGTCCACAAAGCATATCCCAGCACCTTGAGGGTAAAGTGACAGTCCATTGTTCATCAACCCGAATGAAAGTCAAATTGTAGCATCTTGTTGAATCTGAGCTTCAAGTAATTAACAGACTTTCTTATCCAGAATCCTTCACTGGCCCTCTGTAGGAGGAAGAGGGGAGTAATGCCCAAGTATTGGGAAGATTATCTCCAGCCTTCTTTAACAGAGGGAACCACCTCCCCAGTTTGTAAATATGGAAGCACTATCCCCCAAGCTGGAGTAGCCCCACGAGATCCAGCACCTTCCAGAACCCCATCCCCTCCATTTCCTCTAAAGGATACTGGATCCACAACAACCACCATGTAGTGAGGCAAGTTTAACTACATCAAGCCAGTATCTTTTAACCTTCCACTCCTCATGCACTACAGTCGGGACGTTTCATGTCCAAAGAACCAATTTCATGGGAAAAGACCACCAAAGCGCATGCATTCCACCAGACCCTCATTATTCATCCTGCAGATGGAGGGTAGATAGTAGAGCAGTACAGGGAAGCTCAGTCAGGCTGGACTTCTGAATAAATCAGAAAAACGTACATTTTTAAGCAAATATTTTATAACCATTTTTGACTAAATAGCATACTTTATGAAGACCAGAAGTTTTGTGCGTGTATGTGAAAAATTGTGAAAGAATAGATTTTTTTACCAAATCAAACACATCATCCATTGTGGTAATGACTGGTTTGGAGCCTGTGTGCATGCACGCATATGATTTAGTATGTCCTTGTGAGTATGTATAAGTCTAAGTCTGAGTCTGCTCATCTTCGCGTGCAATGGTAGAAGAAGTGTTAGTTGTAGTGATGACACAGACATGAAGAGAGCAGCTCTGACAGCTCCAGTCTAGCAGAGGTAGTAGCAGCTCCAGAGGAGCTCCAGGCCTCAACAACAAACACAGTGGGGAACTAGTAATCGGTTTTCCTCCCATGCCAGCCTGGCCAAGGCTCCAAGTGGCCTGCACACTCTAACCACATCACAGTCATACTACACTGACATGCACAATATGGTAGTTACTTTTCTTGTAGCTTCGAGGCCAGTTTCCCATAGTTGTTTGATGTGAAAGATGTTATGAGATTATGCAATTGACTTTTTAATGAGACACATCATAGCTCACTGGATTAGTGGAAGGGCACGTTAATTTAAGTTTGGGAGGTAAACCAGAAGCCAAAAACAGTGATTCATCCTTTGTTTATGTAATATCAGCACCTTATATTATTGGTAGGAATATCATTAATATTACTCATGAATAGAAATGAAATCTAGAACTTGAAGAGCTTGTTCTAGTGTTGTTCTCTTTCCACCTAAATCACTTTTTAGAGTGCATAGATACATTTTCTGTATTTACAATTGTAGAAACTGTTGGTGGCAATTTTTCAAAATTTAATAAAATACAATTCCAATTCACCCCTGTTTCGATGCTTGCAACTGGAGAATCTAAACAAATGTAAATCACCAAGCCTATCCTTTACCTACTGTCCCTTTTTCTCCTGCTGACCAAAGCTGAATCAGAATATTAGTGAGCCTTCATGGCTTTCCCTATGTTCACCTTTACACCAGGCTGCTGATAGCATATCTGCTCCCAGCAGACTGACAGACAGGCAGGCAGAGGGAGAAGCCAATGCCCTTATCGCTGCCTGCCATATGATGGGATTAGCTGGAGTGTTGTCTAACAAAGCATTAATGAACAGTTTTAATTGCCTGCACGACATACCCTGCCAAGCTCTGCCTGAACGACACACACACACACACACACACACACACACACACACACACACACACACACACACGGTACAACACAGAGTTCTGTGAGCATTTTTGTCCACTATGAAATGGTGCACAAGACATCCAGCATTTGTAGCAAAAAATAAATAAACAATCTGGTCTCTTGTGCACAATAATAAATAGAATTTTATTACCTCAGTCACTTGGTATACAGACGATAGGTTTAAAGATATTCATTTTACTTTGACCTCCATTTACTCCCAACACCCAGACCTAATTGAAATCAATAGATGCTTGTGATTATCATGTATGGTGGTATTACCACAGTGCCACTGCAGCCACAGGACTCCTGCCCCACTGTGACACAGGGTTGATGCCCTGAGGACATGCAATTGACTTTGCAATGAGAAAGCTGTTTTCCTTTTGATGCACCTGAAATCAAGTGGCTGTAATCTTCATCAGATTGCGATGTTTTTTTCAGTCAAACACATGTGAGAAACACCAAGCTTTGAGAACGGCAGTGTCTTTTCTGGCTTTGTGAAAGGCTGCTAATTATTCTCTTTAATAAGAGGAAGTCCTCAACTTCCAGGTTTTTCTGGAAAATATTCCAGAATTATACATATGCAACAATACAAGAAGTTTGTGTTTCTATGAAACAGGTACAGCATCCTGATCTTGACATAAAGGTTTAGGATTTCATGCTTGTTCCTGGATTCTTCCTTGCTTCTCTTGCTCTTCTACCTCTGTAAAATTGTACAACACTGACATCAGTGAACATCTGGTTTATTGCATGACACAAGACTCCAAAATAAACTTGACATAAGCACATGAATATGTGCAAATCTGACACAAATAAATAAAACAGATAAATATCTACTACCAATTCAGTTTGTTGGGGTTTCACTCACAATAGCACAGCTATGTACCACATACTACAAAAACACTAAAGAAGACCTAGCATCCTCTTGAGGCCAAGGTAACATGCTGTCCTCCCACTAACAAGTGGCTCTAAAAATAAAAGGATCTCCTTCCAATGGGAGAAAGGACTGCAACACCATGTGTTTGCAGATGTAGAGGTATTTGCAGACACTCGTTGAGCTCTGTAAAACTCATCAACAAGCTGGAGAATGTGCATCTAAAGGCTGTTTTCATTGTGGCTGAAGATTTCAACCAAGCATCCGTGAGTTAAGATAATGCCTGAACATCAGCACAGCAGTGAAACCACAAGGAAACAGTTAACTTGATGCAGTTTAGCAGTAATAACATGTGTATGGAAGAAACTACATCAGTAACAGGTTTTGAGGGGAACCCAAGCTTCATGACCAATGTCACCGTCTCGCTCCTACATGAGCTAAATAAGTTTTATGCCTGTTTTGTAAATCATAATACTAATCTCCCTGGGGAAGCTTCCACCAATGACATGACAACTGCGCTGATGTTAAGACTTTGACATACAGAGACACTCCCAGTGCATCAACAATAGTAAGGTCACCAGAACAAACAACAAATCCTTCACGATGCACTTGAAAGACTTTATTACACTATTATTTACAGTCACCATCAGCTTTTGAGCCACTTCAACTGGCATAGTAAATCCACAGCTGACACTTATCAGTCATCTCTTCAACATTTAACACCATGTATGCTTCCAGAGATAACACCAAAATGAGACCTGGAGATCTATGTAGTTTTGGTGACCAAGTCTGAACCATGTGATGAGAACTGGTCCAGCATTTCTGCCCCCAGCTTCTCAACACAGGAATCCCCCATGGTTTGTCCTGGTCCCCTCCTCTACTCTTTGTACACACCAGCCTAGTTACGTTCGCACATGATAATGTCATTTGGCCTAATTTCCAAAATTATGACACAGGGTAGAGGACTGGGATCAGTGACCTGGTTGAGTGAAGTCCACAATACGACCTCAGCCTACACAATGACAAATGATCACGAAACGTGTTCTGTTCTTCATTAATGATGTTATGGACAAAGTGAATTTACTGCACGGTTAAAAACCCAACATTGACCTCTTTACTGCAGGAAGATTGAGATATTTGGTGTGCTCTGAGATGCTATGGGCTTTCTTCTTTTTTTGGGTATATTACAACCTGGTTTGGGAACTGCATTGGCCTCGATTGCAAAACACTGTAGAGGGTAGTGAGGACAGCCCAGTGTATTAGTGGGTGTGAGCTACCCTCCATCCAGGACATCCACAGCAGGAAATGTGTCCAGAGGGCCCACAGGACTTGGGTCCCCATCAAGGACACAAATACCCCAACAACAGTCTGTCTGTGTGCACTCCTTCAGGCTGTAGATACAGTACTAACACCAGTCCATCAGAATTTTAAACAAGTCAGTATTCACATTTACACATATGCCTATATATACATGCACACATTCATATGCTTATGCATCCGCATTGTTACCACCCGTCTATATATATATATATATATATATATATATAGTTGTCTTATATTAAATACCAATGGCTTTTATCAATTCTTTTGTATATGCAGGCGTAAGAACAAGATAATACTTGTATAATGGATGTAATAATAAACTATTGTTCTGATTACAGAGCTCAGCGGCAGCTTAAATGAAAATTTGTGCATCAACCATATGTGAAGGTGAGAGATAGTAAAGGGCTTTAAATGACATTCTTTAGACACTCTTTGCTTTCTCATGATGAATGGAGACAGAGGAGGCAAAACAGGGGAGCGTGACTTCCAGCTGGAAACAGCTTCTTTCTCCTGGCAACAAAAAGTCAAGAGTCTCAAACATCAATCCTTCTCTTCTCTTCTCTTCTCTTCTCTTCTCTTCTCTTCTCTTCTCTTCTCTTCTCTTCTCTTCTCTTCTCTTCT
>JAPTYQ010000023.1:16875981-16886248 GCA_029814465.1 Ostorhinchus cyanosoma
TCTAACTATAGACCAGGACTGTTTCTTGTGAACTAGATGAATCCTTAGGGTCCCAAAGCTGCACGTTCTGCTTCATCGGAGGAAAATGTAAATGTCGTATCTTTATCTGTAGCTATCTCATGTGTTTATTCCATCCTTTATATACTTAACCCTCTCAGGGCCAAATTAAGTTGTAGTAACAGGAAAAATCTCATATTTGGGGAAAATTATCATATGGGGTAATAATATACAATTCTGACTTTTTTTTTGAGAGAGATACCTTCACATGCAATGAGTTCTGGGATGTTGCAGATTTGCTACATTCGTCCTGCGTGGTAAATTAACATTGAAGACTGAATATGACATGAACGCTAACTTTATTTGTATAACATTTTTCAAAACAATGCTACGAAGTCATCTCTAATCCTGAGTGAGATTGAGATTGTCACTTTTTCATGTCGTAGTCCAAGAAACTATT
Source organism: Ostorhinchus cyanosoma (assembly GCA_029814465.1). NCBI lineage: Eukaryota > Metazoa > Chordata > Actinopteri > Kurtiformes > Apogonidae > Ostorhinchus > Ostorhinchus cyanosoma. Next base: position 16,876,439 of record JAPTYQ010000023.1, read on the forward strand.
TTTGCACTTCAGGGAGGACATTTGTGTGTAGGTATTCTTGCACAGTCTGCGTCCACGTCAGCTAGTGGGAAACTGTTGCTAATGCATGTTAAGTCCTGCAGTGGTACTTCTGAGTAAAAAAAAGGCTCATTAAATATGGATGCGGAGTAATTAGGTAAATAGAATTTAGCTGTTGCACATCTGCATCGCCTGCCTGGAGAGGGTTAAAAAAAATATGTATAAATGTAGGATAGAAATAAAATAAACTGCAATGAAAAGCTGTGGCTGGTGTTTCTGTGGCATTATTAGGTCATATTTGTTGATTCACACAGTTATTTCCTCTACATGGTACCGGCTTGACTTAACTTGACTCGGCCTTTTTACGTTTCCATTATGAAAAAGGAGCCGGAATCTGGAACCTGGTACTAGTTTTTTGTTATCACCTCCACCCAGGTACCAAGCGATACTAAAACATGCAGACACTGATTGGTCAGACAGTCGTCTCGGTTTACAAAATACAGATGTGGAAGTTGACAGTAAATATAGCGGTACATTAAGCCACATGATGACAGAACAAAACTACACCATGGTCGGTTCATGAGATTCAGTCTTTAGTGACCGACGTAAAAATTCAGACGAGACAACATGAAACAAGCGAGTTTATCAGTAACTCCCTGAGCCGATGACACAGAAATAACGCGCCACACCGCTATGATGAACGGGCACTGTAAAGTCAGTACCATCCTGTAATGGAAACGCTCTCCAGGAACACCGACCTGAGCTGAGCCGAGCCGAGCCGAACTGGTCCCACTTAATGGAAACGCTGCATTAGTGACATAGCGGGCCGCCCACAGGTATGATAGGAATGATTGACAGTTACTCACCTACCATATCTATTAGTGATAGAGGTTTGTTGTTTTCCTTGTATATCTTTTTTTTTTTTTTTTAATCATTTTAACTGTAGCCTGTTTTGCTCATAAAGTGTAATCTTAGTAAACCATTGAATGGGTTCAGGAATCTTTTCATTGCAGTTTGACCCAAACAGCAGCTGAATTTGGGCCCCCACCAAGCAAGAAACGGCCCTGCTGTAGACCAGTTAACCCTTAAACTCTTTGAGATGACTTTGTAACCCCTTCCAATTGTCACAAATCCACACTTCTTGATTGAAGGTCTTCAGAGATCACTGTCTATTTTTGTTTTTGTCGTTGTTTTTATTTTGTTTATGTTTTTTTTTTTTGAGCCGTGTTTCACATGTATGCAGGTGCTTCTTGTGAACAGCAAACTCAAGTGGTTTGAATGTTTTTCATAAGTCAAAGTGTCTCCATTTAGGGCTCGAATCTCATTTCACTGATTAGAATTCAGGTTTTCAGATTCCTGACTGTAATTACCTCTTTTTAGAGTCATTAGCCTGCGGGTTGACTTCCTTTTTACAGCAGCACTGTGAGTGTTTTAATAGCTGAGCTCAGTGGCAGAACTGTGTGGTATTAGGTTAAGTACATTCTGTTTGACTGTACTGGTGACATTTTATGACCAGGTCCTGCATAAATGAATGAATGAATGAATGAATGAATGAATGAATGAATGAATGAATGAATGAATGAATGAATGGTTTACTTTTTGGTTTGTACAGTTATCACCGCACACAGTACAACAACCACAATAAACACAAAAACAAAAAAAAAGGAATACGCCAGAAGCAGAAGTTTTTTGGGTTTTTTTGCCTATCCTTCTTACCTGACACACCACTTACATTAAATTAAATTTGTACATCATTGAAAACAAAATTCTCAAAACAAAAGAATCAATAATAACAAAAACACATCTACCATCTCCACATACATTACATACTTTAGCCTCTGTGGTGTATGTGCATTTTATTATCGTGACAAGGGGTATTGTTTTTGGTTCTGTTTGTTTCTCTATTTCTTTGTTTGTTTAACACTATAGCAGCAAACTATTGGTTGAATTCAAACCAAAATGGATTTATAGATTGCCACTGACCCAGAATAGATTTCGTTACATTTTGGGAACAGTTGATCAAAGTTCAATTTTTGTATGAATTTTTAAAACGTTTTTTTTTTCACATTTACTTATTAGAGGCAAAATTTCATGTCTGTAGCTGCAAAACTATTGATCGCCAGTGACCCAGAATAGATGTGATTACATTTTGGGAAAAGTATGTCAAAGTCAAAATTTTCTATATATTTAAAAAAAAAAAAATTCTCCCATTTACTTATATCAGGCAAAATTTCACATCTGTAGCAACAAAACTATTAGTTGAATTAAAACCATATTGGGTTTATATTCTGCCAGTGACCCAGAATAGATCTGATAAAAATCTGGGAAAACTAGGTCAAAGTTCAAATGTTTTGTGAATTTTTTTAAAATATATATATATATATTTTTCATCCCATTTACTTATATGGTAATGGACGAAATTTCAATCTTTAAAAACATCAATTTAGTTTCAATATATTTAAAACTTGGCACATATACCTACAATACTTGCAGGGGGTTGTACAGTATATTCTATATATAATTCTATAGTTTTATTTTTGCTGTCTTTTATGCTAGCCTTTATATAATTCAGCTGCTGTTAAGTTCACAAATGTTTTCTATGTTTGACTTTATAACATTGACCTCACAGATCTACTAATAGATCCCTAAAGTGATTCATCCAATTAAATAGGTCTAATATGCACTTAACTCTGAATCCAACTGAACATCCTGGACCCTTAAAACCACAGATGGAGCTGAGACTAATCATTCCAGTTTATGTAATACTATTGGAGTCATGCTTGTTCCTGCTTCCCCCTAGAACTGTCACATTTCATACAGACATGGAGTTTCCCCTTTATGATCCACTTTTAAATGAAGAATAGAGACGTGACAGGATTCTGCATTTCTACATTATGATTTCCTTTCCAGTTCTCACTTTGCATTACAGACCTTTTTTTTTTTTTTTTTTTTTTTTTGCGTCTTGATTTTCATGACGGAAGTAAAATACCCTGTTTATATCCACCATTGCATCACAGCACTGCGTTTCTCAGTACGCCACTCGTCCAGGTAAAAACCCATTCATTTAAGGATTTTATTTATGGCTGCAGCAATATCATAAGGATGTCAAAGTCTGGAGCGCAGGAAAGGGGGCAGGGAGGGCTGTGACAGAGCTGGAGAGAGAGAGAGAGAAAGAGAGAGAGAGAGAGAGAGGGAGAGAGAGAGAAAGAGAGAGAGGGGGAGGTAGACTTTTCTTTGTAATTCCGACCTCTGTCCTTCACTCGTTTTCTGGTTTTCATTTGGATTACTTTGGCTGCGATAAACTCTTGGAAATCCGCGCGTATCGCAGGTAAGCGTCAAAATATCTCCTATAAATACACCTTATACACTCAGATAAACTATTCAATTATTTCAACTTTACGTTTCAGCTGATAAAAGTCAATCAAAGTTACATGTTTTTAGACAAAACATGTTCATGTCATTGACGTTTGTTGCTGCTTCAAAGCTTAAAAGTTTCAATGCGTAAATCCTCCAGCGGCTCAACAGGTGGTTTCTGTGCGCACCGACTTGTAGTATTTCGCATGTGAGCTATTATTCATTATGATAGATAGCCTCCATCAGGTCCTATCAGGGCAAAAGATAGCACGATTTGCGTTCTGGCTGTTTTGTAATGAAATCAGAACAGGCAATGACCATTACGCATAATCATATTGACTGGAGTGAATATCCTGTTTGTGCGTAACAAGTGCTCTGTTCAAATGCACTGACGCAGCTCTGCGTTTTTCTAGCATTTTCACCCCCCCCCCCCCCTTTTTTTTCTTTTTTTTTTTTTCTGTTGTTATTCTTTTAGGGAATTATGTGAGTAATAACCTTACTAAATATTTGTGTTGCTAAGGGAGCTCTAAACAGAAGTATGAAAATATTTATAGTCACACATTTCATCTCACATTTACAGCCAGAGATCTATGGAAGTAAATCTATAAATATTGTGTCTGTGAATGAAGCTTGAAATCTTTTGGGTGGTGGGGGGGGGGGTAGTAAATACTTCATAGAGTAGTTGCATGTATGTAAAAATGTTGTCATTTGTCCTGCACTTGAGAGAGTGGATTTGCATTGCCAAAATAATGCGATGTATGCTCTACTTTATATCTAATCTCATCTTTTATGGATGTCTTATCTTCCCCGTCAAGGTCCATGTTTGATTTATTTCAGTGCAAGTCATCTCCGCTTTATAGAGACTCAAGCCATCATATGAAACCTTCCTCATATTGCCATAACTGACAAAAACAGGAGAAGTAAACATGAGGGTGCCAAAAGCAAAGGCATTTTGTACTCTCCTTTTCTTGCCCTCTCTTGAAATGAAAACCACATTGACATTGACAAGTAGGAGTGAATCATTTTAAGAGGAAGCTTTGCCAAACACCTCTGAAAATGGAGTGTTTTTTTTGTTTTTTTTTAACTAAACAGTGATAAACTTGGTGGGGGGTTTTTTCCCACTCCTGCCCCAGTATGTGTCATCTGTGAGTAAGCAGCCACAAAGATAAATAGACACACAGAATGAATTTGACCTGCAAAATAACATAGCTGTACTGACTTTTCAAAAAAAAAAAAAAAAAAAAAAGTGAATCTGAGAGTCGTCAAACAGCCAAATGACGTATTTCAATAACAGACTAATCATGGCGTCACATGTATTCACTAGCTCTGTAAAGTGACACCCACCTGCCTCCATGACAACGAGGTTATTTCCATCTACTCCTTTAAAAATCAATTGCCTGATCAGTATAGATTATTTGCATTTCTTCAGTATATTTATAACCTGTATGAGTAATACCGATTCTCAGACAGGGTACAATATAGGATTGCTCAAATGCAATGGCATAGATTCTATCATATTGCTCAGACTGCATATTATTGCTTCCTTTCCTTCTGTCACACAGTTTGTCTACTGCTGTGTCATTGATGGGATTTGCCACCTTCCACTGTGCAAGTGTTAAAGAAAGCCAGCTGGACAGTGAATGGAGGAAAGTGTGAGAAATAGAGTGACATTTTTATTTTTTTTGTCTATTATTACCATTTATCTTAAGAAATCAAGTGAAAAGGTCACAGCGAGTGTTATCTACCAAAATTTTACTAAATCTGGTTGTTTTGCTCTTAAATATGCTCATATATTAACCCTGTAGGACACATTTTAGCCTTTTTTTTTTTTTTTTTTTACTGTAGTCTAACCTGTAATGTTTATGTTTTCTAGGTGTCATCAGTTTGGCTGCATAAAATAAATGGACTACAAGGCAAAACTGATGAAGACATCTCCAGTATTTAAAGGAATCGTCTTTTTGACTTGAAGGTCAATGTCAGAATGAACTAACGAACCTGCTTGCGACTTTCTGGTCCATACCATGTTAAGGTCAACAGTATAGCAAGTTTTTCAAGATGTGACAGGATCTAGAGGTGACCATCTCACCTATTATGATGGAAGCTGGTCTGTCACCTTCCACAGAGCCAGTCCACTTCAGCAGCAGCAGCAGCAGCTCCGTTAATCACACCAACTACAGCTGGACTGCCCACCTGGACGCTAACTCGCTGAGGGCCAATCACACCCTGTCGCTGCATGACAAGTTCCATAATGCACTGCTGGGAGTTGTTCTGGGACTTCTTTCTCTCCTCACAGTCATAATGAATCTACTTGTTCTGTATGCAGTAAAAAGGGAGAAGACCCTCCATACCGTTGGGAACCTCTACATTGTGAGTCTGTCTCTGGCAGATCTGATAGTTGGAACCACTGTCATGCCTCTAAACCTGGTGTATTTATTGGAGGATGAATGGAAGCTTGGTCGGGCGGTTTGCCAGTTTTGGTTAATTATGGACTATGTTGCTAGTACAGCATCCATTTTCAGTCTATTTATCCTGTGTTTGGATCGCTACAGATCTGTCAGACAGCCGCTGAAGTACCTGAAATATAGAACACGGGGGAAAGCCAGTGTGATGATTGCTGGAGCATGGCTGTTGTCAATGATGTGGATTATTCCTATTTTAGGATGGAGGTCTTTCACACATGTAGACCTTAAACCAGAAGAGGAGAATAAGTGTGACACAGATTTTCGCTTCGTCACATGGTTTAAGGTTATTACTGCAGTCTTTAACTTCTACGTTCCTTCAGTTTTGATGCTGTGGTTTTATACACATATCTACTTTGCAGTGAGGCAGCATCTCCGGGACAGAGAGAGAATCATTCATCCAACAGATTCATTTGAGAATGAGAATGGACCAAATGCACAAACACTTGAGAAAAGTCCTTCTAAATCGCCCAAAAAGGAGTGTGAGATTTCAAAGAAACTCTCTAAAAAACAACGACTGCTAGACAACAACACTTTAGATCAAACATATTCCTTTGAGGACAGTGACAGAACCAAAGTGGCTCCGTACAGATCTCAAAGAAAAATTGGAGCCAAATGCCAGCAGACGTGTTTGCTTGCCATGACAACAAAACGACTCCGAATGGCACACAAGGTCAAAAGGGGATCCATGTCTCCTGAGGAGAAGCAGTCGGACACGGAGATTCCCCTGAGACAGCCCTCAGCGCCGCGGGACATAATATGTTCAGAGGAGACTAATGAGAACAAACTGCAGGCATCTTTAAATGAATGTCACGTCACTGTGCCAAACTCAGTCAGTGGTGTTTGTGATATTAATCAGATATCGGATCTACAGAAATATACATCTCCATTATATAATTATGAAGCCAGTCCCCAACTTTCATGGACTGAAGAAGGGATTCAAGATGCCAAAATGGACCCAGATAATACAGTGACTCTGAGAAAGACATGGCAAAAATTTGTTGACCAGTCACGCCAACGAATCCAAAGCCTGAGGATCCGCAAAGAGCACAAGGCGGCCAAGCAGCTGGGCTTCATCATCGCTGCCTTCCTGCTGTGTTGGATCCCGTACTTCATAGCCTTCATGGTCATGGCGTTCTGCAAAGAGTGTGTGCGCCATGACCTTCACATGTTCACTATATGGCTAGGTTACATGAACTCCACTCTAAACCCCTTCATATACCCACTTTGCAACGGGAATTTTAAGCGGGTCTTCAGAAATATTCTGAACATTCGTTTGTGAGAGCCAGGGAGGGTTAGCAAGAAGAACAAAGTCAAAAGTGTAGAAATGCTGCTATTGTTGACCGATGAGGGGAAGCCAGCAGTCTGAAGGCCTTTTCACACATGAACTTCAGACAATGTCCAGAAAATAACATCCACACAGTGCGGTGTTGACCTCAAGTGTGAAGGAGTGTGTGACACAAAAAGAACAATGAACACATGAATCAGTGTCTTAGACATTCTCATAAACAAAGAAAATGTAAATAACAGTATAAATGTACTTAAAGAGCCATCGGTTTTTGTTTGAGATCCTATTTTTGTAACTCACTGCACTTTGATTCAGACAACTATGAACAGTCGAGGTTAATGTCTGATCCCAATATTATTTATTTTGTCTGTATTAAGCTAAGGATAATAAAGTGTAACTTCATCCAGAAACCTTTAACCTCAAAGGAATGTGATCCCTCGCCCTTGGAACAGGGACGGTAGCACTTACTAGTTGTGTGTTTTAACAGGAAGGCAAAGTAGGATCTTTCCTCACTCTCACTGTACAAAGATGTAAAAGATGTTACATGACACATTAATGTGCTGATACTAAATATTTACACCTTCATAAGCACTGCAACAAATTTCTGCTAAAACGCATGTGGTCAAGTAGTTTTGTCACATTGTTTTCCCATCATTAAAACAGGACACGGGACATTAGTTGTCCTTTTTAAAGTCAGATAAGATGAAGCATAAATCCTTGCTAGTGTCTTGTAAGCTTGAGGGGGCTATTTTGGGATATGTTTAACTCTCAATTTATACTGTATCACTCATCATTTTAGAGAATTTCAGCTTGTAAGTTTTATTTGATGTACTTTTTAACACACAAAACTGCAACTGCTTGAACAATGTATTGAAATCTAGTGTTACATTTCTGTGCCTTTTTTCTCTTTTACTGTCATGAATTGGGGAATGTATCAGCAAAATTGTAATATGAAGAAGATAAGAATATACATATTGTATGTATGTGTCTATATGAGCCATATAATGAAAATGTGCATGAGCCACATATTTTGTCTCTTTATCACTAAGCTTTGTACACTGATCTATTTCATGGCATGATTCAGCACCTCTTTTCGTGCCCTCAGCCAAAGACTAAAAATTATTCTGTAATGCAGTTAAAAAGATGAGACTACTGTATTGAGTTTGTATCGATTTAATATTTCTTAAGTGTCCATCCATGAGCCTCTAGAGACAAACCATCACAATCATGCCTCTTCAGGTCTGCAGTCTTGTGGTACAAAACAATACTAAGTGTTTTTGTAAGAAACATTCACAACATTCTTGAAATAAATTACAAATGTGTGCAAATCCTGTCATGTTCACTACACTATATTTCATTATATGTCATTCATCAACAAAACAGTGAGTTTTCTACTATGTCACTGACAATGCTAGAAACAGGGTTGTAATGCTTTTAACTGATGTGCTAAACTCCATTGTGAAAACTACTGTTTCCTGTGTAATGTGAACACAAGTTGGTTGTGAGTCACTACTTAGCAAATTCAAACTAAAAAATCAAAGAGTGGGAGTCACACTAAGTGGGGTGATGATGAAGTGTTTCATTGTAGTGGGCGCATCTCACGTACATCAAAAAAATGCAGCCAGTTCCAGGAGAAAATTTAAAATCTTACAAATATAAACTTTATTTTTTCTTGTAAATCTTGACTGCATGTTAGTGTGAATTATATATATTATAGATGCTCATTTGAGTAAGGATGTCCATTCTCTATATTAAACTCATGCTGTGTGGTCTTGTTTCCTCCTCCTGTTATCCTGAGTTATTTTACGTTATTCATCTCTAACCCACATGAAAAAGTGTTGGTCAAGTGGTCTAATAGTCTCATATAACAAGGTTTACTGACGCCTTGTTTTAGCACTGCGCTGATGCTGTCAAAAGCCAATTAGTTAATAGTATTTCAATCATTCTTGCTGTTCAGAGCACTACAGAATATACCTCACATTTGAAGAACAGTCACTTAGCCACCACTTACTCTAAGGCATATAAAAATATATTTAATCACATACTGCACATAACATGCCTAATCCTTCTTTTTTTTTTGCCAATAATACATTTATTATTACTCTATATTTCTGGTCTCTCAATACAGTGCAGGGCACATAAATAAACCACTATATAAAATCCACTATATAACCACTATATGAAAAGTGCCGAGCTCTGTTTGGAAATAGAACAATATCTTCACAACTGAGCCATGCAGTGTAAAGGAAATGACTTTCAAATGATGCATAGCTTATTTGTGTTCATATTTAAGTGTTAAAAATAATGTGATACACACACACACACACACACACACACACACACACACACACACACACACACACACACACAAGAAAGAGGAGCTTATGCATTAGCTATTGGCTATTAATAAAGGGGGCAGTTGTTACCTGACTATTTCTCACTCATGCATTTCAACTCAGAACAGGTAACCTTATTTGACCCACAAATCAAAATGTCCACCTGCATACGGGTTAGCGTCCAATTTGTTGCCTTGTTTCATTCAACCACAAAGTTGTGCAGGACCCAAAATAAACCAGACAAGTTTGTGGGAATTAGTAAATGTGCAGGTGCAGCTGTTCTGTATAGAACAGTGAAGTGTACAATCATTCCCATGAATGCAAAAGCAAATGCACAGTAATGTATTCCTCTTTGTAGTTTCGACTTTAGTCAGTT
>JAPTYQ010000023.1:16966986-17002346 GCA_029814465.1 Ostorhinchus cyanosoma
GAGAGAGAGAGACAGAGAGAGAGAGAAAGAGAGAGAGAGAGAGAGAGAGAGAGAGGTGAAGCTGGATGGAGGGTGAGGTATGATACATGAGAAAGCAGAGGGATGCGATTCAAAGATGACTTTGTGTTGTTTTGCTCTTAACGTGGGCACAGGTAAACACCAGTGTTTGAGGTTTCTTTGGTAGCACAGTCAGGTGACTTGTGATAATTTGCTTAATCTCCAAAGTGTTTCTCTCTTATCTTTTCTTTCAAACATCGGGCATCCCATGATACAGAAGCAGTACACAAACCTACCGATAAAGAAACAAACAAGAAAACATTAAAAAACAAAAAAAGACAATTAATTAAAACACCACTGGATCTGTCTCATTATGTACATAACTACAGACTCTTGCTCAGCTCCAAGCAGGGATGATGAATGATTTGGAAGGAGCAACCTGAAGCTCCCGTCAGTCCCAAAGTTGAACCCTCATTACTCATTATTTAATGTTGTCTGTTATTAACATGCCAAGGATAGAAGGGGGGAAAACAACCATGTGGTTATTGCTTGATTGATCCTCCTCTATGAGTGCGTAGAGAGAGAGAGAGCGGGTTTGAAGCGTTTGTGATGAAGCAGACCAGCAGGAAGGCATTCCCACTGAGACGCTGGTGACAGACCAAAGTGACGAGGCGTGGGTGTCAGGGCTGGGATAGTTGGGGGAAAACAGGGGGCTGATCCCTTGTAAACCCCACCCCCCCTTCAGGAGACCACAGAAGGGGAGTGGTTGTGATTGACCATGTGACTGTCGGGGGAGGAGTTTGGGCTGCTGCCGGACGATGAGGGACTCCCCTTGTTCTTGATCTGGAGCCAGGTCTCGCCCAGCGCCTTGGCAAAGTGGTCATCAACCGAGCCTGTAATGGACACGGAGTTGGTGGCAGCGGGTTCGGGCTCCTTGTAGTTCTTCCCGAGGCTGCGGCGGAAGTGTTCCTCGATCACCGGGTCACAGGCTGTGTTGGCTAAAAGCAAAACAGAAGAGGGAGGATGAGAGAAGTCGAAGACGGAAAATAGATTCGTCCCGATTGTTAAAAAAATAATGACTCCAAAGCTGACTTGTATAATGGTCAGTGGGAAGTTTACAGCCTAACATCAGCATTGGTAATGTGCATTTAAAGCCAATGGAAAAATACTAACTCAAACATCTACATCACATCTTCATTGCACTTTATTTGTATTAAATCACAGTTTTAAATTTCACTGTTAACCTCAATGAGATCATCGGGATTTCACTGGGATCATAAAAGCAGCCACAGTCAAGTTATCAGCCCACAGAAAACATGACTGACACTCACAGACAGTATGAAGGAAGCATGTTGAAAGGTTTGATGGAAGCCTCCAGTGACTTTTTGTGGACGGAGATAAAAGGCAAAAAAAAAGTTGTAAAAGTATGTTGAGGTTCCATCTTAACAACTGCTGTATTTCCAAACAGAAACAGCCTGGGAAAATGTGATGATGTTTTTCAGTATTAGTCATTTCAATTAGCCTGAACCTAAAGTATTTTTTCTGATGGTGTTTCCTCTGGTAAGTAATTGACTTTTTTCCACAAAATTAAATCCACTTCAAGGTTCAATCGGGTTACTTGTTAAAAATTCATTATTTCAGAAATCATGTCTTACTGTCTGTTCCAATGAATATAAACTATTTAAGGAAACTAAATGAGAAGAAGGAGCATTGAACTGGTACTATTATATCTGTCTGGATACATTCTGCATGGACATACTTACTGTTAATTCTCCTGTAGTTGTTGGCGAGGCTTGAGCAGCCGTTGTGGGAGACTGGACAGTGAGATAGGTTGCAGTTACGGTTGTTTGCCGGGGCACATGTGATCACTGAGGGACGATTCTGAAACACAGACACAAATGAAAAATCAAACAGTTGTTCCTTTCACTCAACAGCTAAACAAATAATTTAACAGTAGGTACATGGAAAATGAATGGGGAAATTAAAAATGGAAAAGGAACCCTGACATTACAAAGCAAATATATCTGCACTACCTAAAGGAACTAAACCTGATAGGAGCACAGACTAAGGGAAGATCTGAATGAAAAATGTATAAAAACAAGTCAAACGACAAACAAGGTGCACATTGTACCTGCTGGCGTTCCACGGCGCTGACTGTGTGTGGCACTGTGACCATTGCTGCTGTGCTGCTGCGTGCAGAGTCCACCATGGTGTTTTTGGTGAGTGCCAGGGGCTGGTCCATGCCTGCTAAGCTGGCCAGGTGATGGTGGTGGTGGGCGTGGCTATACAGATGGTTGCTGTGGACTCCCAGAGCGCTGGGCATCACCACACGCTCAATGGGGCTCCGACTACGGTCCTTGGGGACTGAAGAGCTGCGATAATCTCCATTAGGTTTCCTAGATTAACAGAGAAAGAGAGAATAAAACTTATTGACACTCCAAGAACTCAAACAGTCAAATGCATTCACTTGATTATCTACCTTTCAGAATTAATGAGAACTTTCCTTCAATTTCAAGCTTGTAAGATTTAAATAAAATGAATTGAGGGAGATGAAACTAGGTGAAGAAAAAAACTGAAAAGGAGCTCAAAGATAGAAGTAGATAATGGGGGGGGGACAAAAGAATGATTGTAAATGGGGTTCTAATGCTGCAGGACCAGCAGCAACTATTAATACTGACCTAGAGCAACACACATTTACTTCTCAGATTGCCACATGGCTTGATAAGGCTGCTTTTTGTGCTGTTGAGTCTAGCAGGAAGGAAGGAACACTCCTAACTTTATCCAACATGGATGCACTCCAAACTTATTCCTGTACAGAGGGGCACAATGGGCACGTAGTTCAAAGCTCTAAAGTGGTTTCCTCAGTACAGCGAGTCAACTTGATCTCTCCAGTGAGCCGGCAGCCATCTGCACTCACTGCTGTCAGATAAAAATCCTCCTGTACTAATGTGACATATATGCGTAGACTTTCTTCGGAGCTGCCTCTAACTGAATTTCAGTGCCAGCTTTTCTGGAGTCATAACATTTGATTTAATCGGCTTGAATAGTTGTTGACACCCATACTAGTCTACTCCTGTTCTCTCCAAATGTGAGCTCATATTCTAAGCTTTGAAAAAGCTGAGATAAAGATAAGGGATTAAGGTAACGACAGTTTAACACAACACAGATTTCGGATTCTTTTTGCAGCGCCCAGTTCTGATGATAATGCCTTAGCAAAGCATTGCCGTCTGATACAGTGCAAACTTGCTTGCAGCTTAACAGGTAGCAATTACTACGCTTCAGTGTGTAAATGAGGTCTGTGTTTGTGCATGTGTCTATTACACCCTTCCTGCAGCTCCTCTCCCCTTCTACAGTTTGAGGCCCCGTTACAGGGAGCCAGCTTTAATGTACTCCTCTTCCCTCGTACTCCATACCAACATGCACACACATGTCCATTCACCAAAAACACAGAAGAACGATTCTATAGCAACAATAATGAATACAGGGCACTAAACATAGTACGAAAAAAGGTGCCAACAGTGGCTCTGGAATACACAAAACACAAACTGCATTGTACATTCTTCACCAGGCCCATGTGACAAAGTCTGAATGAGAAAACACAACAAACACTGCAGCGGCTTTTAAAAGGTTTTGTTTAGATGCAAAACAACAAGTTCAGGCAAACAGTTGTAGATTCATGTGGCCAAGCAACCTGACTGCTGGGTCAAGCATCTGGAGCCCATAGTTCCATCCACCACAGAATACTGAGGAGAAAGAGGAAGAGTCGAGGAGGGTGAGGGGAGCTGCATGTGAATGGTTTGGACCTCTACTATAAGAAAAGCGAGGTCGGTAGTTTCCTTCGTTTGTGCCGAGAGCTTACATTAGCCGAGACCCCCCCGCCTTCTCTTTGTCTTACTTTTTTTTTTTCCTCTGACCATCAGCAGCAAACTTCCTGTGGGTTCAAGAGGGAGAGACTTGGCAGTGCTTTCATAAACTCTGACTGCCTGATGACAAGCTTTCATGTTTCAACGCAGGGAATTTTCAGTTTCAGTTTTTAACAGTCAAAAATGCTTGTAAAACTCATACTTGCTATTTAATCTTGCTCATGAAAATATGTTGTTTGAATAGTTTCTACAGTAATCCTCTATGCAAACTGTATAAGTCCAGTTATCTTTAAAGATAAACAATCCCTCGATTAGCTAAGAGGCAAATAGATAAAGTTCACTCTTTCTCATCTCCTCCCAGCAGCTGCATCTAGAGTTGGGTTGTGGAAATTGTTCCAAACTTTAATCACTGCCAAAAACCAGGCATGCCCACATCCTCACACAAGAGGGGCCGTCGCAGGAGCCAGTGAACGGGATCAACAAATCCGACCAATGAATAGTGAAGCTGTCGAATCCACCGCTTCCCCCGCCTTCCCCTCGCTTGATTGCCCACCAAACCCTGGACCACATTTCATGCCAGGGATCAGGCATTCATAACCCACCCTCATCTTTTGTCTCTCTTACTCACCTCTCAATTATCGTTAGGGTTGCAGCTGGGAAGAGAGGGAGAGGATAAAAAGGGTGGACAGCACATGAGACAGGGGCATGTGGGTGGTATCGAGGGCTAAAGCTAAAGAGAGAAGGCGGCCTTGTCTGGGTACATGGAAGCTGAAAGTGGGGGAGAGAAGTAAAGGACTCAAAAAAGTGCACTGAAAGGGCACTGGGAGAGAGAGGGGGAAAAAAGGCAAGTGGGGCAGAGATATGGGTGGGGGGAAAGATGCTGAGGGAGCAGCTTGGTCTTCTTTTACAATAAATATTCAATGGGTTACTCATCACTCATGGACAAAACAACAACACAGTCACACAAGAGTGCAAAACTGTCCACAACTGTCCCAGTGGATTTCAGCAGCTGTGGCTATATAATTTTACTTAAGTTGCACAAACTACAAAACAAAAGTCCTGACCACTGTCTGCTGTAACAGTAACAATCCGTCAAGGATAGCTCCACTCTTTTTATGAACTGGCAGATATGCTCAATGAAAACAAAGACCAAGTATCCTATTCTCATTTCATTAACACTGAAAGACCAGTGTTAAAGTTTATCCGATATGAATTTTCAGATAATAGTGTGAAGGAGTGCAGTAGTCTGATATTGAGAACAGGGTGACATCACAATCAACCACTTAACACAATGAAATGGAGACCAGAAAATCTATTTGATTCTATTTTACTAGGCTCTGGCTTATGTGCAGCCTGGCATTAGTGGTAGTCACTGTGGTGGGCACTCACTGAAAGATCCCTTAATTTAAAACCATGAGTCCAACCCTGAATACATAAATGATATAGTCATATATCCTGAACAATATTACACCACTCTGATCTGTCATTAAGTGCAGCCTTTTAAGTAACCATTCACATGACACCCTGTCTTCAAGTCAACCTCAAGTTAAAGATCATGACTGGGATCATGTGTTTCATCTGTTGTAAGTCTGTATTCTTATACAATCTGAAAACTTCTGACTTAACAAGTACCTTTGTATAAGCCAACTTTCCTAATTGCTACAAAAAACCCTTAAAAAAAACAAGATAAACATAGGACCTGCAGGCCTTAAAATATGGTTATGTTTCCAAAAGTGTGCCAGGTTTAGCTGCCAATTTGGTAAGTTAGTTGTATTTTACTTCACTATAAAAGATCTAAGTTTTTTTCTCACAATTGTGTTCCAAAGTCTTCAGAGAAAACCTCTCTACAAATCTTCGGTTCGGCAGAGGTTCACATCCTTGTCCTTGAAGAAATAAATAGAGAAAGACTGAGAGAAAGAGTGACGAGAGAGGGAGAAAAAGAGAGAGAGATACATACAGGAAACATCTGGGAAGAATCAGGGTGTAGAGAAGACGACAAAAAGGGGAAAAAAAAAGCTGAGGAGGAGGATGAAGGCTAAACCACAGGTTACAACCAGGCCCCAGATCTGCAAGGTCTAAAGAAACCCACAAAATGGATATATATATGTATATATACACACATGCATACACACATAGAAAGTGAGCCACAGGGCTTACTTAGGCTATATAAAGTATCCAAACATCTAGACATGGTTTACTCTGTTCAGTCTGTTCCAAGTGGAAGTTAGAAATATTTTTGTATCAATTAAAATACGAGTCAACCCAAAGGAATTATGCCCAAGTGGCTACTATGTACAGACTATTGGGTCATGAACCCATACTACGCAACAAAAAATGAAAGAAATGTAATTACATCCAAGTGCTAGTTTACCATTTCCATATTGGTCATTTAAATTTGTCAATTTTTTACTGACGCAGCAAAACCGATAGAAGTCAGGAACACATTTGAGAGTTAACTGACTGCAGAGAAAGAGAAGTGGAGAAAATCCTTTGTTATCAAAGCTGGGACAGATCGGATATGGGAACAACCATAACAAGAAGGAAAAGAAAACAACATGTGAACACGCACTGAAGAAAAGACCCACATGCTCTCCCTCCTTCCCTCAAACACTGCATAAATAGTCTCATGTAAAACAAGAGGGTAACAATGACTTCACCAGCCTTGGCTGCACATACACACACACACGCACACATATACACACAGCAACTCTTCCTCTCTTATTTTCTCCCCATTTGGCCTCTAGAGAAACTTCCATGAGAACAACTTACTGATGAAGTTCCCAGTAGAAAGCAGCTGCAGTTTCAGCTGGAGTTTCTGTATGCTTCAGTATTTACTGCAGAGAACTGACTTGGATTCAAATATACTAAAATTTTAGCACAGTATCTACAGCATTACCTAGGAGGACAATATAGAATACATACAAATGCATGATTACATACAACTATAAAAGAGGGTCCTGGTTGCAGACCCTTAAACGGTAATCTACATTTTGATCATCTGTTCTAAACACCAAGTCATTTTAAACATGGACAAACCTAATTTCTACTAAGCCTGAAAATGTTAGCTCATGCAAATATACTTTTCTGCTACTGCTTTTCCTCTTTAAAAGCCTAGGCAAACTCTGTTTCAGTAGCTGGTTGTTATTTTTCTGAAGAAGGAATCAAACAGCTGAGCAAGTTTTTTTTTTTTTTTTACTGGCTGGTCTACAACTGCAGAGTGGCTTGCAGGCGAGCAGGCAGCAGCAAGCTTCCAGCCCGCAGGCTCCAGCAGACAGGATAAGGCTTCTTTGTTCGAGACTCCTCCTACTCCTCAGAGAAAATGAGGAAAGTAGCCCCTGCCGTCTGACAAGGAGCCCACTCACCACAAACACATGAATGCACACACAGATCATCACAGATGGGCAGTGCACCAGCATGTACACATACCTGCACAAATGCATGCAGACACAGTGGGGGTGCAGAAATCACCTGCATCTGAATCTTGGATGAGCACCCTTTTGCAGATGTTTATGATCAGAATTTGCTATGCCATGCATTTTTTGTGTTGCCCAACATAGGCCTATAACATGGCTGAACCTTTTTTTCCCCCTCTCGCGTGAAAAACATTTGAGCTCAGTTTTCTTTCTTGCTCTTAAACCTGTCCTTCCTCCAAATTCAGGTTGTTATTACACAAAGACTACCTGAGTTTCCACCTATAGCCACACCCAGTGTTTAAGGTGTCATGTGTCAGCCTGCGTCAACACTCACTAGGACAAAAAAAAGTCTGAATTTACTGGCAGAAATAAAAACTACTACATGAAACTTAAGAAAGGAATATTACACTTGGAAATGACTAAGTCAGCATGTGTGAAAACTGCCATCCAAACAGAATATTTTTTTGAAAGGAGAGTTAGCACTAGAGTGTCTAAACATCCAGGAAGAGTCAACATTGAGCAGGAGCAGAGAAGTCAGCAAGAACAAAAAACTAAAAAAAGAAAAGCAAGCCACACAGACAGAAGAAGCAACAGATTCAAAGATCCAACAGCTAGCAAGGTGTCAGATAACAATCTCTGGACATCTGATCTGAAATCTATGTGTCCATGGGAGGGATGTTCTAAAGGGATTTGTTTTTTGGTTTCTATCCAATTTCTTTCTAAAGCTCATCATTTTCAAATTAAGCCGAAAACACTGTGCCTACAAGTGTGTGAAGTAAAGAGAAATACAAAGTGAAGCTGATTGTCAGACAGTGTCAAATATAGCAGGTGTTTTTACCCACTATTTTTAGCTTAACTTTTTCTGTAACGACAACCTATCATTCTCCACTTTTGTGTAATCACTGTTCTTTCAGTAGACACAACAGTTCAAAGGATGAGGACAACTCTGACTGCAAGTTTTAACAAGTCACTCAGCAGCTACCCTTTGCCAAGGAAAAAGCCCTCAGAGAACCTGACATTAAACTTAACTTAAAATAAAGCCACATTTAGGGTGGCCCCAGGGCAAATAAGTTTTGCAATGAGAAAATGAAGCTTTTTAAATAAAAAAAACCCCTGAATCTGACTTCATGTTTCAGCAAGTTAACAAGCAATTGGCTTTTCTTTACTGTACCCACAGCACACTGAGTGAAATGACCTCAAGGTCATAATTATAATGAAGATTAAATAAAGGGATTATTGCTTATCACAGGTCTGAAAAAAAAACTATCACAGTACAATAAGCAGTTTGAAAGGGCTTAAACATTAGAGTCTGAACTCAGGTTTAACTACACAAAAAATTATAGAGCAAAACACTGGATTCATGAGCCTTGACGTCTACTTAAACCTTTTACAAGGTAACTATGTGTCAAATTGTACCAAATATGCAATACTCTTAAAAGTCCTCTTTGTACACTATAAGAAAAAATTGCTAATCAATGTATGCAGACATTGCATGGCGCATGAAAAATGCCTCACAGGATGAAAAACATGCACAAAAAAAACAAAACACTATACACCAAGTGAAAAGCAGATTTAGTGTTTGGTTTCATAGAAGCTAAAATGTAAATTATCTCATCACAGAAAACAACATGACTCTGCAAAATACTAAAATACACAAGCAAACCTCTTGTTATGTGAAACCAGAGTCGCAAAAAGAAAAAAACAAATCTGTACCATCATACAAACTTGAATCAAGAGTCACAGATTCCTATTGGTAACACCAGCTGTACTGAAACACCATTACTCGGTCACAGAAGCAAGTGAACAGTTCATTTTTTACATTATTACAATCACTGATTAACAGGTACTTAATTGTTAAAATTATCTTCAATTTGGTGAGTAAATTATCTTAATGCTGCTCAGTATGTTCCTAACAACTACTGCTTTATGTGCACATGCTGAAATACACATATTATTGGCAACGACTTTGCTCTCCTTTAATCCAGGACTTCCAGTGTATGCTTATCCACTGTGGCACACATCAGCGAGAGCTAATTGACAAGTTTCCAGGAGCAGAATATACTGCTAAGACCAATTGTTCCTACTAAACTGCAAAGCACTACCTAATACCTCCATGATGGTCTCTGCAATAAATAGCAGTGGCGAGAGTCCCATGACTGACTAAGTCAAACCGACACAGAGAGCTCTGACGCCACTGCCCCCGGCCCCGCAGTCTTTCACAGCCAATCAGCACTCCAGAATCTCTGGAATCTCTGGAAGTGGGAATGTGGGAACGCTGGAGATGTGAGTAATCTTTC
Source organism: Ostorhinchus cyanosoma (assembly GCA_029814465.1). NCBI lineage: Eukaryota > Metazoa > Chordata > Actinopteri > Kurtiformes > Apogonidae > Ostorhinchus > Ostorhinchus cyanosoma. Next base: position 16,976,557 of record JAPTYQ010000023.1, read on the forward strand.
TGTTGTGCAGTCCCTGTTTCCAAGCTGCCAGAGATCTGCGGCTATAAGGAGAACTCTGTGGAGCCAGCTCAACCTGAAGCCCAAAGCGGGACTTCTGAGAAGGCCTGCCTGGACACAACTTATCCAAGCAAGGAACCCACAAACACAAGGCCAAGGAAAACACTTGCAAACACAAGTAAAATGTGGTTTGTGTGTGCTCATATGCAGCTTTTACCAAGCAGTGTGTGCTTTAGAGCACAGAAGGGAGAGACACAAAAAGACGTGTATATTTTGCATTTAATTCAAAGACTACCCAATTGGTATACTACAATTTTCCAGACTAATAATTCTTATTTATCTGTAGCAAATGATTGTCATGAATAACAGATCATGGCTATACTTTATTGGATTCCTATTGTAGAACCTGTTTCATTAAATTTTTTTTTCAGCATAATTTTGTCAAATTACTGATTACTTTAGTAAGTAGCCCTGTAATAAGTGGCATGTTGTACAGCAAGCCTATTATTATTACAATGACCAAGTCAGTGTGCATTCTAGACACATGTCTGCATGTGTACTCACAGCTGTGCAGCAAACAGTCGGCTCATCTTTGCCACATGCTCGTTGTCGTCCATGTCGCTGTCCCCTTGGTCTCCACTCAGTTTCCTCTTGGTGGGGCTGATGGGAGGGGGACCTGTCCTGTGACTGGAGATGGAAGATGAAGATGAGGAGGAGGATGACGAAGAGGAGGAGGAGGAGGAGGAAGACGAGGATAGGGAAAGGGACTGGAGTCTGGGATCTCCCCTCAAAGCTGCTTCACCTGAAGGATGATCAAAGACCAAAGACAAACAGTTATTAGCCTAAAGGTTCAAAGGTATACAAGAGAATCTGCAGCACAGATCAAAACCGTCATCTGAATATGAAATCTGACAGAGTAATAGCACCACCATAAAAAGGTCTCATTAAAAAACTGCCATATAATATTCTTCAGCAAAAAGTTACACACGACTGAGTATCAAACAAATCTGCATCATTCTGTCAACTCTTGTTCTCACACTGCAACAGGGTGCCTAGCCATAAATGTAAATTATGGTAATTAACTGAAAAAATAGGGTATTTACTAGTACAAGGCAACTGTTTTATTGCCACTCTAAACAAGTTCACCACAAAAAAAAACTACTCCAGAACTGTACAAGCTGTGTTTCACCTTAAATTTGAGGTTTTGTTGATTTATACAGTTTGCTGAGAGAGGCATAAACCTCTGGCGTGAGCAGAGGAGTATCTGGTTTGGAGTGTTTTGGAAAAAAAATAGCTGAGGATGGGTCTTGTATTTGTGTGCAGTGTGTGTGGTGTGAACTATTTCTCTCTGTGTCTCTTGACTCTCGGCTTCCCTCCGGTCTTGCCCTGGTACAGAAGGCCTACAGAGTCATCAGTGAGTGGGAGTAAGAGCAGAAGAGAATCAGGAAAACTACCACTGGCCCTGTCTCAGCATGGGGACTTTCCACTGCTACAGCCTCACGTATCTATCTGAATTTTCCCAAATAAAACATCTTATTCCAATTCAAAGCTTTCTCCATAACTATTATTAGACTGAGAAAAACAGTGACAAACACACTCCGCGCATTACTTATACTTTTGACAATCCAAAACCAATAAATCAACAGAAATCACTATTACTTGGGTATTTTTTTAAATCACCTCCTATTTTGTAACTATGTAACAAATGATCTGAATAAAAAAATTGTACTTACATTTATTTTACACATAATGAGAATCACAAAACTGCTCTGCAATGAGCAAAGGGAGTTCTATTTAATTTAACCTGTACAGATGTAGGCTAACACTTGTAACACTGCCCTCTTTATGCAACAAACTGAACAAGTGGTAGGCCTATAAGCATAAGTACATACAATTTAGGTGAAAAGCAGTTTAATCTAATCTGAAAGTAATTACTTCAGTCAAGCTCTGAAAAGGTTGTGCCACACACAAACAGAAACAATAAAAAGGCTTTGTAATGTGATAAAACGTGCCACCAGAGTTCCACTGTGTATATTTAGCATGGCCTCCCAAACATATCAGCAACCCCTCCTGCATTTTTCTCTCTGGCATGTTCCTGCTCGCCCCACCGTGTGCCATGGCAACAAGGGTGACATCATCATTGTTTCTGGCAGGACACAGGGATGGCAATAAAAGGGCGATGGTGACACAAGGACCCAGGACAAACAGCTTATCAGAGGTACAAGGGTAAAGCACTGAGGAGTGAATGAATCTGTGAGGGTTTCCCCCTGCAAACAAATACAAAATCTGACCATGTAGTCAAATACTGTTGGCCTCACTTCTGAAAAAGATTTGATCCAGGTTTAAGTATTTTCAGGTAAGAGTATGGTGAACCTGAATCAGACGAAACCATCTCTAACACAGCTCATTATGAATATGGTTAACAGCAATTTTCCGTTAAAGCTCCACAATTTACTGAGAAAACCATGTTGTAATTATGATAGGAAATATTGCAGCTATCAAGCGAGTCTATCAAGGAAAACACACAGATGGTTCCTTTTGAAATGTAAAAAGAAACTTCAGTAAAACACAAAACAACAGTTCAATAAATATTCTGACTTTCACTAAGCATGTTTTTCACAGTACCTCTCTGCTCAGTGTCTCTAAAATCCAAAATATCACCAGACAATAGAGGTTGTACTTTTTCTACTTTGCAATTAGGTCCTCCTATATGTGGATATTTAAATCACTGCCTTTTGCAATTATATCACTGCACAGGATGATGCTGCAATTATAATTCCAGCCCTATATCCCAATTAAAACTGTGACTTTAACTAATAGGATTTTTTTGTGTGGAAGCACCAGTTGTGAAGTTCTATACTGATGTCTTTTGTCATTTGTTCACTCTTTTGTGCAGAAGAATGGAAACTTCGCACAACACAAATCACTTCAATTGCATCTAAAATGAGGCATACGCTATCGGAGGTCGACAGCCAGGGTATATCCCTGAAATCCCCCCCGATCCTCTGCTATATAAATCTATTCACAATAATTGTTAGACAATCGATATGAAGTCAATTTGAGCTACATCAACCTGATAATGGCAGAATAATGGTCAGGGAACCAAGTTTTTCCCACAAAACTCCACCTAGTGAATAAAAATGATGCCATATGAACTTTGAATGGTAGTGAGAGAATGAGCATTTGTAAGACGATCAACATGAACTAAATTTTATCTAAATCGGCCTATTATTGCTTGATTTATGTCCCAAAAACTGATTGTCAATTAAAGCCCACCATTTGGATGACTTCTGATACTCAGAGAAGCTGAAATCAAAAGGGTTCTTCCACTAGAGGTCGACTATGTTGGTTTTCAAGAGAGAAGAAAGCCAACCAAATCTGTCTTAGTTGTCAGTTTCACACGAACGATATCCGGCGGTGGATCTAGCGGTTTAGGGTAAAACCATTATATTCCCAAAACTTGATTTCAGGGAAATAAAAAAAAAAATCATCTGCTCACTTTATAGAAATATTAAATCACCCATTTAGTCCCTAAAGAACATGCCAATACTACAGAATCTGTTTTTTTTTCTCTCTTTAAACCAGCAGGCAGTCAATGGAAGGCAGGTTGTTAGGCAGAAGTCTCCACTCTATCTTTCCCCTCTCTGCTCTCTCAGTTCATTAGGCCCACATGATCAAAGCCTGTTTCTCTTGACAGAACTTCAAAGTTTGGAATCAGGATGAGATTGGATTACAAACGGACATGAACCTCTATATCTCTCTCCATTTGCCTTTCCCTCTCCCCTTTTACACTGCAACCACTTGGAAAAAAAAACAACCTGAGCTTGTCCTCTTCTATCTCTGCAAAGCAGCAAAATTATTATTTTTGGCCGAGTTTCTCAGTAAGCTAAACCTGTTTTTTATGTTTTAAGTCCATAGAGTTTATAATCTTACCAACACACTCAAAAAAGGCTCCGGAGAGGCTCTTGTCTTTGTCAACTGAACTTTTAAACCGGATGTTAGATTGGTTTGATCTCTGACAGAGAGAAAAAGGGAGAGCAAGACAGATAGACAAAGAGGAGGCAAGGTTGAGGAAAGTACACAGTTTTAAGCAGGTTTTCAGCCTTGTTTACTTTGTCCTGTTCAACAGCAAAAAGGACAGTCAGCATTCCCCCTGCACCCCTGACTGCCAGGCCACAACTGATGGCAGCTTTACAGAGAGAGTGGAGGGATGAACTCAAAGAGAGATGAAGAGAAGCGCAGACAGAATGCAAAAACACTGCAAGACCATACATATCTTCCACATGAGTCTGAAAACAAATGAACCATACAAGTTCAGTATAGTGGAAAATAGCATGAGTGACATGGTAATGTTACACTCAAGGCTAACTATTGTATATCTCTTAATACAATATCTATTCATTCATTCAGCAAACTGTTCCTGGAAACTACAACTGGAAGGGAAAGATGTCAGATTATTAAAACCAGAACAGGTAAGTGCTACGACAAAGACAAAAAAGGCACTTTTTCCTCTGTTTGGTCTTTTCAGTCATTAACAAGACAGATCCTAGAATAAATGAATAGTGTGTTGACATGCAGAAACATGCCTAAGACGGTTTTATATTACAAGAAACAGACGTGATATAGATAAAATAAACCACTTATTATCACACTAAAAGCCCACCTGGAATATAATTGACCAAGTGCCACACAAATTTAGAGGAGCAGCTTTCAGGATGTGTTGATAGCTCAATATGTTTAAGCCTGCTTTTCTATAACATGTATGAGCGTAAAACCACAAGTCAGAAAGCGCTGTATCACATTGCCCCTCCAGTCTCTTCTTGGCTTAAAAAGAGTCTTTTTTTTCCACTCTTTGCAGATTGTTTTTTTTTTTATCTTTGTATTCTTATCATAAGGCACATGATTTAGTCAGATTTTTGCTCTGTCAGCCAATAACACCAGACAAAAAAAATCTAAGCCCACAAAAAAACAATACACTGCTTTTAATCCCGCAGAGCTGTTCTTGCAGAGAAAGAAATAAAACTGCGTCTTGACCATTGTGTCAAAGAGACGCAAAAAAAACTTCCAAAGCCTTCACTATTCCCTGCTGTCACTTTCATCACTGATATGTAGTAGGAACCCATTATAAATCTTTGCCATGACAAAGATGACTAATCTGACTTGGCTCCAATCCCAGCACAACAGCAAACTGATTACAGCAGTGATAAAATGACAACTATCATTAAAATTGTTGAAGAACTGTGTGTGCGACAAGCAAAATGTGAAAAGTCGCATGTCTGAAATCAAGGATCATACCTGATGTTTCACAAAAAGCAGCCAAACCACTTTCCCTCTAGAAAACAGAGGCATATTCAAATAAAATCTGTTGACAGCATCTGTAATCACACATTCAACCACAAAAAAAATATCTTGTGTTTCTGCCACCACTAGGTTCAGTAAGTCAGTTTTAAAGTGTAGATTAATGAATGCATTTGCAGCAGTGATACAGAGCTACAACCTTTCCTACCACCTCTCCTATAAAGTGATACTTGGATACTAGCCAAACCGCCTCTCTGACACTCTCTGGCTTTCAGTCCCACTCTTTTAATAGGAAAGCTATTCAAGTTCATTACATTTTATCATGTCGAAAGGAGCTGCTAACTGTGGTACAGAGAACAGTGAGGAGAAAGTAGGCTAATGCACACCCAGAGGAGAGAAGGGAGATAAAAAAGAACATGACATTGTCATGGAAATTATTTCCCTTCATGCTGCACAAGTCATCTAAAGAAATAGATTTATTATCATTAACTACACACATTTCCTTCCTGCACCAGTTTCCTATTATTCTCCATTATTTCAAAATAGTTCTTTTGAAATCTGCTCTCAAAAAAAAAAAAGACTATGTGTAAAAATCATAAAACTTTGAATGGATTTCTGCTGGACAGCTGCAGATTTGCTTCTGGATCCAAACAAAGAAATACTGTCAGTTCTGGACTTGATTCTGCCTCTCTTCCTGCAGTTGAAGTCAGGTTCCGGACAGGGAACAGGACTTGTGTTTCGCCCCCAGAAAGACTGGATAACATCAGAAGTTCTGACATGTGAGCACTAATAGCAGAACAGGGGGGGAGAAGTTACACCACTCCAGTCAGCTCCTCCATCGGGATATGGAAGCTCCTGGCATGTTCATAACATAACATTAAATCCTACACTGCTAAAGCTGAAAAAACACAAGAGCAAAAAACTGAAAATGCAAAAAATCAGTTTACTTGCCCAGTTATAATCAGTTACGAAACGTTCATGGTGAGCTGCTAACAAACAGCATTGCATCATTACAATACTTGACAAAGTTGGAACAACAAAGCCTAATAAGATCAGCCAACCATGTAACCACTAAAGTCGCATAATAACAAATACCAAAGGTTGATACGAATGAAACAGACAAGAGTGAATAAGTGCATTAGTAATCCACAGTCAGCCACTGGACAGGAGCACGCACACATGGCTTTGACTCTGTTATTCAGTGTTTGATCTTAGTTATGAGCCAGATCTTCCTTCATAATTTATTTTATAATACATATAATTTATTATTTATATATATGAGGATTAGACCAGCTAATAAAACATACTTCCACTATTCCAGATAAGCTAACACTTCCAACTGGAATCGGACGTAAACGCACCTTGACGTCGCTAACGTTCGTAACGTGACGTTATGGGAAGAGTTAAAAAGTAAGCACCACTTTCGCTCGATAGTATAAACTATTCTAGAATCAAAGTTGTGAAAATGGTTCTTTCCCTTGATAAATGTGAGCATCATTTAGTATTAGTTGGCTAACTTCAGCTCAACTCCGACCGTGTCAACAACGTCGCTAGCGTAATGGCAACAACGGCCAGTCCAAACTTTTGAAAACAACCTCCAAAACACGCACAAAACACACAAAAAAAACCCTCACCTTCGTAGCAGAGAATGCCAATGTTGTTGTTCATTTTGTCCAGGTACTGGTAGTTCAACAGGTCCATTTTCGTGAGTAGCATTTATCGACTTTAAGCAACAAAAAAAGACCAGCTTTTTTTCCTCTTTGAAGCGTCGGTCAGAAGCTAAAGGCCCAGCCTCCAACTTTAGTTTTCTACAAAAACCCGCCGAGTGGTTAGTGTCTTCACCGGATAGCCACAGTTATTTTGGATGACTTTAGAATACTTTTAGGAGATATTGGTGAATGTATCGCGGTGAGAAAGCTCACAAAAAAAGAGTAGCGTCAGTTGTCCTCACAGCCAGCTGTAAGTCGACTGCACTGACACGCAGGCTATGCTTGGTATGACTCCTATGCTGCTCCAGTGGTTTCCTCTGCTGCGGAGAGGGACGCACTGGGCATGCTCACTAAATCCCCGGAGCGCCTCAAATATCAGGGATGTTTTACGCGCAAGATCAGCCCCTCCAAACACATCCAGAGAGACAGGGAGGGAAGGGGGAGGCAGAAAGAGCACTATGAAATGTATAAAAGATACAGCACAATAGACCTTTAGAATGGATAAGAATCACGGATGAGAACATAAACAAGTAGGCTACATTAGCTCAGACCTACATCTAATCCCTGAGGTAGCGATAAAGGAACACAGATTAAAATAAAGTGCATGTAAATTGCACTATCTTATCACAATGTCCAGACACAATGAGGCCCTGCAGGAATATTACGGGATATTAGATTGACTGCACAGAAGCAATAAAGTTAGATAAATAACTTGTGTTCTACTGCAGTGCATTCATAAACTACACATGCATTTGTTTGTATAAATCCTGAAATGAGAAGAGAAAAAGGAAAAATTAAGGTAAATATAAATAACTGGAAATTTTAAAATAGAGGAGACAATAATAATATAAAAGAAAATACAACGTTACCATTAAGTTTTTATCATAAACTGATTGTTTTGAATGTATTCTTCATAGGTAATATGTAACTAGGACTCAGTATGTAATCATTAACCCTAGTCAAAGGTGATTACTAATGTGTTTGAATAGGAATTTAAAAAAAAAAAAGAATGAATCTGTCTAAATACAAAATTATTCTAACTTTATTGGTAACAGTGTAATAGGGATTTTATACTGTGAAATGTTTATGTTGCAGTGGATTCATCAGCTGCCTGCAGTTTTTAATAAACCCTCATTAAACAAACCTCATACTCTGTTAATGACAAAAAAAAAGTTAGGTAGTGAACCTCATTTTCACAGTAGCTCTTTCCTGCCCCCTGGTGTCCATGATGGGCTATGCTCAGGCTTTGTCCTCAGTGAAAGGACTGAAGGATGAAAAAAGTCTGAGACAAACGGGATGAATGGATGAAATGGATACTGTGTTCATAGATGGCGAGAATGAGATTTTGACACTTATCGCATTACATAGGGTGTACTGATACAATGGAGAACAACTTCCTCAGGGTATGTGACAGAGCATAATGATCAGGGTGTGGTTGTGAGCATGACTTTACACACAAACACACATCTGCAGTCATTGTGTGTGTGTGTTTTTTTCACGCAATACATACCTACAAACACACAGACCTAGATACTAACAACTGAAAAAAAAAAAGCACAAAAAAAACTCCTGTCATTTAGATCAGCAACACAAAATGAATCTAAAAAGAAGAGAAAATGATGTGTCCAGACAAACTTGTAGTAAAAGAAAAGTTTCCTGGCCTTGGAAGTCTTTCAAGCACCATAAATTACACCCAACAGCAGACGGACCAGGCCTCCTTTGAACCCAAAGCAACAGCTACTTTCCTGACCTCTGACTCACTAACCATGTCCTCAGTTCTAACACTGCTAAAAACTAGATTAGGAGACCAATTACCCTGAGGACTTTGCCCCTGTCTCTCATTCCCTCGCTCATTCACACAGCCACAACTACAAAACACATACTTCATAAATAGTAACACATCCCAGCAACCCCCTGTCTGTTTTATAGTGCACATGCATATAAACAAAAGCATCCCCCCTCTTAACCTCATTGTGAATCATGGTTATTGTCTCATTGGACATCCGTTGGTTCCATTCTAACATGTTACAGAGATCTAGCAGTGAGTCCAGTCAGTGCAACTGTTGTTCCAACAGCCGGTGCTGCAGGTTACAACCAATTCATAGACATACTGTCCTCAAACTTTGAGTCTGCAACCAAACTGTCACCTATAAGTATATGCACTTATAGTGTGTGACAGCACAGAAGTAACGGCTGCAGGAACTGTTCTTAAATGGCTGCTTTAAATATAAGTGGTTGTTTAGTTTTGAGGAAACAGCAAATAAACTGTAAACACAGCAAACGTGACGATGCCATCAGTTCTTGTCAAACTGTTTTGGTGTAAAGCACAGTTTAATGTTATGCACGCTCACAGGTTTTCAGACTGACAGAGACAAAATGTCAATGGATTATGGATGCATTGGATTTTCTTCACACATAAAAAAAAAAAAACAGAAAAAAAAAAGAAAATCATCACTTTGTCATGTACTTCTGTTATTTGACGACATAGTCAGTCGGTCTGGAGTCAGACACCATTTGTAAATAAATAAATGACCTTCCTTCAGTAGTGTTCATGAACTAGTTGACACTTGATGCTTATTTGTTGTTTCTCTTGTGGCTTCATTCACTGTATATAAACCTGTCTTATAATAATCATACAATATCAAACTTACAAATGTATTTCAGTCAGAAATACTGTATTCATTCTGACCTAATAGGCTGTAGGATTTAGTATGTATACTAAGAAGATTTAGGATTACACAACAAGCTGGTGAACTTCCATCTCTTCTTTCCATAGGGGAAAGTTGTTACACATAACTTAACTAATGCTAAGCTTTCTCCTTCCTATTTCCCCGGCGTGTTTTCATCACCGTGACTCAGACGGCTGAAAGTAAAATGCTGACTGTGAAAGGGCTGATTATATGCAGTGATATAAGCTATAGCAAGGACCCTTTATAGAAAATAGTATTCACTTAAGCAAAAGCATAGTGTTTGAAGTGTTGAAGAGCATCCTTTTTCAGCCATTGCTTTCAGATGGTTGTAGTGCACGTATCCATGTACACTCCTTTCGTTTAACATCCCAGACACACCACCACTCATCATTTCCAGTGGAGAAGTCCTGTTTCCCTTTCATCATCCCTTTACTTCCTGTCTCTCTATGTATTTATCTAATCTATGAGGACAAGACACCACCAAACCTACTTAATCTCCTGTGGTGTTGTGTGTCTTTGTGAACAGGTCTGGACTTCTCCAGGGAATGGGTGTGTCTGTTTAACAACACTGCACAGGCTAGGTGGCGATTCACTAATGCCTCATTAATACCCCGTAGTGTTTCGAGACAAACACAAGCAAAATGAAAACGCGCAGAATAATGACTGAGATTAAAAAAGCTGTCCTGCTTTTTTGTCTTCCCACCTTATTCAAGTCTGTCTTTGATTTTATTCCATTTATTTATTTATTAAACTTATCTAAGGATCTTTATCTCAAGTTAAGACAGAGAAAGGGAGCAAAAATGCTGAGGCGTTTAACTTGAGCTGCGTTACATAACAATAATGACAACATGATCTTTACAAGCCTGAGTGGCAACAAGTCTTTCACTAGTACGGATCAGAGGTCATATCCTTGGTAACTTTATGGCGCCCTCTGTTGAAATACCCTGACACCATAATGTGCTTTTCATTTTGATCAAATACAATATACAAAAGCAACATAAAGAGTTAAAGACATGAATTTACTGTGAAATGTGTTGTCTCAGCATGTGTTATGAGGACATTTACTTAACTCTGACATTTCTACAAACCTTGAGGGTGTTGAAGGTTTGATTACACATATGTGTACAAACACCTGTAAAGAAAAGACCTGTATTTCAAGTTTAGAAAGCCATCAACGTTTTACATTTCGTGACCTTTGCAGGCATATTTGCAAAAACGACATAGTTTGGTCTAAATGTTTTAGACTGCACCGTGTCAAACGCTCTTACTGGCTTATTGCAGGTGTTGAGTACAAAATAGAAGTGATGTTAAATGCAAATAAGTATATATCATGTTACTGAACATTCAGGGGCAAAATTACACAGCTGGAACCAGACACCATTACAGCATATCCCTGGAGTGTCAACATATAAAGATCACCATCACACTTTAAGAAAAGGAAATATCAGGTTGCTGCAGCAAAACAATGTTAACAACAGCTTATTGTGTAAGAGTGAAGCTATTCTGCCTTTTCCCACTTTTGTGTTCTGTGTGTGTTTGTATGGCAGATGGTGAAAGGTGGAGACCCTGGTAGATGTTAATACACCTGAGTTTTTGTTTAATATCAAACACCGTTCCCACATTCACCTGTGGCGAGTGTATTCTATTTCAGAAGGTTATAAGATACAATAATGGACAATTCCAATTACTGTAAATATCTCTTAAATAATAATTTGTCATAGTAATTTAATTGAGTTATATTATATTCAGAAGCTCATATTTAATTTCAAAATGTCTCTATGTCGCAAGAATTTCAGTTTTATTTACAGCAAAGATTAACAGACCTTCTCATATGAAGATACAGGAATAATGTTATTATAACAGTCGCTGTGTTTCTATAAAATGTCAAGATAATCTGAAGCTAATTTTTAAAAAGTCACAAAAACATAAATCTGAATTATGCATGACTCCTTACACTGGTTTGACTAATATGGGCTGCATTATGTTACCAACAGGAGGCGCTATAGGCTACAGTCCACATAGGTGTAATAAACAGAGTAAAAGAAGTAGAAGGAAAAACCAAACTGTCTGTTTTACATCTAAAATGGCTGTTGACTTTTTCAATGGATAAAACAGAGAAATTGTCTGGTGTCATCAGTCCTCACTACCAGACATGTTTTCACAGATGTATGGGAAGATGCAGCTAACAGCCAACAGTTTCCAAAAATACACATTTATTCTTTAGGGAAAAAAATGGCAAAAAAAACAAAAAACAAAAGCAAGTGAAAACCCTTATTTTGAGAAATTCTGGAAGTTTTTTCCCCAAAGTGTGACATTTTCATATATATTTTCTAGTACAAAATTTCAAAATGTGCGTTAAATATGTCTGTGGAAATGCAGCTACTGTTGAGCTGACAGTTGACGACACAGTTTGGGGCCAGTTTGTCGTATGGTTCGTGTTAAAAACCAAGCTGATTTTGGTGTGAACTGACTGCATTTTATGGCAGCTTGAACTGTTTGTGCAGTGAAGACAGGTTTTAAATTGCAGTATCAGATAGCAGTGACACTTAACAGGAAGCCGGATTGCCTGTGTGCTATGATCAACAATCATCACACTTTTTTTGTTAATGTTAAACTGGCTGCAGTCACAGGAACAAGATAAGCCATTAGTTTTCGCTCTCAGTAAAGACACTGGAGCCTTTTCTCGGCCAAATTTCTTTAAAGTCCATCTGTTCTCTCCCACCGTTAAAGGAAACCATCACACTATAACCCTGTTCTAGTGTTCTTCTGTTCCGTTTTCCTTCCTACTTTTAATCTAGTAAATGAACAAAGCTTCTCACTGATAACGTGATATGAGGCCTCTTTAGCCTTTGTCAAAGTCCAATCCTAACCTTCTCTTACCCAGTCTGCCTCCAGTTAGAACTTTGTTTCCAGCAAAAATGCATTAGAAGTAGAAGGAAGCAGTGGCTGTATCATATTGATGGAAAAAAAGTGCAAAAAAAAAAAAAAATCTCTCTGACACAATGATTTAAACTCTCATCGATTCTGGAAAAACACTTGTATTGAGTAACTCATACCGCCACTTGCTTTTATGGCCCCAAACAGATCTTACATCTGCTAATGGAAAGTGATCTCTGCTCCCATTGGCCAGTGGGACCTATGACAACATTCTTGCCATGCTAACAATTAGCTGGTAACAAACTGACCTGAGGGGCTTATCATTTATAGGCCAAGACTGCTCCTATGTGGGACGGCAGGCACTGTGCCACTACCACTCATGTTCTGCATCTGTGCCTGTATTACAGCCTCAGCATGCTCAGATGTCAACACAACCTTACCCCAGGATGCCAAGGCTACAAATACAATATACCGTTTTCTGCACAAACATGAAATCCCTCCTTCATATGTTTTTGTGAAAATCTGGATTCAACTCACTTTAAAAATTGAAGCTATACCAGGAAAAGAGAGACATTAAATATTGACTGTTGTTACTATAAATGTGTCTGTGTGTGTCTAGACCAGCCTGTCAGGATTAAATCAACTGACTGTACTAATCACACAGAAAATCCACTCCAGCAATAATAGTTTCTTTGCACTAAAGGTTGACTTTCTCTGTGAAAGACACTGCAATCCAGTCGCATTTTATTCTGAGTAACCATGGCGAGTGCTATCAAAAAGGAGGAATGTAAAGTATGTGTGGTCAGCACAGAACTGAGGAAAAAGTTCCCTCACTAAGACAGCAGAGCCAGTCTGAGACTAACGGTCGGTCAGCCAGTGTGGCATTTACTGTGAGGGAATGTAGGACATGAGTTTAAGGTGCCGAGCCAAGAAGCTAGTGCATGAGGAGCAGCTTAGGCCCGTGCATGATATTCATTCAATCATTCTTGTCAGATAAGGACACTATGTTTTGAAATATAATTGGTTATAAGTGGAAGGAGTGTATATTTAGAAAGAAAAAAGTCTGTACATCCTGACCTTTTTAGTGTTGGGCAAATATTTAAGGTTTTACAACAAATTGCCTCCTTGTGATGACAAATACACAGAATTGGCCTTTTTCCATCTTATTAGAGCAGCCTTTCCTAAATTCAGGGTAGCAGGAATTGTTTTTATTAGGCTGTCAATTCAAGGTAAAATCATAAGATACATGATATTACAATTAATTTTCTGACTTGAAATAGAGTTGCCCTCACTAAAGCCATGTGAAAGAAACCTGAGTTGTAAAGATGCAACAAGATGGATATAATGTAAAATGTGTTTAATTCATCACTGTTCTGTGGATGGATGAGGCTGTAAAAATGTAAACATTATGGGATATCATATGTGTTTGTAATTTTGAGTCTCGAGCTGAAAAGCTGCATAGACAAACAGGAAACAGAGGAAAGAGAAGATGATGCAGTAAATGCCTCAGGTTAGAATCTAGTTAAGAGGTACATGTTTTAGCAGATGAGTTACCAGGTCACCCCTCTAAAAACTGTTAGACTTTAAAAAAAAAACAAAAAACTATGGGATGTAGGCTGGATTATTAAGGGATGCAAACCAGGTGAATGAGGAGGAGTAGATAGTAGTACAGCAGGAAAATGGATTAGATACAGAGAAAGGAAGATGGTAAAAGTATCAGGCCAAATGGAGGGGGGGGGGGTGAGGTGAGCAGGGCACAAAGCATCAGAAACCAGCACCAATCAAGAAACCAGATCAGTAGCAGGAGAGAAGAAGAGGTCAGGGGCAAAGCTTCAAATTATAGCAAGTTGATTGGCAGCAGATAAACTAGATTTCTCAACACAGAGGCACGGAACAATCTGGACGACGGCTGAGGGAAGTGGCAGGTATAGATACAGAGGCTGTGATGACTCCAGGGAAAGTACGATGGAGGGTCTATGGAGGTGGAAGAGACGCATGGATGGTGTAGGGGAGCCAATAAGCAGAGGAGGAGGACTGGGGCTAGTTACTGGTGAAATCCTTTGAGGGTTTAATAATGAGGAAATGTTGTGATTCCCTCAAATTGACATCACAGAGGGGCCTTGGCTGCTTATTCACCCCAATGTAGAGTCTATTATGAGTTTATTTGGTTACAAAGAGGAAATAAATCCAAATGCAAAATGATTATTCACCCAAACAACATGATGATCCCAAAAGCTTATAGAATGAATAGAAATGCTTGTGCGTAGAGAAAAACAAGGGTCTATTCTATTTAACCTTGTGATTCGCCGCTGTGACCTTTTGACACTTTGACCTCATGACCTCAGTCACCTATTGGCCTTTGTCTTAATGAACCATGACACTATCCGACCACTGATAGTGTTGTGAATGCCTGTGTGCGTGCACGTTGTTGTTGTCAGTGTGAGGTTAAAGCTGGATCTATATTCAACTGAAAGCAACAAAAGCGTTTCATCGACTTTGATCAAACGCTGCGGAAACTTTTTTAATACCTATTCTAAAGCTGTTTTAGTATTTGGGAAATGCAATAAGCTTCAGCAAATATGAGTGAATTTTAACCCTCAGCATCGGTATTTACATAATGGAAATGTCATTCTAAACAGTATGTTGGTGTTTTGTCGGAAACCAAATGCCAGTTCATCAAACCAGCTGCTGAATGTGATTCTAAAATGCAAAACTAACCAGGTTTTAAGTTGTGTGATATTCTACAGCACTTGATGATAGAAAAGAGAGACAAAATGGGAACAAAAGAGAAGAATGGGAGATGTGTATTCGGTAAATTACTTCATCAGGCTGATAATGCGTTTGCTGATAAGGACATTTATCTGCGGCAGACTCCTTGACCCAAACACACCCTGATAGGACGCAATAAGTCCAACATTGTTCAAAGTTAATGACATCATCATTCCCCTATAATCAATAAAAGGTGAATACAGGGTCACCGATAGGAAAGTAACCAATAAAACCCTGGTGGTATTCGACATAATAGAGCATACCCCATTTTATACATGCCTCCCACTTTTTTTTTTTTTTATCTTTATTGCATATAGACATAAAGCTGAACACATGCATACTGTTAAAGTTATGTAGAGCATGCACACTTATCTTGCTCATTGTGCAGCACGTACGAGTGCACTGTTTACAGCAGACTGCAGCCATTAACATTAATAATATTTAGTAAGGTCAGTCAGCTACACAAACACTTTATAGACAGATCTGTGCATGCCTAATTATGTAATTACAACTGGCAGCATCACAAAATCTGCCTCGATGGAAGCCAAGTTAAAATAACATTCACCAGTGGAGCACTAAAATGCAAAAATACCACACACATATCCAGATATTTAGCTCTACTCCTTATCAGGTCTTAAAGAGTCTTTGAATTTACCAGAGTTTTGGAGGATTCTTTAGACTTCCCTTTTTCTTTATTTGAGGAGCTTGAGTCTAAAATCTGAACACGTATTTAGTATATGGATGATTTCTATGACTACACTGCAAAAATCCAAATCTTACCAAGAGTATTTTTCTCATTTCTAGTCAAAATATCTCATCACACTTAAAATAAGGCATAATCAGCTAAAGAGTAACTTTCCAGTGAGATAGAAGAACTTATTTGTTGACAATAGATCTGGAAAATCTTATTTCAAGAAATTGTACCAAGATAATTTTCACGTGTTCCATCGGCAGATTTTTGGCTTAATTCAAGATTTTTTATTTATTTATTTTGCTTACTTCAAGCAAAAAAAAAAAAAATCTGCCAATGGAACAAGTGAAAATTATCTCGGTAAGATTTCTTGAAATAAGATTTTAAAGATCTATTGTCTAAAAATAAGTTCTTATATCTCACTGAAAAGTTACTCTTTAGGTGAATATGTCTTATTTCAAATGTGACGAGATATTTTGACTAGAAATGAGAAAAATACACTTGGTGAGATTTGGATTTTTGTAGTGTACTGATCCTACTGTGTGGGGAGAACAGTCAACACTACTGCAAGGATTTCTCCCAGTCTGAGGAAACAAATAACAAATACTAGGGTTCCAACAGCTTATTTTAAGACTTCAAAAAAAAAAAAAAAAAGTCACTCGAAACAAAGTTTTTGAAAAATTTTACAATAACCACAATGGATAAAAACTACACTTACTCACCATTTAGTTCAGGATCCACTGTTTCATTTTTTGTTTTTTACAATGCAATAAAAAGGTACAAGAAAGACAAACGCATTATATATATATATATATATTCACTACACACAGTCAGGTGTTTCATATACCCCAGCTGAAGCTAAATGTGCAGAGAAAAAAGTGCCCATGTGTTGCCTTCACTACACAGTACACGGCACATAAAAAAAACTTTTTGCTCTTTTAACTTCAAAATGTCTTACTAAGCCACATGGGGAAGATAAGTTACAGAGATGGAGTTAAGCAGCTCACCATCTGTGTACTGCCACTCTTGTGTCCTGTTCAGCACCTGTGTCGTGTTACACAAGCTGCACTGGGAGAAATCTGTCAAAGCCTGGACGGGCTGGAGGGCAAACACGCTCGCTGAAGAAGCGCTCCCATACTCAAGAGTCCTCTGTCAAATTACCTCCCACGCTGAATACTGTGGGCCTCTAGCAGGGTTTAGACATAATGCTGTGATGCCAGATCTCTGATTTCTTTTGTACAGTTTTGATCTGACTATTCTGAAGTAAGAATCAACAAGCTCTGACTAGTTGGACAGTTTATTTGCTGACAGATACTCTGTACCAGCCCAGTCCAGAGAACTTGAAGTTGTCAGCTTTATGTCAGTGTGCACACTCAAAGAAAAGGCCCACAAAGTGATTACGTCTGCTTGTCAGTGTTGCCATATATTTGTATATAATAGGTTTGGCCTGTGTATAGTGTATTATAAAAAATGGAGAAAAAAAAACATAGTGGACGATAACTTGATAATTCTGTGACACTAGTAGCAGTCTGGCAACGCTGTGTGAGGCTGAGAGGCAGAATTCACCAAGCGTTGGATTATTCACCCACTAAAAGGGAACATGAGCTGAGTTTAGGCCGTCATGGGTAAGGTTAGTTTGACCCTACTGATGATGTGTCATTACAACACATCATCTGCAGTTATTTCAACCTCATTTCCAATTCATTTCTACACCCAATCAGGAAAACAAATATGGATTCTATATCTCCTCTCATGTAACATCTCTCCTGCCACTAATGCTTGCTGTGATTAATGAGCATGACTATTTTTAATGAAAGATTTAACAAGATATAATTTGCAAGTTAGAAACTTTAAGAATTTTAGGTTAAATGCATAAGCCAAACTCAATGTAATTTGAGATTACATATTGATCCCAATCTTGGTTATGACACATATTATCGTTTTTTGTTTTGTTTAGTTTTTTTATAACTTTAATCTTCTGATATGGCACCTTAACAGTGAATGTGTAATATTTAGTGGATATCTAATGCTGAAGCTTTAAACCAACTGAATAACTGACACAAAAAAAAGAAAGACAAAACACAAAAGGCGTTAGTTTAAGAACATGTTTGCTTTGTCTGCTCTAGACTGAGTTAAGGGGACAGACTCAAAATATATTTAACATGGCACTGATGGCGTCTCATTATAATATGGAAAAAAGGATAAGATGAGTCCATTCTGAGCTACTGGACAAACATGGTGAACTGAAAAAGTCTAGGAAAGTGTTTTAGACTCCTAAAAATGTCTATCTATAATAGTATAGTACAATAATACTCTCAAATTTTTACATTTTTTATTGTTTGTCATGTTTTTCTATAAATTATGTTTAATCTCTCAAGCATATGTTGATTCTTTGAGAGGAACCAAACACAATTTTTCACTTCGTGGACAATAAAACTCAGATTAACTACACCTCCGTCAGCTGAAATAACAGGCTCATTCTAATGTACGAAAACACAATTCTCATGCTATGAATAGAATATTTAATTTCTGCTGTTAAGTCCTCCCAAACGCCCCTAAGTGCCCACTAGAGCTTGCAAATTATTTAAGACTACCTGTTTTTTTGTATAGCAGGGATAGAGTTCCGGACAATGTTAATTTTAGTCAATCAAGATCATAAATTTACAAGTAGGATGAAGCAATAGAGTCAAAAATGTTATCATGATTAAATGTTTTAGATCAGTTCAAATCAGTAATAATAGTAAATGCCAAATTATTATTTATTTCCATTTTACAGGCTGATTTTTGGGTGAAAACTGGAAAACCACAATAGTTTTTTTTGGGCAGAACTTTTCAGAAATGTATTCATACGTATAATTCAGAAATCAGAACATTAAAAGGAGAGTTGATAAAATATATATGTTTGTTCAAAATCAAAATATTCATGAGTAAAATGACATAAAACACTGTTTTGACAATGTAAACAAAATAAACCTTCAAGATAAATGATGATTATTATAATATGAAATTCTATGGATCAACACAGGACCTTATGATATAAATACAAAAATGGTATAATATGATACTTGAAAAAACAATTATTCAGTATTGTTATCAGTATAGTTTTATTGCCCAGGCCTATCTGGAAGTAAACAATGATCAGATTTTCCTACTCTGACTCAGGGCCAGGTTTTATCCAGGTCATGGTAAAAGATAAAAGAAAAAACCCAAAACACAATCATACCATTAATAAAAATAGTCTCAGTCGGTGTAAGAAAAACACAGAATATTAAAGCAGGTCCAGCTTTAGTCGACTACTTCCTTTAATCCAAAACCCTTACCAGGAGCTAGGAAAAGACTTGTGGTGTTTGAACAAACCCTGGAAACTGTAACAATGAAGGGGGGATTCTGCCAGTGTGTGTACGTGTAGGATTGTGTGTGTGTGTGTGTGTGTGTGTGTGTGTGTGTGTGTGTGTGTGTGTGTGTGTGTGTGTGTTCTCCAAACAAACAGACAGGATCTCAGTGTATGGGAGTATAAAACTAGACCAGAACTCAGCCAACCACCTTCTCTTGGCATGGGTTGTTTATTTTGTTGTGGTTCCTGTCAAAAACAAAAGGTCAATGTTTCATCTCTTCAGCTCGGCTCTTTACCACTGTCACTGGAATGACCGGCTTTGATCAAACACCCAAGATCCAACGAGCATAGTCAGTGCTGGCATACTAACGAGTCTCTAAATTCAGACTAAAACCAAATCATTTACTTATACAGATCTACTAAAAATATGCAGATCAACAAACAAAAACATTCGGAGCCATCCCTGGAGCGTGGCCTGTTGTAGCGCTGAAGTGTGGGTTTGCTTTCAGGAAGGGTGGAGCGCACGGCAACGTACATTTCTTCCAAGTATCCACCAAAATTGCTATGCAGGGGTGATGGCAAGTATTAAGCAGTTTCCTGAATTTACCATTAAATATAAGGTGCAGATTATTCCACTGCTTTTAGAGTGTATGGAATTACCAGGCTGTACATTCAAAGTCAGAAGAGTATTTAGCCTAAGCTGTGATTAGAGCTGCTTCAGGGCAGTTTATCCTTTACAGACGTCCAGGAGTGACAGGAGTGAAAATAAAAGTGTTTGTGAAGCAGCACTTTCCTTTCTTGAATCACATAATGACATAATTACTTCAGGTAAGAGGAATAAAGAAGTGAATATGGACAGGTTCTAGTTTGTGCAAAAAATATCAATGTGAATACTTCTTTATTTCTACATTTCTAGGATTATTTTTGTGCTACTGTCATTACGCATCATATGAGAATGATAGCAATCTATCCAAGGCCACATGTGTAACCTCTTATTATAGTTATTAAACAGCTGCAAGCAAAAAAAAAAAAGAAAGTCTCAAAACAACTACTTTAGAGCAGGAAACATTCGTTCATTCATTCAAATAAACTTTAACCAGCAAGTACTATATTTTGGAATATCACTAGCTTCTGCAATGTCACAATTACTGCTGCTGAACCTAAACTTGACTCAGATCACAACACTGCCCCCATAGGTTTGTACTGTAGGCACTAGGCATGATGGGTAATAGTTTAATCCACCTCTCTTCTCACCCTGATGAGTCCAACATCCTCTGGAACAGGGTCAACCTGGACTCATCAGATCACATGACTTTTTTCCCCACTGAAACACAGTCCAATCCTTATGCTCTCTATCGTTTAACCCTTTGAATCCTGAGCCTAAAATGGTCCGCCTGGATTTTTTAAATTTTAATACAGCATGTCAGATAAAAAAAATAACTGTACAGTCACACAGGTGAGGTTGTGCTGAAAAAATGATACCAAATAAGGCAACATAAACACTTTTTTTGATGAGAGATATGAAAGCAAAATCAAAAGTATTAAAAAACAGCTAAAATACAGACTTCTAAGTGTTAACTACAAAAAGGTTAGAAAATACGCTGCGAGTCTGTTTGCCCATGTTTCCAGGGCACTTTTTACCCGGATCTTTCCAAATCTAGTAGTCATTTACAATTTACATGTTATAAAACTGATAAAACAGCTTCTAGTACAAATGTGAGTGAAATTACTATAATGACCCAATAAAACCTATAAAGCGCAAAGTCTCAGGTTTCAGAAACCGTTGGAATTTGTCCAATTGCACAAACAGTGACAGTGATAAAACTGCATATGCACGGAGTCAGCGATGGCCCCTCAGGGTTATAAGGGTTAACCCATAAGGACTCTGCACTACTATTGTGGCAGTTTGCAAATGAATTTTTCCTCTATGTTTACCATTTCTTAAGTCATATATCACTGTTTCTTGTAATATTATTCTCTTTATTTTGCATTTCTTACGTAAAAACAATGTATTTTTCTATATTTAACTCATTAATCATGTAGATGTTCTTAAAAGCTTAGGGTAAATTCAAAGGTTGTTGTATCAGAAACAGAGAAAACTGAAGAAAAAGTGTCTTTTTCAGTTAAATCTCTCATTAACTGAACATAAACCCAGTGTCTCCATCCACTGTCATTGATCCAACTCCAGAAGTTTTACTGGTGAATCAGTGTTGTGGAAGATGACAATGTTTCCATGGTAACTATGGAGCCTCCAAACATCCAAAGGGGTCATATCTGATGACCATGAAAATATGACAAACTGCATTTTACACCAATTATTGACATGGATTGATAGGATTAATGGATCAACAGGTATTAAATAGTATAGATCAGTAGATGATGTAGGCTGTTGGTGGATGTTTGGGTTTTTATGGGTTAAGAAATGAGAAACTACTCGCAGCATCAGTTGAAGAACTTATTTCAGCTGAAACATATTACTCGCTGCTGTGATGATCCAGTGGAATGATCTGAACTGTTGGTAATTCTTTCAGTCACACTTTATATAAAGCACAGAATTTTCTTGTGTGTTTCCTTAATTTGTGCAATTATTGTTCCTGTCATCGCTGACAGATGAGTCATCTGAAGGAGTGTAGTTTTAACGTATTTAATGATGATTTTCATTTTAAGTTCTGAATGTTGTCAACTTCAGCACTGGTCTGGACAAGCCTGACTCGGTCCCACAGTTAAAGCAGCTGTTGTGTTGCGAAGGCAGGCCCGAGCCTCTCCCTTTTCCGTGGCAAGTGCTCCAGTGTCAAGTGCTGCACAGGCGTTACAAAGACTCGTCATAAATGCAAACAAGTAGGCAACAGTTATTGACTCAACTCACTCAGAGCTAGTTTGGCGGACTAGCTGGTTGCATGACTAGCTTAGTGAGTTGGCTGAGGCTGGCTGCTTTGCCCATTTCTTCGGCACAATTGTGAAAATGGGTCGAGTGCATTGTCTTTGGACAAAGAGGCCATGCACAACCCACAACAAAAAGTGACATCAGCGCACAGGAAAAAACAAAAACACTGCAGGGGAGCAAGGGACCGGAGGAGGAGGGGAGGAGAGCTCCCATGCCATTTTACAAGGACGCTGATGTTCAGCTCATCTAGCATTATGGGAACAAAGGTGGTGACATGGGAGACATTACACAAGGCTTTCTAAATGACTCTCATTACAGCTCTCCTCTGCTTTCTACTGTAGTTATACTCCATGTTTATCAATTATTACACATCTAATAAAAGAACAAACTTATTAAATAACTTCCAAATTCTAAAATGTATTTCTCTTAAGGATTTCCGTGCATTAATTGTTTTCTTTCATTGTAAAGATTCACATCAAAATACCATCTTTTTTTTTCATTTGTCTCCTCTGTTACAGTTCGTCCAGAGAAATCAATACAAATATAACAAACAAACTATCTTCTGAGCTGCTGTGGTGAATACTAAAGCATAACAAACTCAACTGCCTCCTCTAAACAGTGCAGATCAATTATCAATGGTATCCACTGAATGTTAAGTGTCCTTGTAGATTTCACTCAGCTCAGAGGCTGCTGGCTGCACTGAGGCCTGCTGAGAAGGATTGGCCATTACTCCTTAATCTTGGAAGGAATTTTTTTTCAGCCAAGCCAGAAGTCCTCAGACGTGATTAGGAACGGGAGAAAGAAAAAGATAGAAGAAGTTTGAGCAAAAGTAAGTTAAAGGCAAGGAGAGTGGGAAGAGATGGAAAGAAGAGAGAGAAGGGGGAGATCACTAAAAGTCACATACAGATACAGAGAACAAAACAGATGCAAAGAGACACAGATCCACCCCACACCCACTCCACTGAAAGCAGGTTAACACAAGTAAGCAGCTGTGTAAAAAGCAGAGCTGATGGCAGTTGACTGTGGTGGGACTTATTTGCCTGTGTATCTACAACTGGAAGCGTGTACAGCACAAAGACGCCTATTGTCTAATGGTAGAAAACAGGGACTGAACACTATGTTGTACTTCTACACACTGAAGAGCAACAGCAGCTAAATGATACCAATTATTTTCCTATAATTATCTTCACAGAGAGACGACCAAGTGCGATCTCTAAACTCTGCAACAACTTACTTTCTTCTTCATTTGCGTGAACATACGAGGCTGCTCTTGACAGAACATCCAGAGGTGTCTCCATGCTTGGGTACCTGCGGGACACAAAGGAAATGTAACTCTGTATTAACATAAGGACTATTTTTGGTCATAACATAAAAACTTTTCAATATATCAATGCTTAACGATGTCTTAAAACAAGCTGCTTATTAGATAGAAGTAAATGTTCCTGATTTTTTTTTTTAATCAATTTGTGTTACAGATATAATTTAATAATACAATAAAAAAAAGTCTAAATCAAGTGTTTTCTCTGTTTGCTGTGAACACTATAGAGTATAAACATGACCATTTAGTACAGTTACTATCAGTACTTTTCCCAATTAATTTCATTTCCCCTTGTACTATGATTCACATAATTCCATACAAATATATTGCACTTTTTATCCTCCTACAGCTGTTATCTCAGTCTACTCTCCAAATTACATAATAACACTTAACACAGACAGACAGATGACAAATTAAAGGAAAACACATGCTGCCAAAACAGATTCAAGTGCATTTATTCTGCAAGTCTTTTGACTCTGGTGAAGAGATGAAAGCCTTTCTTCAGTCTTCCTCATCATCCACTGAGCGCTTATGCCATATGGATGATGATCCCAGAATCCCAGAAGGTTTTTTTTTCCTTTAATGTGTCACATGTCTATGTATAAACAATATACAATACAAAACCACAGTGTAATCTGAAATATTATGTATACAACACTACAGAACAAGAAATAAAGGGGGGTTTCATTGACTTAATGAATACCTTATGGATGTAAATATGTTCCCAACAGAATGAATAGGATTAAAGTGACTTTACATAAACAAATTACATCTAATCAGACATTTAATCATCCAGTGAGACGACTTATCATATCCATTAATGTTAGTGTTAAAATGCTGTGACAGTTTATTTCAATATTTATCTAAATCACGTTTCATTCTATGAAATCAGCTCCATGCATCTGTAAAAATCCAGAATATATACATAAATATAAAAAAAAGAAAAGGGTCCTGTTGTGTCCTCCTTATTGTTACTTACAGTGTCATAGAATATTGTGGCTCTATGTGGGAATTTGGAAACCGTTCTTGTGAAATTTGTTTTTGCACTTTTCGGATTTTTTTTTTCGTAGAATGTTGAGCCTTCAGTCCAGCTGTGCTATGAATGGTATTTTTGGATAAAGAAAAAAAAAGAAAAGAAAAGAAAAGAAAGACAGAAAAAGCAGCTCCAGCGCGCTTCTCTCCCCTCATTCTGCATTCCTAAGATACCATTCCCTCGTTTCTTCAGGAAAACTGCATTTTTGACACAACTATAAAAAAAAACCCAAGCTTCTGACTAAAAACATACATATATACTGCTGCACTTTTTTTTTTTTTTTAATTCCCATAACACGATACGGCGTGTGCGTAAAGACGAAGACAGGGACGCGACGCTGATAAGTGTTTGTTTAATTAAATCAATAAAATGTAACTGTCTATAATAGGATTAAGTGCGTTTGGGTTGAATTCCCAACCCGAACCAAGCCAAACCGAACCAAGCCGTGCCTCAGTTCACTTTAGTACTGGAGGGAAATCCCGAAAGTCTGAAGAAATGTCTATATTGAAATTGGCGCAACAAACAAGTAGATTTTCAGATAAGCGTCTATGTGTGTGTGTGTGTGTGTGTGTGTGTGTGTGTGTGTGTGTGTGTGTGTGTGTGTGTGTGTGTGTGTAGACGGAGCCAGCTGAAATGTCCCCAAATCCCAGCATGCATATGGCTGAAGGGGTTTTTCTTGACGTGAAAACTTTGGGAACCGTCCAGCTCTGCGTGTGTGCCTCAATGAAATTACAGCTCTCACCTTCAGATCATAAACGGGAAGCATTACAACTAACTCTACAACACTCTCTTATTATTATTATTACTATTATTATTTATATATATATATAAGCAAACACGTCCCATGCGGCTGAAGGGAAAGAGCGCACATCCTCCAAAATCCACCAACAATGTCAAGCGAAACAAACTTCACTGTTCAGCAGCACGTACCTCCTTCTAGCGCCACTTTGGTATCTTCCAGTCTGATAATGTCCACGCAGAAAAATAAACCAGACAACACTGGAAGCAAGAAGTAAATAGAGAGAAATATATATCCACGGAAAAGTAGAAAACACACGCTGCGTAAACGGTCCTGTTCGGGGGAAAGACAATAGTAGCAGTGCTGTCGGACCAAGTTGGTTGTAAACGAGGAAGAGGAGGAGGAGGAGGAGGAGGAGGTGGTGGTGGTGGTCGAGGAGGAGGAGGAGGAG
>JAPTYQ010000023.1:17051991-17066940 GCA_029814465.1 Ostorhinchus cyanosoma
TTGTGACAGGAGAGTAAGATGATGCCATTAAAAAGGGATGACAGAGGACAGGAGACGCTGAAAAGGCAGCAAATACAGACAAAAAAAGGCTCAGGAGGACGTAAAGGATACATGAATGGGAGAGAGTGTGTGTGCATGGAAGAGATAGAGGTTTAAAGAGAGAGACAGGTCAGTGCTGAATGGTAACTGGAGAGATTTGCGACACGTGTCTCTGTGGTCCGACTGAGCACCATGGCACATGACCGCCTGAGGGGCTGCTGCACTCAGCCATGTCATGGCTCAACGACCACACACACACACATAACACACACATACACACAGCAAGAGAGGCTGGCAGGAGGGTGAAAAAAAGTGGAGGACAACAGGGTGACGTTATTAGACAGAGGAAAGGGAGATTGAGGTGTGGATAGATGTCAAGTGAAGGAGTACGATAAGGAGGGGGAGGATGTGCAGCCAGTGAAAGTGAAAATGTCAGCGTGTAGTGTTGAGACATCTTCAGATTCTGACACTGACATCCAAATGGAGCAGGATAATCAAAGGAGAAAATACTTTTATGGTCCTGTAATGTACGCCGCTGTGTGTCATGAGGACAGGTCAGTGTGACTATCATAATAAGTCAAAGCTCAATGGCTTAGTCATGAGAGTACTGCAGCTTTTTTTATGCAGCTGCCTCTCAGTCTCAGAGGGGCTGATTTTCCTTGTGGTCTGTCAGCCTATGAAGGTTCAACTTGCATTATCTCACAAGCTTATGCCCACAAAGCCTGAAGGAGACCACAGGGGTTTAAAGAATATTAGCTTTGTCTACATCAACACAAAGTACAAAGGCTGTGTGCTTAACATAACTACACACTTAAAGCTATACTATACAGTCTGGCATTTTTATAATTTTCTTTTATAATCTTAAAATGCTCCTAATAAATGTGTGGTGAACTAAAATGTGAAAGAAATTCACCAGGTTTTGAAACTCAAAAATGTTTAATTCTCATGTTTTTCTGATAAAAGTCTGACCAATCATTTTATTTGGTCTGAATAAAATGATTGGCCGAGCTTCCTGTCAGTCATCCACTGCCTCTGAATCTGACTCTATTCACCCGTTTCATTCACGCTGCTCCTCCTGTCAAAGGGTGTGAATGGATAGGACTCTAATGCATGGTGCCGAAGGGAAAAACAGATTTATTAACAGAAACTACAACCAAAGGGAACAAACAGAAGCATAACGTGAGGGCACTTGACTTATCAGGCGCACTACTGCCCCCAGTGGCCTGACCTATCAGTGCATGCCAAAGTTTTTGGACAGATGGACAGATGACCAACTGATGATAATACCCTGCAGCCAGTGTGTCCGAGGGTAAAAACCCGACTTCTGTAGTCAGAGTCTGATGGGTGAAGGATGGTGATAAAGTCTGGTTTATTGTGGGTTGATGCACAACCACAGACAAGACCCTTAAATACAGCTTCTAATGAAAAAGCAGGGGTCCGTACCCACATCATTTGTCAGGGATGGAGGGGAGTGTCCTAGGTCAGGCAGGGGGAAGTGGGCGGGACTTTGGAGGGAGGTGGGTTGTTCATGTTCATGCTAGATCAATAGGTATAGGTTTAAGTCTTTATATTTCTCTGGCTGTTATCTTTTTGGTCTTTTAGCTATTTTGTTTGGTTTAAGGACTAAAACTAAAACTTAGATATTCAGCCAAGGATTAAAAAAAATAATAAACAGTTTGCTGTGACAGGACTGAGTCCACAGCACCTTCATGTTTCAGAAAACTCACCTTTTTAAGAAACGAAGGATTACTGTCGACTGAAACAAACAGGGCACACAGTTGATTTTTGTACACCATTTTGACAATTACTGACTGAGAGATTCACTGATAGAAACTCATGTATACAGTGGACCATTATTCTTCTCATAGCTATCCTCACACACAGATGGACACAAGTGAAAAAATGTTGGTTTGTGATGTTATATGTGATGATAATTCTAGTTATAGGCACATATAGGACAAGCAATTCATCATTGAAGGTTGTCAGTGTAAGATTTATATGTGTTTGTGTGCTTTGGTGAAGTTTGTGTTGGAATCTGTTGAGACAAATAATGGGCTTCAAGCACAAGACTGATTCCAACGCAAACTTCTTATAAGGTGCAAATATTCCATAGTAGAATACTTAATGTGTTGTGAGTGTAGCCACCATAAGTTATTTAGAAATTGTGAATTTCCAAGTAGTGTGTGTATTTCCCATATTTATTGAATATTATGTATATTTTTTATTTAGTGAAGATGAATGTATTTAAATCAGATTCTCCATGATTGAAAAGCTGTCTAAGGTAATTATAACAAAAACAAAGGACACTGGCAACATTTCACTGATGTTTTGTCCATTCAAAGCAATACTCCTCCATTTAAACTCTGTGCTTCCAGCTCTGACACACACATTCACACCCACACAACAACAATTCTCAATGCTCTGTACCACACAAGATGCAGTTAATGAGCTCCTGTGAACCAAAGAGAAGCAGAGGACCTCTGCTACTGCCCCTGTGTGACAAGCCATTATGCAGAGCAGTGAAAGAGAGAAGCTTCTCTGAGGCTCAGAGTTTGCTCATACCCTGTGCACTAACACAGAGCTAAATAAATCTAATGAGTCTTTTTTTTCTCCTCTGGATGTTAGCTCAAATGATGATAAACAACAGATTGTGTGCGTCACTACCTGTCTCTTTTATTTTGTTGAGGGATCTCTTTGTGTCTGTGTAGAATCAGGCTGAAGAACTGGAAATGGTCACTGACGTATACATGTGGTTTTAAATGTCCGCATGATGGGACTCCATTTTAGTGCAAAGGAAGACAGCTTCTTTTGTCACTGTCATGGTGATGCATTATATCCTAGGATATTTTACAAGCTTATCACGGACACCAGCAGCTACAGCTAATGCCTGGGATGTTTTTCTTTTTCCCATCACAGTCATTGTCATGGAACTGGGCAATCTGGCCGAAAGCTCACTTGCCGATAATTGGATGTGCAATCATGACCCATGATCGGTAGGCAAGGTATATTAGTTATTATTTGACTTAAAACGGTTCATTTTTTACCCACAGTGCCTCTGAGTACAGAAGCCAGACCATCAGTTCAGTGAGTTCATTCATATATTTGATGTAATTCTTTTCTGTCTGTAGTTGTCACTTTATCATGAAGACATCCTTTATTCAAGGGGAAGCAATTCATTCCTCAAACTCTGCAGTTTAAAGTGGATTTTCAATGCAGGCAGATGCTACAGATTTACTAAAAATAGATTTAAATGTAATGGAGCAAACAGCCCGTGATGCCAAACTCTGTTAAATACAGTGATTACACTTAAAGTTGGGCCATTTAAACTGAATGTTACTTGACTGAATTTTCTTACCGAGCTTGTATTTATTTATTTAATGACACTATCAGCTGTCTAGGGGTGGAAATTGATAGGATTTTATCAATATCAATGCCATTGTTGATTCTACTTACCAATCCAATTCCATATTGATTCTATCGATTCCTGAGGGTTTTTTTGAGTGAGGAAAAAGTAGTTCAGCAGGTCATTGTGGAGCTTGTTTGACCAGTAACGTTAGCACTCGTACACAGGCAGTCAAACACATGACATTCCTGGAATTTGATTCCACGCTGGGTCGACAAATGCTTGAGCTTGTTACTGGTATTTGCACCCTTACATGAAATTACAGCATTACACTGATTACACACAGCATCATTCTCATCTCTTTGGGTGAAATATAGCCAAGCTTTGGATCGCTTTCTCCTCTCCATGATGCCTTGCGGTTGAAGTAGGTCAGTGGGGGATGTGATTACGTAATGCACCGCGACGTGACGTAAGCAAAACCAGAAAACATGCTGCGAAATGATAGAATCGTTAAGAAGAATTGATACCGCTGGAGGTGTACAGTTCCAATGGAATGAATCAATTGGAACCGGTTTGAAGTCGGAACCATTTTTTTATTTCCACTCCTACTGCTGTCTTCTGAAAATAGCCTATCTGTCAGCTTAAGGTCTCTCAGCCCTGGTTGTAGCTTTTCTTTACTGGTTTATAGCAAAAAGTTCCTCACAAAATGAATTTGTCATTGTCAAAAAATAACCACTTAGAGTGTTTACTTTTTCAATGACGGTCAGAATGATAATAGGTCTACCAGGTAACCAAATCTGTCCAAAAATATGACCCTTTTTTTCATTTAGCTTAAAAATGATTCATGTTACTGAATGTGTTATTAGACATAATATTTATGTGTGTGCAAATATAAAGACTTGTGTCCATCATTTGTTTCTAACAGGGAACCGTTTGCTTGAATGTGATACAAACATACTGTATGTGTTAAAACAAATGACAGATGCTGTTGTGGTTCTGCTTAGTCTTGCGTGGTGATGCACACTGTCATTTTGTCTTCTGCACAAACCGGCTGCTTCTTTATAAGCGCAGTTTAATCAGCACACCGACAGAGGTTCAAGCTGTAAAATTCCTCTGCTCGATTAGGAATCAGATCAACTAACAGCAACGACTACAGCCTCAACGCTGCCAGATGTATTCGATAAAGCCGAGCTGGATTAATTGATAAATCGTTCATTTTTCCATCTGTGTGGTGGAGATTATGGAACGCAGAGAGCGGCATATTTATCGTGAGTCGAGGCCTCCCCTCTGCTCTGCGGTAGAGATGCAGAGTCTATGGCTTCCCAGGTTGCATTTGTACGTGAGCTTGTAATGTTGCAGATGTCACGACTCAGGAAAAACGCACAGATTTTCTCTAGTATGTCCTGACCGTGGATGAGTGTGTTTAATTATCTTGCAGGAATAAGTGATAATTCACAGCTCAGCTACCTCCAGCTCTCCACAATCCAGTAGACTAAGTTAAATTATCTGTCAGGAGTCGTGAAAAAGCCCTTTTCATGGTTACTCGCTCTAACTCTATATGCCTCTTTTTGTCGTCCTCCGTGTGATTTCTCTGCTGGAGAGCTGGAAAAAAACGAACTGTTCAAGAGAAATGTGTTCAGTCCCAGTATTAGCAGCACAGCAGCTACATAAACTACAGTATAAATCTTTAATAGTTAAGTTCAACCATGCACTGAATTAAAAACAGCATGAACACCGGAGGATAGCTAAGCATTTTTAAGTAATGTTTTATGAAAGAAGTGGTCATTAACCTGCCATGTTTTCACTAAAAGCTCTTTTGAGTATGATTGTTAGCACTTTCTTTTTCCCTCTCAAAAGCAAGTAGAATAAAATCACACCTTTTTTTGTGACATTTTAGACCCTTATAGCGAGCCAGTAAAAACATGCAACAAAGGTCTCCAGTCACGACAATTTATACTGTATGTTACCGTTTTCAGAAATTACATCACTTGTTGCTTGCATTGTTTTAAAATCTCAGCACAGTGAGTAGATTAACAGAAACTGCATTCAGCTTCTTAATGAAATACGTATCTGACCTCAGGAAGAGGACATATACTCTGCAGAAATAATAATATAAGAAAAAGGATTTCCAAAAGATGCATTTACAAATGTTTTTTCAGTCATTGGCACCAGGATTATCTTCCCATCAAGAGATGGATTTAATATCTGTAGCCTCTAGAAATAATCCATCACTGCATTTTGTTCAGTCACGTACAGGACAGCCTGCTTAGACATGCAAATTACATTTTGGTAGACAGACACATTATCTAAACATAAACACTATCCTAGCTGCTGCAGCTTTCCTGAATATGAACATAACACTGTACACAGCAGAAATTGCTTTTGCCAACATACAATTTACTAACAATAGCCAAGGGTGTAGTTTGTGTTTCGTCGTATGTGCAGTGATGTAAAAGCAGCCAGGATTTCTTTAATGATAACATGGTTAACTTAAATAGCCGCTCTTTTTAATTACTTTATCAAAGGCTCGTTGCCAGTGTAAACCTTTATAAAGCCAAATAGCACCAACGCTTATTAATCCCAGTCCCAGCAGCGCTATAGTCATATTCCAATTAGTCTGGAACTTGCCTGTTTTCAGGGAATCCTTGATAATATGTTTTTAATACAGTTACACATTGAAGTCAGGGCGTTGTGGAGTTTTAAAAATAGACAACACCCTTCCAGCCCCAAATTTTTGACTGTGAAAATGCATCTAAAATCACTGTCCTTTACTTGATTAGAACCCAGATAAAGGTAATCAAAGTAAATACCCAAATAAATACATCTGAATCAACCTCACAGTCATTAATCAACAGGTGTGGAACTGAACCACATGAAAACATCTTTATGAGAGGGATTTTCTTTTTTATTTGCCAATAAAAGCCTGTTGTTAACATGGGTATCATTCTGCTTCTGCTAATACCAATAATGGGTCAAACATCTTGTTAAATCATGATTCATCAATGTGCCTTTACTTAATTTTACACGGCAATGTAAAAGACTTGAAAACTGATAGAATATAGTGCCTTTATAACCTTATGATCACTTTAAAACAATAGTTTTAGCATGAAGCCACTGATTTTTTTTTCTTAATCAGAATAAATAAGAACCCAAGCAATGTCATGGATGAAGGACAGGATGTGGACCAGACAGTCTGATCTTTTACCTCGTCCTCTGTCAGCTGAGTCGACTGTGAGGCAGATTTATTGCACATTTAAATAAAGGACAATAAACCAAGGAAAACAACTGACTGTGTAAAACAGACCCTTTTATGTCATACTTCACTGCTTTTTCTCCAAGGTTTTCTCCAAGTGCATTCCCTTTGACATGTCTGATGGAAGTCATCCTGATCATATAAACACTATTATCTACTTTCCTGCTTGTTTGTTTTTTATTTTCCTCCATTAGTAATGGTTTTCTAGACACAATGATGTCTTTGCACTCTTTTCACCCATGTGTTTCCAACTAGTCCTCCATTTCCATTCAGTTCAGTTTTCGAAGACACACCTCTGGCTGTATACATATCTTTATATTCTAAGGCATATTGTTGATCATATAAAAATTGTGAACATAATGATTATTCTTGACTTAGTGCTTATTGTACAAGATAAGTGAGTAGATTTGATCGTTGCACACAGTTAATACTTCTTGTGCTATGATGCATTACAAGGTATTGAATTGTCGTGTTTTGAACCACCACTGACAGCCTCCGAATTCCTTTGAATTCATTAACAACAATGACAAAAGCTGAAAACATAATTTTTGCATTAAGCCAACACAGTGTACACTTGTTGGTGTAAATAAACTTCCTTGGTGGCTGGCTGAGCCATTTAAAAATAAGAAATATGTCTATAATTGTATTTTCACAAGTAGTTTTTCAGTTTTTAATTTAACTTTTGACTTCACAGATTTTTCCACCTTATTTCAAGCTGATGTATGATGTTGGAAATATACCAAGCATTTCCTCAGTGTGTGAAGAAAGACCCTTTAAGACCCTTCTGTTCTGATTAGCTGGAGGTGATGTTTATTCACTTTTTACCAGCTTTGTAACTCCTGAAAAAACAGTCATTGAAGAATCGACTGGAAAATGACCGGGTTAGTTAAAGGCTTGGCTTATTGCCAATACCCCACAACGATATAGGATTGATAGCATTCTGCGCAGTGAGGCAGCAAATTGTTCTAAGCCTCCATCGCTGTGTTTTGTTTGGGAGGGTAGTGACTGTATAATGGAGAGATGAAGACTGGACAATAAAATAAAAGAGGTATTGACTTTAAGTGACAACGCTAAGGACGCACTGAGCAGGGTTGTGTTCATGTCCAGAGGCAATGATGCTAATGAGTTAGCAATGTCACTTTCATTTTGTTGGGGATATTTTGTATTGAAGCTCTGAACAAACTAAACGAGCCAGACTCAGGTGAAATGATGCAGCTAAATATGCTATAATCAGCTCGTGTGTTTTTGTACAGTCCATTTGATACAAATATAATTATGTCCCACCTGCTCAAAAACCAAAAGCACAAAAATATACAAAGGTTAGTGCATTTACACACGAATCCCCCCATCTTTTTAGAATATTATGTTTTAAAACATAATTTTCCTAAAACCTAACAGTAAAATTATGTTTTTCAGTAGCACCTGAAACATAAACTAAAACTTCAAAAGCACTTCAGATCTTTTAGGGGCTCATACTGTCTGTGATGTTCTGTATTTTTGCCTTTGGACTTTAGATCCCATTAAACCAAAGTCATCCAAATGCTCCAGCTTGACCCATAAATAAAATATCTACTGCTTTTTATATTTATTTAACCAGGAAAGACTCACTGAGATTAAAAATGTCTTTTACAAGCATCCTGGCAAAGATGACAAGGTTTCAAACACAATTACAACCAAACATACAACTCTACAATCAGATGACTCTACCTTATATTTCAAATCATTTTGTAATTGATTCTAATCAGAGGGAGAAGCATATTATGTCACTGGCTACCAGTTTCACCTACTTAGTACATCCCCTACCTTTACACAATAATGTGAAGGATTTATTGTGTTCTAGACACTTTTACTGATTGCACACAGTGCAGACCTGACAGTCTCTTGTACCCATATTCAGTAAAATTACAAAATAATCTGATAAAACTGAGCCTGTGACATGTATAAACAGATTATTTTTGGCCACGTCTGCAAAAAAGGCACCAGTTATTTTCTATTGGACACTTTCATCCAAGGAAAATGTAAATACATGTGCATACAGATTTTGCATTTAATGTGGATATGAAATTAATACCCATGAGCCAGTCTAAATGATACAAATACACACATGGATATATTGTATTTTCTGTGTGTAAAAATTGTCCATGAGCCCTTGGTGTCTATTATCAACTTCCTGGTACCACATATCATTAATTTTCATCATGCAGGGTAATCAAATATAAGAGATAGACCACACAGTCCAAGTTCCAATCCATAGTAGGTAGTTTTGGTGAAACATCAGAGACCAGGTCCCATTTCATGCTGTGTTTATTTTTATATTCTTTCTCTTTCTCTTAGTTTATGCTGACACTTTTTCTAAACCTACCCAATAAGGCTGCTACTAATGATAATTTTAATAATTGATTAATCTGTAGATAGTTTTAATAACTAATCAGTTCATTGGATAAACACAAAAGACCCAGTTCTCAAAGATCAGTATTTAAAGCAAAGCAATATTGGCTCCAGACAAGTCACTAATGATTATATTCCCACAACGGCTTTGGGTATAGATAGTGAGCACTAGTCTGCTACCTACTGTGGACTTGTTATGTCTGGAAACTAGCAAGATATAGTCTGTAACCACCTCTGGTAGGTAACGTTGGTCTGGTGACCTGATAAACGGAGATTGATGAAAACATTATAATTATGATGATAGTGGGCTAAAGTAATCACGACACATAGGCCATCTAAGATAGGTTTATATTCACGGTGGCCACAACAGCCCTGTTTGTCCGAAATGTATTTTGGCCATTTTTTTTTCAAATTTTGTTACATTAACGTTGCACTATGTTTTGTGCAAACGGGGCAGCTATGGCCACTGGGAACATAATGTAAACCTAGCTTTAAAAATCTGGCCTGGCATCCAAAATCTCAGCCATGCTACTCAGTATTTTCCTCTGTTACACTCCACAGCGTGTGGGTATACCTCAGTACTAATGTGCTCAAGATCTAACAAATCAACTACCGAATTTGTTACCAACTCTTTTAAGAATAGATTTGGACTGATTTAATCAATTCTTTGTTGCAGTACTACTACTCAACCAAACAGTAACCATTGTATATATATATATATGTGTGTGTGTGTGTGTGTGTGTGTGTGTGTGTGTGTGTGTGTCAGATGAACCTATAAGTACAAAAGTGAAACCTTGAAGTGTCGTGTGTGACAAGGTGAGAGTGAGAATATATAGTCAAGTCAATGCAAAAAGCACTTGCTGTAAGTTTTAAGTAGACTGGCATTAATCTGTAGAAGTGCATCGTTTACCATACATTGCCCTTCCACCCAGCTGGCTGTGGTTTGCGAATCTTAGCCAGTAGGTGGATCAGCAGTTTTCATGTCCTCTCTTCTGTCTCTGTGTCTGTCTGTCCGCTTGCCCTCTAAAATTAAACACGATGCTACAAGCACTGTCACGACAAATAGGCGGTGTGGGCGTTGGATGCACATGCACGTACATAAGAGACAGGAGAGCACATACACACCAACACAAAACCAGCCATCATACAAGCATCATGCAAAAAAAAAACAAAACCAAAAAACAAAGAAGAACAATAAGTGACGTGATGATTACTTTGCAAACTGTGACAGTGAAATAGTGATGAGTGTGTGGGGAGTTTGTAGGTGTGTATTCTATTTAACTGTATGTGTTAAAGTGTATGTGAGAAAACAAGAGACATTTATATAATGAAGATTCTCTACATGATGCTTAATTAGATACAGTTGAATAAAACATGAAATTGTGAGAATGTGGTGGCAGCTCTATTGCCACTTAAGAGTTTTATAATTGGACCTTTCTGCAGATCGCCACATTTTCCAACTGTTGAAGATTCGAGGGTTTTAGATGTGACAGTCCACTGATGTTCTTCCTCTTACTGAATATTCTGATGTTTTGGTCTGTGGATAAGTCTGTCTGTTAAACAACAACAGGCAGTCTCTTGTTTTATTAAAAGGGACAAAATATGAAAACTAGTTTCATTTCTTTAGCCTGGAGCTCTAAAAATAATGTCAACTATCAAAACACTTGACGCACTTGACTGGGCCTTTAAATGATCCATTTGGATTTCAATATGCCGTATCCACTCTCAAATAACACTAAAATCATACTGGCATACTGGCATTATTTATTAATATGTCTACATGATGGTATCCATGGCACAGTTGTGGGCAGGAAGCGGGTCTTGAAAGCAGAGGTTCATTTGCATTTAAATTTGCAGAAACTGAAAAAAGTCTGGTAGGAAAAGGGATCAAAACCAAGAGTATGTTATAGAATATGAGCTGAAGCTTCACATACGCATATACTGGTGACATATGAAGGTTACATTAACTTGTAGAGTATGATTTATCTATTTTAACCCTTAAAGACCCAAACAGCTACAGTGACCAAATCCATCTACTGATTTAAAATGTTTTATAACTGTTGATTCACTAATCCTATCAATACATGTAAATCATTGAGGTAAAATTTAGTTTCTCAGCTTTTTGTGGACAAGTCAGTTTTTCTTCAGTTTTGATATAATTACCTTTGAATGTACTCTGAGCTTTTATAAACGTTGACATGATCTGTGAATTAAATATAGGAAAATACATGATTGATACTAAGAAAAAAGGAAACAAAATATGGAGGATAATATTATATTAAATGTAGATAAATCAGTGGTGTAGTGGTCCCTGGAGAAGTGGGTATACTCTCAATATTTGCCTTTTATTTTTTAAAGTAGTTCAGAAAAACACTCTGAACAGTGACATATAAGTCTACTCTATTTAGTTTACCCAAAAATCTGTCAGTCGCATTTGCTCACTATTATAACATTATCATGATGTGATCAGGAGCAGTTTGTGGGTTTTACTGGTCAAACAAGCAGCTGCATGAATGTAAATCTATTCAACATGAGGCAAATATAGGATAATATTAACCTTTCATAACGTTAGCCTTTCATAATGTTAGCCTTTTATAACGCCAGCCTTTCATAACGTTAGCCTTCCATAACATTAGCCTTTTGTAACGTTAGCCTTTCATAACGTTAGGCTTTTACATTAGCCTTTCATAACGTTAGCCTACTCACACATTTTAACTGGTGGCAACAAAGTCTCTTCTCCTCTAAATGTGCAGTCATATGGTCCAGTAGTTTAAAACAGAGACTCATTTGGAAACCACCTTAAAACTTACCTCAGAATTATGTATTCTATAAAGTATATTCTCTCGATATGTGTCACTCAGTTGAAAGATGTTTATTCTGCCTTTCTCGTTCACATTTCCAATAATCGCGAATCTTTCAATGAGATGTGCAGTGACCTGTCAATCAACTGGGGTGGCACTGGCACCTGAGGTGTCCAATCAGGTTCCAGCGGTGGCCAGCACTAGTTACCAGTATTTTCCTCGGAATGACCCGCCCTACTCTGCTTCTGATTCACTACGTAATCAGTTTTCGAGCCTCAAGTTAACTAATCTAATCAGTGAAGGCAATCAGAGGCAGAGTAGGGCGGGTCATGGTTTCACCAATTTA
This sequence comes from Ostorhinchus cyanosoma, assembly GCA_029814465.1. NCBI lineage: Eukaryota > Metazoa > Chordata > Actinopteri > Kurtiformes > Apogonidae > Ostorhinchus > Ostorhinchus cyanosoma. The sequence continues at coordinate 17,064,162 of JAPTYQ010000023.1, forward strand.
GGGGGAAAAATGCGTATTTTGGCTGCAGATACTACTGAATGGTGCACACCATGGGATTTAGAAGTGGGCATATGCAATGCTGACTGAAAAATTTGTAGGTATACGGCATATACCCTGGACTGCACCACTGAGATAAATCAATTTTAGAAAAGTTAAATAGAGAGAAACACTAATTTGAGAACTGCCACAAAAATAGCACTGAGTCTCTATGGGTTCAGATAAATATAAATGGATGAATCCAGTTTTTGCCCTAAAAGGTTCACAGAGGGCACACATGCCTTCAGTGTCCACACATGCCTACACAGTTCAGGATGTGTAGGAAAAGAAAGTGGTTACAGAAAAGTCTGCAACAGGATCTAAACTCCCATCCCCTACATGAATGTCACATGGAATATACAGCACACTAAATCTCAATGCACTGCAAGTAAACACTGATATAGTGTTATGTATGTCCTTCTTAGGGATGAATTTGTCTGTCATTTTTAAGTTGTTAAAGTTTCAAAGTGTCAAACTATTTGACACACCTATGCACTGTAGTGGACACTAAATCTTTGTCACTGAGCCCTGTACTTTCCTCTTTTTGACGCTTACATAATACACACATGTCACAGTAAAAAGACATTGACGCGTGACTGACGTCTGTCATCAGTGTGTGTCTCCCAGGACAGTCCTTGCTGTCCACTCCCAGAGTACATTCCCATAAATGGATTTAATCTTATTTTTGCATTTTGAAACATTGCATTAAATCTGAAATCTCAGCTGTGACGGAAATCCTATTTTTATTCAAGTGGAAAACACAGAAGCGGAATTGCACCACAAAGAGCTGACGGCAGTTATCAACCTGAACATTGCCAAGTGACAAACTGGAATGGTGTATGAGTGACGCAATTTTCCATTCAAAACCTCAGTTTATCCTCTAAGTGGACCTTTGACTCTTTCTTTGGGCTGATTCTCTGTTTGTAATTATGAGTCCATGTGCAGGGGTGTGTGGTTTTATAACAGACAGGACCTGTAGGTGTGTCAGACAATGACACAGACAACAGAAAAGCGGCTTCTGGAGATGAGCCTCAGGTCTCATCTGGGACCAGCCACTGTCATCTTTTCTACAGTGATTTATCTGCTCTCCATCCTGTTGCAGACACATACTCTGTCTAATATCAATGCAAAGAGAGCTATCACCTCAGTTTCACCTTCTAGAATGATGAATCTTTAGGCATTTCTAGCAAAAATTTGACATTGCAGTTCAAGGTTTTCAGATTCCATTGTTCAAAGAAATGCTATTTTTCCGTTTTTTCTCTATTTGCAAATTAGAAAAACCTTCAGTTTTAACTAATATTGTCTCCCCAACTTATCAAACATCTCAACCTTTTTATTTTACATCAAATATTCAGACGGTGTAGAAATCCCAGTCTTTAACACTGAGAAGGCTCTTCAAACCCCACAGTAGAAGACAGACTTTAGGTTGGATTAAGTCCAGTCCATGAACTTTGTCCCTGCTGGAGCGAGACTGTTTGCAGATCCTCTTAACACCAGAGGACCTTTCCTTTATTCTTATTGTACATCAAACATGATAGAAAAAAACCTAAGAAAAAAAAAAAAAATTAACTTTGCACTGCAAGGTATTCAGGGCAGCTGCCAGCGACTCAGTGATCGGTGATTTACGCTCAATAGAGACAAATAAAGCTGCCAGAAGAAACACAAATGTCAAATGAAGAAGCAGTATATCTGATGCAAGCTCCTGTAATACAGAAAACAAGGTCTGAGCACCAACAGATAATAGTAAATTATTACTAAAAAATCACCTTAGAGGTGATATATTATTAGAGGACTTTGCTGCACACTCTGACACTGTAGGATAGAAGATTTGTCTGCTTTTATTAAATAAACTCTTCATATTTTTGTCTAATACTGTACCTGCAAAATTTTATCAAATTAATTAATTAAAGATATTTCACAAAGTCATTTTTAACTCAATGATATAGTATTAAGAACAGTTATTGTTTCATGAATAAAAGGGTGTCAGTGCTCAGATGGGTCAATAATGAGCCAATATTAAATCTATTTTATGCCTTTGTAAAGCACTTTGAGTTACCCTGTGTATGAATACAAATAAACTTGCCTTGCCATTATAACATGGAATGACCAGTGGTCTTTACTTGAATTAAAGTTGAGACAGAGTGTTGTGTATTTTTTCTGTGAAGGACATAAATATAGAGCGAAAGGTTTTATTCATTTATTTATTTTTTTGAACATTATCAACCATTTGCAGTAATGAGGAGGTTGGGTTTTTTTCTGCTTGAAAAATCTCAATGAGCAATCACGCTGCATGTTACCAGTAATTGTTTGGATTTGTCACTCGAACTGCCACTGCCACTAATTAGCAAACAGAAAACTAAATATCAATGCATTCAGTCTAATGAAAACAGTTTGGCTAATTGGCCACAATGGTCACGCATTAACAGGAGTAAGATTGGCGTGATATTAGTACTGCATTGATGCAGATGGAAGGTGAATAGAAAACACTGAGTCTGTGAAGGATGTGTCATGGTTTGAATAAACATTGCTCTGAACTGACTGATCGGTTTGTCGATTCCTATTCAGCGTTTTCATTTACATAGTCGCATTAATATTAATGACTAAACCCCTCGGTAGACTAACGCTGCCAATCGATCTCCACTTCCATTCTTGTTTCAAAAACACAAATATATAGATTATAAAACCTCAGCATATCTTCTCTGTCCTCTCAGGAAGAGGCTTTTGTGAAGAAGAAGAAGAAGAA
>JAPTYQ010000023.1:17068909-17082236 GCA_029814465.1 Ostorhinchus cyanosoma
TGCTCATTGAAACAAAAAGAAACAGGAAGTGGACGTGATTGTTTTCTTCCGGTAGACATCAAAACGTCATGTCCACACTCTGTCCAATCAGAACGCTCTGTACCCCCAGCTCTGAAAGAGGAATTAATTGAATCATTTCCATGGAAACACGAAGGAAATTCCTTGATACTTGGGCAACATAAATGTTAGCTGAATAGCTGCGTTGTGTAATGATCTGTACAGTCTCTCTAAAACGCAAATCATAGCACAAATGAAGATTGATCAGGATCTAAATGGTGTCAACAGTCAGACCAGCTGAATAAAATAGAATTTTGTTCACCATGGATTTCTGTTTGTCTTAAATTTGGTGTCCTTTTGGTAGAAATGCTGCAATTTAAAGTTAAAACAAAGCAGTTAAATTGAAAGGACGGAAAATATCAAAATTATAATGACTCACGTCTGCTTTTCAAGGACAAGCAGCAAATCACTTACCCACAAATATACACACACACACACACACACACACACACTTCAGTAAATCTCTCAGCATCTGTAGGCTGGATTCAGTGAAACCTCAAAAAGACAATTAAGTCTGAAGGTGCTCCCTAGACGAGTGTCTTTTTCCAGTGAAGCAGATGTGCTGTCAGTGTTAGCTCACACACAAACATCTAAGTCTGCCTCTGTGTCTCTCAGCCCTGTGGGTCATCATTTATCACAGTAATGTAATAATCCCACACAAACAAAACACTGCACTAACATTTATCTGTTGGGGATGATACAAAAAAATGACTCTACTTATACTTATCCACCACTTTTTAACATGTTACCCATTTTCCAACAGCTTTATCCCGTGTCAGGACATTGTTAACCCATAAGGACCCAGTGTTACTTTTGTAGCTGTTCACAAATACATTTATCACCATTTATTGTAATATTATCTCCTGTATTTTGAGTTTTTTCAGTGTAAATCATTTTCCTGCATTTAATTCACTGATCATGTAGATGTTCACAAAAGCTCAGAGTAAATTTAAAGGTTATTAGATCAGAAAAGAGAAAAGTGAAGAAAAAGTGACTTTTTCAGCAAATCTATCATTATCATATCATTCCACAGTAACTACAGAACCTCTGAATGTCCAAATGGGTCATATCTGATGACCATGAAAAGATGACAAACTGTATTTAATACTGATTTTAGTGATCAGTAGGTATGAACAGTTTAGATCAGTAGGTGGTGGATGTTGTGGTCTATGGGTTAATACATTATAGTATCAGAAAGCAGAAGCCATTAATAAACTTCTTTGGCTGGTGATTATCCTCTTGTACACTTTTAACATATTTTTAGCAAGTTATTTGATGAAGCATTCAAAGGAACCATGATATTTTGAGCTGCCGAGTTGACACATTATTAGAAAAGAAACAGCAATAAATCCAAAGTCTCAGGCAAATTAAGTTGTTCATTACTTTATGGAAGAAAAAACACATAAAGTCACAAATTACTGAAGTAATTTGTTAAATGATGGATTATCTAATTAATATTTTGTCTTTGCAGATTACTTTGCTTGGGTGAGCAAACCAAATACAGTCATTATTTTTCCTAGCAAAATTTTTCTGGAACCTGGCAGCTAAAATGCCTCTAAGACGAATTCAAGCCAGCAGTGTCGATGTAACTCACTTTGATTTTTGTTACTGCGTAGGAGATGTTAGTTAATACAGTTGCATAGTACTGAGCACAATATACAGTTTATGTTATGCATTGACCTGAGAAAAATAAAAAGGAGTATCAACGTCAACTAAGTGATTCCTGCTGCGATGTGAAGGAGAACGTTGGCAGAAGGACATGTTACAGCTTCCTGTGCTGCAGCTGAATAATTGAAGTGACTTGTTCACCTCAGGGAAGAAAACACAAACCCAGCCCACTGATTGGGATCTTTGTATTCTGCGCATGATTAGACAGTTTTTGCTCATATATTGCTGCCAGGGCTTTAAAACATGCACACACTGGTGGACAAATGTCAGATTAAACATTGATCTTCTGCTTAAGGAGACGGAAAACAGGAAGTAAAAAAAAAAAACACACACACACACACACACACACAAAAATAACGTGTTGTATGCCTGTTAGTGTTTGTAGGTTTGAGCCTGTGAATTATTCACTGGTTCTTCTCTTGAGAGGTCTGTGCAAACCTCCGCTGCCGGAAGTGAAATTCTTATCCTACTACTGCAAAATAACAAATAATACTTTTAATGCCACATAACACAGCTTTTTATCTATCAATATATGGTAATTAGGAAATGTTTTCCTGTGAGTTTTGGTAAACAATTAAATGTAACTCAGATCTCTACACTCTAAAGCATGTTGTTGTCTTGTTTCCTTTATTGCCCCGCCCCCCAAAGGGAAGGCGAGGGTATTGTTTTTGGTTCGTTTTTTTTTGTGTGTGCGTTTGTTAGCAACTTTATGCAAAAAGTACTGGACCAATTTTCCATGAAATTTTCAGGAAAAGTGCGAGGTGGTCCAGAATACCTGCCATTAAATTTTGGTGAATGTAGGTCAAAGGTCAAGGTCACCAAAAATATGTTTTCACTATGATAAGAGATACAGCAAATCAGGCATTTCCTTTTCACTCCTGTATACTCAGTTTTGCATAGAGCTTCTTTTTGTTGTCACTGTTGATGTGCATTAACATCAGAACCTTAAAGGCCAAATTTGAAAACTCTAGGTCAAAGGTCAAGGTCACAATAAAGGTCAAAATATAATTTTGGGTTTAACTTTTGAACTATTCATCTTAGAGACGTCCAATGAGCACCAAAATGCTCGTCTTTTAATTCTGCATCTTGTGTGTATAGATTGTTTGTATAGATATTGTTGACCGAAGAGGTCAGGGGTCACTCGGTCGATACCTTATAAACTAAAATAGACTATAACAGAAAAACAAGTGGAGCTAGAGACTTAGTTAATATTGTTGACAGAAAGAAAACCTGGCACAGGCTTCAAAATGGCGTCATGATCTTGGACTTTGAGTGACCCTGAAAGGTCAAAATCAAGGTCACATGATTTTAAATGGTCATAACTACAAAAAGTCTGGTGATAAGTACTCTGTTACTATTGTTGACAGATAGGAAACTACATGTAGACTGACCTTGAGCGACCTTGAAAGGTCAAACCCAAAGTCAAATTTTTTTTTGAGACGGTGATGTCCATTAAGAGCTAAAAAGTTTGTGAGGGCGGGGTTTGTTATGCCGGGTACCACTTGTTTTAACTTGTGTTCTAAATAAATATAGGTAATAATTTGTTTTATTGCAGCCACTGATGTCTTTTCGGCCAGCTAGCGTTATCCATTTCGGTGTTACAGCTCATTTTAACCAGTGTAACGTCAGTTTTACAAAACCAAAAACGACAGGAATTTGAAGGGAAAGAAAACGGAATAAAAGCTTTTGGTGGAGTGTAATTTTGCTGCTCTCTGTTCTTTTTTTTTTTGTATTACATTGGATGACAGTGAAGGCACACAAGCTAGTGAAATCATTATAGCAACCATGTCTCTCCACACTAGAGCTGATAAGAGTGTTCTGTCACTTTCTGTGCCCTTTTACCTTTACCCAGAGTCTTGTTTTACACAGTCCCTTCTGTATTGGAGAAAAAAGAGACAGCGAGGGCTTTGTGTGGTCATTTGTGCTGTGCCAGGAAGTCGCATTAGTCGGACAGAACTCAAAGTTATTCTTGTGAACATGGAGGAATTTATAGTTGTGTGATGTTTGTTATTGTCCAGCGTTTGATGTATTGTTGCTCTTTGTAAAGGCCTCAGGGATGTTTTATTGTGAGATATATTGATCCAGGACTTGTCTTGGCACGCTTAAAAAGACCAAGGAAAGTGTTATCAGTAAAGCTAATTTAAGAAAAAAAAACCTACTTTCTTGGGTGTTTTGATGCGTTTCTGCCAAACATTAAATAAAAACAGCATGAACTGTGTTTTGTTTTACTATTAGATTAATTTCATTTTGACATGAATAATTTGCACTGGTATATCAGTGCTATTTTCCCCAAGCATTGACTGATGTATTTTCAACATTTCGAAGCACCACGGCAACAAAGTCAGCCTTGTACAATCACTCTTCCCTCATTAAATCCATTAAAATGCAGTCCCCTGTCATGAATGCCTCATTTGTATGCATACATTCCTTTATTGTTTCTGTGCATTGAATCGATTGTGATAACTGCAGTGGCACAAAAGAGGGATGTAGAGGGAAAAGAGAGAAAAGTGGCACAGTAGGAGTAAAATTAGAGGAGTGAGATTATATTTTTACTTATTTAAATGAGTAAATGTCTTTTACCCAGAGATACTGTACATGGTTAGGAGTGCATCAGTAAGTCATTGTTAAAACAGATAAAAGGAAGAATATTTTTTACATGTATTACTATATGGTGATGACTATATGTGCTCTTAGTGGCTGCACACCCAGTCATTTTATCTCGATTATAGCTTTTATTCTCTCAACTGTGACTCATTACTGTATATCATATCAGTCCTTGTAAAACATAGATTGAGGAAGACATTCAGGCAAATTTATCCCATAATGTCCAGCAGTAAAGCATCCATATGTAATTAAGGAGATTTATTTCCTTATGAGTTCTTGGGAAAGGAAGAAAAAAGCAAAACCCAAATACAGAGCATACGGTTAGATATGATACTGATGTGTTGAAATTAAGTGTGATCCCTAAGGAGGTACACTAACTGCAACACCAACAAGACTGCCAGAGGATTACAGCTGAAGTTTACTGATAATTATAATAACAGGCATAACTTAGCTGCGTTAGCTAATGTTAGCGTTAATTCATGTTGAATCATATGGTCCATCGGTTAGCGAGCTAATTAGCTCAGGTGTCGGTAATTAAGGTGTTTGCACATTTCACAACTTTGACATTACCGTAACGTTCTTAGCTGAAATTACTTAATGGCGTTTTTTAATTTTAAGGATTGCCTTTGCCTGTTTTTATTTGACAGGTTAAGGGGAAAGAGACTAGAAATGAAGGGGAAGAGGGAGTAAGGGAATAACACACAGCAAATGGCCTCAGGTCAGCATTAAACCTGGACCGCTGCAATAAGACTGTGGTGTATGTGGGAATGGGCTCCTGCAGTATCCCCCTCCATGGGCTGAAATATTACACTGATACATGATGTGGTTTGTGTGTTAAGTAAATTTCTATTTCACCCCTCACTCTGTACGTCGCCTTAATCCAAATTTGGGCACAAGATACAGTGTGTAGTTGAGATTATTAAAAAAAAAAGAATTATGGAATGTATTGTCCACACCAAAGGAATTTAAATCCAATACTTAATATCTTGTGCAACATAAAAGACCAATTTTAGTGAAGGAAAAACACATGAATACTTCTATAAAATGAACACTCACTCTGCATTTCTGTGTTTTCATCCAGTCTCTCCTTCTTTGTCATTACTATGCATTGATTTGAAAGACTTCATTTCGTCAGTGCTCTGTGGCTGTTGGCCTCAGACTCTTGGACTCCACAGATCAATAATGAAGGTGGGATCACATGAAATGGCTCTGAAAAAAATAAATAAATAAATAAAAAATGGAGTCAACAGAGCGTAGTTGTTGAATTTTCCCCAGCAGCGAGCCTCAAACGGCTTTGGTTACAGTTTATAAAATGGCTCCCCCACCCCTCGGCTTCACAAACCTGTATCAAAAGCTTATATAACCTAGTGATCTGTAGGTCTCCTCATGTTGGTGTGATTTCATGATGCACTTTCAAAGCAAAAATACCCTGACCCCTCCAATATACTTACCACTATATTGTCTGTTCTAAGAGGACATTTGAACATTACTGATCACAGCTTATTCCCTTTGCTTCTATTTAGAATGAAACATAATGCAGCTTTAAATTCACCTTTATTTTCACCTCTTTGCCTCACCAACAGGCACATTTTAGCTGCCTTATCTCAGCAGTAGTTGGTTAATAGCTTGAGTGGGATCACCACCTTAACATCAGCCGCACAATACTCTGCAAATAAATGGATCTGCAGGAGTTCTTTTGGAAACATAAATGGTTTCCCTTTTTTCTCAAATAAAAAATAACAAAAAGACATTTTTATGCTTTATAGCTTTTCTTTTGTGTGTGGAATTAAGATAAGATTTGAGTGTTTGTGCATGTGGTTGTGAATTTAATTGCTCAACAATAAAATCCATTCAGAGCACTGTTAAAATAATGTTCCCATCTACACTATCTCCATTTCTTGATAACATTTGAATACATTTTTTAGCAGCCATCATTGTAATACCAGCCATTTCATTTCTCAAAAGAAACATGTCTTTAACATGTGTTTTATCAAATACAAGTGTTAGAGATTGCACTGTTTTCAGATTCGTCATCACTTTCTGTGCAAAATAAGTTATGAGAAATTGATATCCCATACTTATTTATTTGATTTTCTTCTAAGTGAAAGTTCACAAATAAAAAATAATGAGACTGATAATACATAAGAGAATAAAACTGCTGGATACAATTTCATGAAATAACAAAATGTTTCAACACCTACATCTTCTCTAGAATAGAAGAGACCGTTTGGCCTGAGGGTTTGTAAAAACAGTTGCATATTTCTCTTAACACTTTGCTGATTTAGTTGGAGTAGGGCTGTTTTTTAATCTTTGACAGCATGGTGCATGTTCTTCACGTTTGAAATTCCACCAATAGTGCAAAATGGATCCAGCAGTGATGAAAACAAAGGCCTTTATCTCACATTTCTTCAACAGCGAGCAGCAGGTTGGAGGTGCCAGTGTCATGTATTATGTTACACGTTGATGGGCTGGATGAAGCTCTGCACTACATATCACTGCAATGTAGTAGAAATATCTTTAAACCAATGTTTTATATCATAGTGGATCATATTACGTTGTGTACCGTGAGACCAGTGACCCAGTATGAACATGGAAACAAACAGTTATCTGTAGTTTATGTTTAGCTTTAAAGGAACTGCACTGCATTTGTCGCATGCTGTTTGTTAAAGCTTATTGGCCCCTCCCCCTCCTCCTGTCTCAGCGAATGAGGAAGAGAGCAGTAACTGTAAAAAGAAGTGAGGGAGGGATCTTAACAAGCACCAATCAGTGAAATGCAAAATTTGTTAATTTTAGATTGTTTCCCAGTGGTCATATTTTGAGCACAAATAAATATGGCTACATCTTTGCACTACACTAGCGGAAGGTTCTGAGTGAACAAAGCTGAAACATACACTTCCCACCAACTGAGAGGGATTATTATTTGGACTGGTATACAGTATTTTTAACTCTACACGATATTGCTGCTTTCAAACATGTTTCAGTTTATTGTTTTGGGATTTTGATCCACAAGCTCCGATTTCATTTATCCTTTTAGCACAAGAAACTTGTGCTAATGCTTCCTTCAGATTGATTTTTTAAATCATGTTTTGTTGTCCCCTAGTGTTTAAAATGAATAAGACAACATTAAGGAAGGCAGCATATTTAAGTCTTTTTGCCTTTGTCACCTCTATATGGATTGTCAGGTACTCACTTAAGCTGTGTTTTTTGAAAGTTCCATATCCCCACATGATGGGTTTTGCTATCTGACCGCTACATTATGTTATTTGCTGAAATTAAATAATGGAGGTACATCTCGGGCTCTCAGCACAACAGTGTAATTGTCCATTAGTGTGTTGGCTTGACATCACAGGTCTTTTCGTATTATTTTGCACTGTGCAGAGGAGATAGCAAACGTGGAGCCTCATTTGTTGCTAAAGCCATTCAGGAATATTAGCTTTACTGTTGCAATAAAAAGTAATATACTAATAAAAAAAAAAAGAAGCAGTGATTTTGTCTAGAGCCTCAGAAACAGAGGAACCTTTTCAGTGTGAAAGGTGATGTGCTTATGTTTTGTTAGTCTGGCATCACCTCCGAGCCACCTCCCACACTAACACTAACTTCTTGCGTAATACAGAAAAAGTCTGCAAAAATGTGTTTAAAAGTCACATGCATTATATTAATGAGATTTAAAAAAACAAAAAAAAACAAACCTGTAATCAAAGTGCTTTTATTGCCTAAACCTAAAGCTGTGAGTTTGAACCCAAGACCAAAAAACGATCAGATAAAACTCTAAAACAAGAGTAAACACAAACACTGGTTCACAAACATTGTCAGTATATAACATTTTCTTCCTGTCAATTGAGCTACAACAGCTCTACGCCTTCAAGTGGGGCTGGAAAAATATATTGCTGTAATTCTGCGGTCACCAATTTTGCTGGCATGGTTATTGATTGTTAGAAGTTAGTGCCTCATACCCTCAGAGTGTTTCCTTCACAGATGGCCGGGTCTTAATGAACCAGACTAGAGAGCCAGATGCTACACTAGGTCCTGCGAGGTTATATGGAAGGAATCTAACATGCATCTTTAATTGAACAAAGATGACCCGTCAATGCACACACAGATTAATTCCAAGTCAAACTGGGTTACAGAGGCTGGTATGGTACAGATAACTGCAGTCTTAGTGTAGTTTTAAAAAAATAAATACCTAAAGTGCTTAACTCTTTATAGGGCACTCATTGAAATACTTTAAAATTCTAAATTACAACCTTATTGTGTTATTGGATATCATCATCTACCGTCTTGATGGTTGGCGTGACAACAGTTTTCCTCATCTTGCCGTAAAACTTACGAGCAGCACTTGCTAAAAAGTAAACACATGCAATAAAACAGCTGTTATAAGGTCATAAACTGACAAAAAAAAAAAAAATCACTCATAGTCCCTATTTACAGCTTCAAAATATCTATAAAATCTCTCTGAATCACTGTATAGTTTTATAAAAACCAACATGCTTCTGGACTTCACTGAGGCACAGGATTGACCCCATATTTTATGTTTGAGAAAATTACCAAAAATAGTCACTTGCCTGTTAAAGGGTTAATGATTTTATGACAAAATGTGGATGTTTCTGTTCAAAGATGGGCTACTTTCTAAGAATTATGACTTAAAGGATACCTATTTCCTCAATTCATGCTCATAATTTTGTTTTAGGAGTAGATTTATAGTAGATTTACATGCTGCGATGCTCAAAAACAAATCACTTTTCTCACTACACACCATCTGATGTGCTTCATTTTAGCTCCTGTCACTTTAAGCCCTCCCTCTCAGGCTGACACTTCTCCTCTAATTGGTCAGCTGACCCCACTCTCCTGTGATTGGCCAAAGCTCATACAGTTGGCATCGCTCACTGCTAGTGTTGTCTGGAGGGTTACATTCAGGAACCCTCGTTAATAAGGTGAAATCATGGCTCCGAGCCTGAATCTCAACAGAAAAACAAGAGGATCAAGCAGACAGCACCGAAACTTCAAGAATGTGGTTACAGGTTATAGGGGGAGCATTTTACTTGGAACCCTTTATACGGAAAAGGGTTTTAGGTGGAACCTGAAGTTACCTGAAGTTCAGCTGCTTCAGTCTGGGGCAGCCAAAATCCAGCGCAGGCCTCTCTTCTCACAGGCTACCACCCCCGTGTTTTCCTATCGGCTTCGTCTCAGTTTGTTTGACTGCCGAGGCTGACACTGCTGACCTTTGGAAAGGAGATGCAGCTGTCTGGAGACAGATCCCTAAACAAACCGGATAGGACAAACACCAGTACACTATTTATATTTCACTGCTCAGATGATGCTTCACTGTTTTATGGGTTTTTATGTGTTTTTGTGGATACAACAATGACCAAACAGACTCGAACTAGCTACTTGAGTCGTTAACATGTTACCAGGCCTGCAGGGGATTGAAGGAGCCGGTTTGTAAAGGCCCATTAGGCTCATTTACACTCATTTTATGTATGTGAGTAGGTACACCTGCTTCGAAGCATCACTGTCTTTATACTTCCATGCATCCATTGTGTTGGAATGAGCATTTGGGGATTAATCCACCAATCCAATCTGACTCTAAATTAACATTTGTTCAAAAAATCAAGAAGAAGAGTCGAGCTTTTGAGAGAAAAAAAGAAAGTCAATAATTACAAACATGGTGATAGCAGAGGAAGAAGCCTATTACTAATGTTGATATCGAATATGTTAGTTATCGCAAATGTGTGAGTAGTTTTTCACCAATTTATGGTCACGTTTTGAAAAGTTCCACCATTTCTCAGATATCATTCTCTTAAAATCCCAATACTGCCCCCAGTGGGACTGCTCAGTTTCCTCTGTTTGGGTTTGCATCTACTGTATGAACTCCCAGGGGACAAACAGAAATACACAGGCAATGAAGGCAGAGGACGGACAGAACGCACCATCCATGTACGATGTATATGAGAGTTTAATGTTGAGCATAAATGGACCTTCATCATAAATTCACATCCAGATTTGAAAACTTTTCTGCATTTTGTGAACAAAAACATTTACACAAGTTTAAGTGAAGATAGATCAGCAGTTCATGAGAAGAGCTAATCAATAGATAGATAGATAGTCTGTTCCAAGTAAAAACAGAAATTTCTCTTTTGCCACAGCTGTAATACAGTTTAAAACCCACACTCAGGCATTAAAATCACCACCAGCACACCAAAAACACCGTCTAACAGATAAAAACAAGTAAAACAAATAAAAGAACAAAAAACACTCCATTTTGTGTTGTTTGTGTTGTATTGCAGAGGGGATGAAAGATTTTTTTGTAGATGTTTTTCTTGGTCAGTGGTGTCCTGTAGCGTCTGCCTGATGGCTGCAGCATGAAGGAGTGGTGGAGGGGATGTGAGGATGGGGGGGGTCTGCAGTGATGAGGCTTTCCTCATCACTGAGCGTCAGTTCACACAGAGGGGTTTGAGCTGTTATGATTGTTATAATATACAAATTCAATAAAAAAAAAAAACATGTCTTTGCTGATGTTAAAAGAACTGAGCATCCTGAGCAGGTGGAGACGCTGCTGTGCCTTTTTGTGCAAATGACAGGCAGGGGTCAAACTCTGCCCCTAGATATTTAAAACTTTGCACCTGCTCCACATACAGAGCACGGACCTTCAGTTAGAACACACTAACATACGCCAATACATTAGCCTTGACTGTAATGATCTTAGCCAGGCGTGTGGTATACAGCTGAGTTTAGCAACAAATCCCCATTTATACCAAAGCAAATCCAGTCCATGCTCATTTACAGGCTACAATCTGAAATGCAGGCATAATAAAGAAGGAAGTGCTCCATCCCTCTGCAGTAACAGATATGAGAATCCAGACTCAAACAGGAAGCAGCGAATGAAGTGAACACATGAAAAGGTTAGGATGGAATTGGTGAGGATCAGTGTTATAAAAAGTTGTTCCTCGCTTCTCAGTGTTCCCCTAATGCAGTGGTTCTCAAATCTGGTCCTCGTGGTATCCTGCATGTTTTAGATATTTTACATACACCTGGAAGCCATTCCATCAAGGGTGTCAAACTCATTTTAGTTCAGGGGCCACATTCAGCCCAATATGATCTCAAATGGGCCAGACCGGTAAAATAATAACAGTGAAAAAAGTACAATTATACTATGATCATGTTTACATCTACAACGTTTCCTTTAAAACCTTGAATAACATGAACAACTTGAAATATCTCAAGAAAAACGTTTGTCATCTACACATGTGCATTACAACTTACATTACAATTACAAATACACAAAACATTTAGTAACAGGCAGAATATTGGTAAATTTACACTTACTTCTCTTAAAACATTTCAGGTTGTTCATATTTGTCCTTGTTATTCACATTTTTTTGTAAAAGGATAGTTTGTTAATATGAAGATTTTCATATAATTTTACTTTTTTACACTAAAACAAAGATAAAATCTGCAAAATCTGTTATTATGATCATATTTTACTGGTCTGACCCAAATGAAATCTAATTGTTCTGTATGTGGAACCTGAATTAAATGGATTTTTGCACCATTGATTGTTAATATCTTCAGTGTAATTCATCCTAGGGGCCGGATTGGACCCTTTGGCGGGCCAGATTTAGGCCTTATGTTTGACACCTGTGCATTACATCATCATCAGGCTTCTGCAGAGCATGATGATGAGCAGATCAATAATTGAACGAGGTGTGTTGGAAGAAGGAAATGTTGAAAACACACAGGATAACAGGAGACGAGGACCTGATTTGAGAACCACTGCCCTAATGACATAGACCTGTTACAGACCCACTGAAGAAGCGCTGCCTCTACTGTGAACTGTCCACTGTGGAACTTTGCAGATCTTATACATGAATAAAAAGCCACCTAACACACTAATAGAAAATGGAAAAAGCATAACAGGTCCAACATTTGTTATTATTTATTTCTCCATATTAAATATACTTTTTAAACTGGATATTGATATTTATGTGCTGTCATGGATATGTTTGTTTTCTGTTAGAATTAGTTGCCCTGTTTTAAGTTTAGTGTTGTATTGATCGAGGCCGTGCTCTCATGGTTGCGTTTATTTGAAAGTTTTAATGCGTGGATTTCCCCCAGAAACTAGTGGGAAGAAGTTAATGGGCAGAGTACGTAACAAATGGATTCAGAGATTGAATTTACTCATGCATGGTCTTGATTTTAGGAGAGGCTTGAAAGGATGTTACGTAATATAAAAACTACTCTAACGCATGAATATAGATGTAGACGGACTAAGCCGTGGAAAAACAATAGATTTACCAGCCTGGACGCGGTAAAATAAGCCCACTTGTGGATAATTTGATTTAGTTTGAGTCTAAAGGCTGATGATTGGCACATTGTAAACCATCTGTGATCCATGTACAGTGTTGTTTAAAATAAAATGTCAGGAGCATTTTGTCGGTTTGTGTGTCGGCTGGCAGCTTGTCTCATTTTCACTGCCAGCCTGTCTGTCTGTCTGTCTGTCTGTCTGTCTGTGTCCTGCTCTCACTAAACCTAAGTTATCAATGTCTAGATCGCTCTGGAGTGAGTGGCAGCCAAGATATCAAGTTTAAGTTTCTAATAAATTAGTATAAGCCAACATAAAAACTGTCATCAAGTCATCAAGACTGCGATCTCTTGTGGCTCAAATGAGAATTTAATGTTAAAACCCATTGACATGATACTAATTAGTGTTTTGACTTGGTTACAATGATCGGCTGTATCTTTTTAAGCTGTTTGGAAAGGTCAGCGCTGTAAAGTTTGCTCCACAACTGAGAAAGTTTGGTAATTAAAAAGTACATGAGCAGGCATCCATTTTCTGTCTCCTTTTTTGTTTAACAGGGATTATAGTGACCAGTAGAGGGCAGCATTGACAACTGAGAAATTTTGAAGAGACAAATGTTAAATTAACCTTCTCTTCTCTTCTCTTCTCTTCTCTTCTCTTCTCTTCTCTTCTCTTCTCTTCTCTTCTCTTCTCTTCTCTTCT
>JAPTYQ010000023.1:17082336-17093239 GCA_029814465.1 Ostorhinchus cyanosoma
CTCTTCTCTTCTCTTCTCTTCTCTTCTCTTCTCTTCTCTTCTCTTCTCTTCTCTTCTCTTCTCTTCTCTTCTTTTCTAGGTCCAAAGTGTTTCGAGGAAAAAAGGTCCTGGGAGACTTTGACATCAAAGTGGAGCAGGTATGAGACTGAAAATGTATACATCTATGAGGCTGCAGAATAATTCATGAAAGGTTGAGAGGAAATTCAACCAAGATGAAAGTGTATTTACACTGTTCACACATTTAATATTAAAACACATACTGCGTTTTGTCTCATTGACAGGATGAGACACTTTTGAAGTAGCAGCTCTTTGATAAGCTCTACTTGTCTATTAATTTATACAGCAGGTTCATTTGTAATTACTAAAATACCCGAGCAGCTACTGGGATTTTATTTCAATAAATAAAATGGCCTACTTATGAAGTATTTGCAAAAATAAGAGTTGATAGGTTTTAGTGTCAGATTTGTCTGCTTCTATTTCCTTGAGAGTTTGGCTGTATGTAGCAGAATAAAAAAAAAAAAAAAAACAATATAGGCATGCACCTAACTTTTTCTTTCTTCAAATCTGTACTATCACTGAATTCTTATGGTTGACAGGATCATTATTTGATCTTTAAAATGCAAAATGGAGTCAAAATTGACATTTTTCTTACCAACAGTCCAATTGCAAGGTTTACTATCACACAACAATAAGACATCTGTCACTGAGAACTTTGGTTTTTCATTTCGCAAACCTACTTTTAACAATGTCTATGCTTTTGAAAGTAGTTATTTATATGTAAAACACCTACATATCCCAGTGTGACAAGTGTCAAAGTGCAGTCATGTCTATTATTTCAATTATGTTAATTTAAAAAAGTCATTTTGGTTTCATATTGGTTCAACCAGGAAACCGTTTAAATAGTACTATGGCTGCGTTTCACACAGATCAGTTTCACACCTAATAGATGTTGACAGTTAAATTACAACCTCAACTGTCACCACAGAAACAGAAATAGACACCAGGGGAGATGGGAGTCGACAGTTATGAGTCACAGAGAGATCCTCATTGTGCTTGAAACCACACCAAAGAGCTGCAACGTGCATCATTTTACCAGAATAACAATGATTTTAAACTCTTCGTA
Source organism: Ostorhinchus cyanosoma (assembly GCA_029814465.1). Lineage (NCBI taxonomy): Eukaryota > Metazoa > Chordata > Actinopteri > Kurtiformes > Apogonidae > Ostorhinchus > Ostorhinchus cyanosoma. The sequence continues at coordinate 17,083,460 of JAPTYQ010000023.1, forward strand.
CTAGAACAACAATGGTCAGTGACTGTCAGAGCTGCTGCGATGGAGTTCAGTTCTCGGCTAAAGTATTTTATTTACAACTTATTTTACCTCCAAATAATAAAATAATTGAAAACTATCTGGAATTATTATAACGTTGAAATAAAAACTCCAGAATTCTGCAGTACATTTGATAATCTTGGCTTTTTTAATGCACCAGGGATCACCAGCTGAACTTCATATGTGTTAACAATTGTGTAACATTTATCATATGATGGGATTCCCGTGTCAACATTGAGTATTAATTGTGAACTGTCTTTTCTTCTTTCTCTATCCTCACAGGCTGAGTTCTCAGAGATCAACCTCATCTCACATTCAAATGGAACCTGTAACGTGGACATGCAGGTCGTCCGAGGGGGCACCAAAGTGGTCAGGTTAGTATCGCACACACACTTAAACACACAATATTTTACACCGAAACCCACTGTCTTCACCATTTTCAGTTTATAACCAATTTCACTTGTTCCTGTTTTCATCACAATAAGATAAAATGTATAAAAGTACATAAAACACATTATATAAAAGAAAAAAAAGAAAAAATCTCCCCTCACTTTTGTCCTAATTCAATTCTATGAAAAGTATTTCTGGGAATTTCAGAGAGAATGCTTTTTATTAGACTGTTTTCATCTATGCCTTTGTTTCTTTTTTCTGTCTTTTTGACTTCTCTATCCTTTATTGAAACTGACAGTAGTGACAGCGAACAGGGGTGAACAGCATGACGAATGCTGCTAACGTTGAACTAGGAAAGTTGTGGTTGCTGTGCACGGTATGAGTCCTACCCACTCAGCCACTACGACGCCACTTTCAGACTTAATTCTTTTGTCTCTGTGATGACATTTGGTCCTGTGAGAACATTCAGTCATTTTCAGCACTTAATCGTAGTACAAGTGCACGGAGGTTTTCATCAGTTTCCAAACATCAGCGCAGCGTAATGTCTAAATCACGTGATCGAGCACAAAGGCGTTATGCACTGCCTGTGTTTCCTGTAAATTTAGATCAGTGAGAAAAGGTAGGTGGTCACAAACAGATACAGTAGATCTACCTCCAGACTGTAAACCAGACAAACGGCGGCGCACTCTAACACCACAAACCACACTGACACGAGCTTCTGGGCTAAAAGCTGCCAGTGACTAAACAAAACTGGAACACCCACTGCTCACCCACCAACAAAGCAGACAGGAAATGAAGACGGCAGCCTCAAACTGATCATCAGTGTGTCTGTAACGTAATTAAGCTTTATGATGGGCTGGTCTGAACACCCTCACACATAAACAGAGTCAACTGTGACCACTGCAGGGGAGGCTGCACACTCAGGGAAACTCAGATTCAGAGGAGGCGACGCTGACCAGCCACACTATGTCCTGCTGGTCTGTTACATACACACCTAAAAGACAGGATTCTCCCAAAACATCTCACTGCAGTCCTTTATAGATATTTTTACATACTTGAATTATTGACATTTGTGTCTTAACGTGCCCCGTGTCCGTCGATGTCACATCAAAGTAGTGATTTTTCTATCTTCTCTGAGTCTGTGTTGCTAAGTAACTCTCACACCAAAGATGTAATCTTTCCACACTCGCGGCGTTTCACAGCTTTTCTAATACAACATAATGACAGAGTACAAATCAGATCTTTAGCTCTCTTAATCTCCTTTATTTTTTGATTGACTCCAGTTGAAAGAAGCAGCAGTTGATAACACAATGATGCAACAATGTATTGCTAGAATTATAACATTCTAATAAATGTAAAAGGACAGGATTCATAATTGATCATTTAGCGAATGTAGAAGTTGTAGTGATATCCACAGATTATGATGAAGGTGTAGATTATTATTATTATTATTATTATAGATTTTATTTTTTAAATGCCTTTCTAGACACTTAAGGATACTGTCCACCATAAACAGTCAATAAAACAATATACAGTAGGATGTGCAGGATAGTGTAATACTTATGTAGACAATAAAAAGTCTGTTATTGTATAGAATGTATAGAAAGTCCAATTAATATTGACTGTTTGAGTGGATTTTCAGTCCATAGGGATAAAAGCTATGTGAACTAGCTGACATGAACTAGCTAATTAGAAAAAGAAACGTACAAGTGGGACTTCAGACAGAAGACTCCTTCAAATCTTTTTTTTTCTTTTCCTTTCTTTCTTTTATTTCATATTAATTCAACAAAGTTCAAAGTTCTGGATGAGTTGTTCAGTGGTATTCTGTTGTTTTTTTTTTGTTTTTTTTTCTTGTTTCATTCAGGGCATTCTTCCAAAAAGGGAAAGCTAGTTAGGGTGACCATGACCATTACTGGCAGCACTGATTCACACTATTAAATTGAGCGTCATGGCCATGTTGATCTTTACTCCTCGGTGTCAGTAATGAAGAGATTACAGTCCCATTAATGGCTGTGTCCTCCCCTCCCGAGTCTTTCAGTTCCTTGGATTGTCTGATTAGTATTCTCGGTGCATGAAGAGCTGGTGGTGGTCACACTGTGCCAGAGTTTTCTCTCTCCGTCCCCTTTCTCCCTACATCTCTTTTACACTGTATTTTGCCTCTCTGCTGTCTCTTTTTCTCACACCTCTCTTTGCTCTTTCCTCACATTCCCTTTCTCTCTCATACACATGCAGAGACAAAAAGAAAAATAACAGGAGTCATGCCCTATCACCGTCAACCCTTCACTGAGCTCAACTGGACTGAGTATTGTTTCTGACCTTGACCTGCTTGTCACAATTTGCCTCACTCGGCCTCAGATTTGTGGTTTTATGTGTTGCGCAGTGTTTTATATAAGACATAAGAATTGTGAAATTCCTACAAAACCATAATAGATGACAACCCTCACAGCATATTTTTCTGTTCACTGTTCCAGACTCATGCTGCACATTCTCTCAGATTTAATATATTCACTGCAGTCCTCCTTGGTGCTAGCTCTAATGTTAACCTGTTGTGTTGAATCGTATTGAGTAGGTCAGGTGGGAACGTATTAATGATAGATCGATATATCAGCCGGCCGATATATCGAGCCAATATTTAAGTTTTTTTTTTGTTTTTTTTTGTATCGGTATCGGCCTGTTGCGTCGGCCGATATGCTGTTTTTTCCCTGCCATGATTTACTGACAGGCGAACCTTGGTGTAGTAATATTTATTAGGTTAACTGTCGCAATTTTTATTTTCTAATTGTAAGTAAAGAAGATTTTCTGACATTTGTTATCATTTGACAGAGAAAAAAAAAATCTGTATCAGCTCCAAATATAGGCCTAGGAATATCAGCAACCTGTATCGGTCATTGGCTAAGGCTGATGTTAAAAAAAAAAAAAAAATCGGTATCGACCCCAAAATAATCCATATCAGTTGATGACTAGAAGATATATCACATAATGGTGAAGAGTGGCAGATATAACAGAAAAAAACCAAACCTGCCAGCACAGTGAATGTAAACCCTGATGTTTTTTATTTTACCATCAATACTTAAACAAACTGAGCAACTGCACTGTGCATTTTGTGCATATTATGAATTATTTATGCTTGAGATACACTTTGTAAACTTGCTTTTGTTAAGTGCTAAGTAAAAAAAAGGAGTATTATATGATATATTTTGGTTTTGTATGATTTTTATGTGAACGTCATGCACTTCATGCAGAAGTGGTTATCCTTAAAAGGCTTTTGTAGATAATAATTACTGACTAATTTTCATCCATTTCCTGAGAGATACACTATTCACCTGCATGAGCAGCATCTGTTAATGGTGAGTTAATTATCAGTGCAGCCACCCCCAGTTATCTGTTCATTGTCTCACCAAATAATGCATTAAAACATGAAGGGTCATTAGTCAAGCTGCTCAAGATACACTGATTGATTTTATTAAAGCACCTCCAGATCCAAAGGTTTCTGTCTTTGCTGCGCAGCATGGGGATTTGTACTTGTAAATAACAACAGCTTTGACAAACAAGTTACATGAGTTCTTCCTTCTGTGGTTGTTAATATTCAGTAGTAGAGAAACAACCTCAAAACAAGGTTGTTTGTTAATACATTTTAAATCATGATCTGATTCAGAGATAACTTTAAAATAAGCCATGATTTCAATAGCTGCCACATTTTCATTTTAAAGTTAAAATAAGTGTAACAGTAGTCAATTTGTTTCACCATTATCCTGAGCCGAGCATCCGAGCAATAAGACGATCCTCTTTTGTTTCGCAGCCCGTAACATGGTGCTGGTTAAGTCTTTCACAGATGGTGATCTCCTCTGAGAGGAAAGAAATGTTCAGTCTTGTCCATTTTGTTTTTTTATTCAGATTTTTTTGTCCTTTTTTAAAGATCTGTGTGGACAGACAGATTTATGTAACATTTTTTTGTCTCAGTTGAGTATATTTGAGAATAACTTACCATATCATGTTATCCATTTACTTTCTTCTCTGCAAAAATGCACGAGAACATCTGCCATTGAAAATGTCACATTGTATTTGTATTTCACACATTGGTCCAGCTGCCTGAAGTTTACAAAGCCATTAAATATACTGGATTCTATGATTTTTATGTGTCATATGTAAATGTGAGTATGAAAACATCTAATTAGAACCTAAAGGCACAGCAAATATGAATATATATGTTTATGTATTAGTTCAACTGTCCTCCTCTTTCCTTGTTTAGGTCCTTCAGGCCTGACTTTGTCTTGGTGCGCCAGCATGCTTTTAGTATGGCCCAGAACGAGGACTTTAGAAACCTGATCATTGGTCTGCAGTACGCAGGCGTCCCCTCAGTCAACTCTCTGGACTCCATCTACAACCTCTGCGACAAACCCTGGGCTGTAAGTAATTTCCTGCAAAGCTAATTAACATCTGAAGCAAAAGGACATTGAATTTGATTTGTTTCTCTTTTCTTTCTCCTCTAGTTCTCCCAGCTGATCAATAATCAGAAGAGGTTGGGTTCAGATAAGTTCCCACTCATTGATCAGACTTTCTACCCAAACTATAGAGACATGGTAAGATATTTTTGAGCTATACTCACAGAAACCCTGCAGTGAGTGCCCTTTTCCAAAACATCAACTTCTTACAACTGACAGTATGTCTTCACTGATGTCCTAAAGCTTTTAAGGTTATATTTGATTGTCATGTGGCTTCATGTCATGAGGCAAAGCTGGGCTTCCTGTTTCTTATATCAAATCAAATCATATTTATCAAATTAAATCCAATTTTATTTATTTAGTGCCACATCATAACAAAAATTATCTCATTTTGCATTTAGAACTGGTCAAGACCAGACTCTAAATAAAATAAAGTCACTGCTAAGTACCCAAGTAATGAAATAAATGCGATTACTGTGTTACAATTAGTCTTTACATGAAGGTAAGTAAAAATGGACAACAGTGATTTGTAGATGTCACTAGTTACTGCTCAAGAATATGGAAACACTATATTATTATTATATATAATTTAAAATAAATGATTTTATTTCGCTGCTGGACTCTCATTTACATATTAATATCATTTAAGCTTGTGGGACTTTAAATAAATGAGGGGAAAAAAAGAGTCTGAGACACAGTTTTCCATTGAGACATTTTATATACAATCTTTTTTGGTACATGGAAATAGAAAAAAATTGATTTAGACAGAAACAGAGACATAAATACAAACCCAAACAATTCTTTCAGTATAAAACAAACATGAAATTGTTTGATAAAACTTCACAAATTCTATACAGTTACTATGCATTATGATTTAATTTGCAATTATGAATACGCTTAAAATATGTCAGTCGAATTACTGCATTGTGTAGCTTCAATGAAACATTTTACTGTCGAGTATAACTCATTGTTGTCATAATGCATTTCAGTCTGTAGGACTTAAGTGAAGTATTCCAGTAACAAGACAGGGTCAATTCAGAATTTTATTTTTAAATCCATATTGAGCCATAATATTAAATAATACCTTTAATAAAAACTGTTTTAATGTATAGTAGCACATTCATGGATCAGTTGTTTCCCTCTTTGCTGGTTAACCTCAAGTGCCAAAGTTTCTCTTTACTTGTCTTGGAACATTAAAATCCATTTCCTCTTTTTAGGAGTTAAAAAGGGTGAATTGAACTGTGTCCTGTTACATGTTTCCTTTACGGAGAGGTGACTTGGCTTCTACGGGTGGCAGTTCTGTTGTTAAAGCGCTGGATTAGATTTTTGGCACAGGAAATAGTACAGAGGTCGACCAGGGAAACTAAAAACACAGAACCACAAGATACAGCAAGAGCCTCTACACTAAGACATGCTGGTTAGCCTTGAAAATGTTAATTCCCACTAAAATACAATATTTACATTCTCATAACTGTATTATGAGAGTTATGGTTGTGTATATATATATATATTTCCTGTCAGATGTCTTATTTAATTCTGGAATGTCTGGGGTTGTGTTGTCTAATTCATATATATATATGTACATCGTATTTTCATTTGCATGGGATTTCAACACCAGAATATCCGATAGTAAGATGGCAGTGCTGCTGAGACGGTGTGAAAATGTGTAGTGCACAGAGAAGTTTACACTATGAGGAGTAAACTGTGCACAACAACACTGTGGCATAAGTTGTTGGAAATTTGGCCACTTTTTCCTGCTTTTTGTGTAAGTGCCAACATGTACCCAACTGCTCACCTCCGTTACTATTTACTTAGAGTATCTGAGGTGAAAAACATAAATCCAGATGTTGCATAATCTGTTGTTAAGTTATGCTTTAACAGATCTGTTCGTTAGAGCTGTGCGTTAACTGTCAGGAAGACAGAACTGGAAGAAACAGCTACACACTGAATATTTTGCAGTGGATGGTCTGTGGCTCTTCTTATTCTGTGAAAATAGCAAGTGGAGTCGAATGTGTGAAAGTGAGAGATTGACTTAGACAAATGTTGAAAGCTCCTGCAGTAAAAAAAAAATCCCCAGCATTGCCATGGTAACCACCTGAACCTGAACAATGATAAGAGAAGCTCACTGTCAGGTTTTGCTCTCTCAAATATAAAGTCAAGTTTTCATTCAAGTCTACTTTGCACATCAATAGCCAAATTTGAATAACAGAAGCAGAAAATACGCCTTAGTCTGACTTTAGGCTCACAGGTCAAGGGTCAGTCATGTCCAGGAAGTCCTTCTCAGGGGGGGGCCCACCCCGGTACCAGCTACAGGTAGTGTCAGAGCGGCGGATGCAGGCGTACTGCCGAGCCTGCTCCCCATTTAGGCTGTTGTCCAACAGCCAGTCTGTCCACAAGCACTCGTTGTCCCCCGTAGATGCACAGGGCACCGTGTAACAGGTGTTGATCTGACAGAAGACAGAAGACACAAGTCTAATCCCTTAGTCTTTGAGTTTAGTTTCATTTATTCCCTACATTTTAAAAAGGGTTATAAATTAGACATTTATGAAAGCAAGAAATCTGGATAAAAAGATTAGATATGACTGAAAAAATACACATATACTAAAAAATAATAAAGAACAAAAAAGACAGAGAAAACTAATGTTTATGTGAATGTTGTTGTAGATGACTGGTACTTTATCTTGAGCTGAAATGCACCACTAGAGTGAGATAGAGAGATGTTTGAACCAATAGAGAATTAAAAGTGTTTACCCACTCTGCATTCACAGCCCATTTGGTATCTGTAGTTGAGATTCTTCTTCTGCGACAGTGATAAGTTGTCCCAGGACTCTACCAGGTCACACTGGCCAATAGAAATCCTCCCATCACTCCACATGCTTCCTGTTCAGTAACATCACAACACGGCCATAATAAGTCACATCTTGAATTCAGCTCACAAAGTTATATCCCTGTGTTCACCCACCATATAGTTTAATATGTGGAACTTTAATAATGTATGAAGAGTATCGGTCTAAATCCATGCAGCTCTGTGAGCTTGAACCTCTACAGGCTGAATGTAAAGATGGACGGCTTGACATCACCTCCTACTGCTATGGAGTAGTGAGGCTAAAACACTGCGATTACAAAGGCTGCCATGTTACTGTGATGCACTTAGGGACAAAAGTCTGTGACACGATCCAAAGGCATGACATCGACTCCAGCTCCTGGTTTGTTTCCCTCCAGTTATTTGACACTGACTGAATAGAATGATCAGAATCACCAACAAAAAAATGTAAAACCATAAAAGTGATGGGAATTCTGGTGATTTGCGTATAAATTAATCTGATAAAAACGATATAAAAATAGAGAAATCATATTTAGTAAATATCTTGCGTATCTACCAGTAGTAGTTTTAACATATAAATTCTATGAGTGGACTGATGTTTGAGCTCAGATCGAATGTGCTGACAGTAGCAGTTTTAACACGCTAATGCTAAAGGGGCGAGATGTTTCATATTCTCACTACTTTAAATAGTTGTTTAGTGAGCTAGAAATTACCATTTCAAATATGTACACATGAATATGGCAGATTTCACCAGTTGAGCTGGTATATAGTCAAAAAGTATGGATGAACAGTATGAACAGTCAGTATTAGGTGGGCATGAATGGATGGGCTGTGTCCTCTTCCAATAGTTTTAACGACATTTAATCAACAATTGAATCAGGTACATGATCAAATTCCTGAAACCATTAATATATTTATGAATCATAATTCCAGTTTTGAATTAAAAGTCATTAGGATCACCAGAGTATTTATCCTCTGGGGAGCCTGATTTCTGTTGACCAATCTATTATGGATAATTAAATTGTATTTTTATGTAGAACAGTGTTTTTGTTTTTTACTATATATTGTCATGTACTGTAGTGCTGTAGAAAAGTCCAACCAGGGACAGGAATTGAAAATTAACACAAGCTATAAACTCTACATGCATCACATCAGCTGCAAGCCTGTAGCTATGTTTAACTGCATTGCCCCAGGCAAATAAATAAATAAATAAATAAATAAAATATAACAAATGCTATGTACAACCATCCTTTCTTGGTAACACCAGAATTGTATTGCTATCATTCTATAACTAAAAAGAAAACACAAAAAGGCCAGTGTTTTCTGTTTTTTTGTTTTTTTCACATACTGAAGGTGAGCTTTAGTATTATTTCATACTGCACCTGAAAGCAGATACCCAGCTTTATTGTTAGAGTCCAGTTTGACTCCACACAGTGAGGAGAAGACGGGGGTGTACACATACTGGATATCCTTGGCCTTGTGGAAGCCTTTGAACATCTGAATACAGAGATATTCACAAAATACTGTAATTATAGTAGCGTGAGAATGAAATAAAAAGCAAGTTTTAAATGTACACAATAAAAGGGTCCATCACTCAATCAGACATGATCAACCAGTAAAACAGGTTGAAACACAGACTTAGAGCTGCTCAGTAGCATTCACAGGAATAGCTGTCCACCCTGTACTTTTACCATGTGACCTGGACATTTTCCTATATTTAGAAGTTGGAGCTACTTGTTAGTCTGTGCAATTGAATTTATATCCCTACAGATTATGTGCAGAGGATGCACACAGCTGTGCAAAAAGATAAAAAATGAAAGAGGTCTGTGCCAAGGGGCAGATGTAACTGTTGTCCACAGATCTCACCTTGATCATTTTGATCTCATATTGGATCATCTTCATGTATGGTGAGGAGCTGTTGCTAGGCGACACAATCTTCTCTCCGGAGATCTTTGCTCTTATCACTGTCAGGAAAAAATGAAACCAGTTGAATTATTTGGAGTCCTAAAGGAGCATGATAGATAGATAGATAGATAGATAGATAGATAGATAGATAGATAGATAGATAGATAGATAGATAGATAGATA
>JAPTYQ010000023.1:17096342-17107980 GCA_029814465.1 Ostorhinchus cyanosoma
ACACACACAGACACACTCAGACACACACACAGGCACAGCTTCAAATACACAAACATGGCCAGAGAATCATCCAAGGTTTGTCCAGATGGGATATTACTCAGATGTACAACTTTATTCAAAAGACTCATCACCTCTGACAACACCGTCAGGTCACCCAAAGGCCACCAACAGCCACAACAGCCAGGACAGTGGAGACGCAGATCCCAATAAATGAAATGTTTTTGCACTTCATTTAAGTCAGGGATTTGCCTTATTTCCTATTCATGAGGGCAAAAAGTTGAATCTTAACGCACAAGGACAACTGGCTTCTGTTCCCAAATCTGAGGTGGACTAAAGTTAACACAGACTTCATCCTGAAGGAGACCCCAAAGGAAATGGGACCCACTTACAAAAGAACTGGTGGTGAATTGGACCCAGTTTTGTTTGGGTCAAGTGGTTCCAGTAGAATCGAACTGGGAAAAAGTGGTTGAACAAGTGCCATTTGTTGGCGTACTGCAGTACATCTCGGCAATGATGTACGCTCATTAGCTTAAAAATACATCTTGCGTTTTTTATGTTATTGCCAGAATTAAGTCCTTGGCTTAAAACCCCCAAACACATAATACACTTAAGACTATCATTTCTTTCTTTCGTCTTTATATGTATAGCTCTGTCCTAAAAACACTGCCCCACATACTCCCTGTGTTCCCATAACCCAGATCTAATTTGGCATTTTGAAGGTTTTGGAAACAGGTCTCTGCTGCCTTTTACAGCAGCATTTTTGACTAAATGTTTCAAAGGAGTTGATCATATTAAAACACGAAGCGAAATACCGACCAATTAGGCTGAAATATAAGTAATGTTCTCTTTCTCTGCTCAGCTGGAGTGTCACTTTTGAGAGTCGCTTGCACATACTCCAGCTTTCCACAGTCCAGAGCCAAGTACTCAGAGTCGGTGCTCAGAGTGTTGGTTTTGGCCTGCGCTTAGACGAGAAAGTCCGGGATGATGGGGGACATCAGAGAGGCAGGGGGAAAGTAGGCCGAAGCATTCAGGGTTTTAGAAAATGCTTTTATGCAACAGTGAATATGTAAATAAACAGGTAAAGGACAGTTTTAAAGTGTTAAAACAATAAAGTGTAACCGTATTATAACTTTGGTGCGTAAAAGTCGGTCACTGTAATGTATGTATTTCACTATTTTTCCCCAAAAACAGAATGTTTATGTTAATGTTGCGTTATATTATTTCTAAAATTCTAAGATTCATCTGCATAAAATCAGAGATGTGATTTTATCATGTTGCAAAAAATTCCTTATAGTGATATATATAAATTTTACCTGATAATTTTAAGAGATTATGTTTAAAGCTACATTATTCCTCTTGCTTTTTTAATCTATTATCACTTGAATGTAGGGTGTAAATGTTTTATATTATATACAGTTTTCTTATAAAAGAGGAGAAAGGAGAGACTTTTATCAGAATCTCTGAAGAATTCCTATTTAGATCAAAGATTTAATTGGAGAAATGCATAAAATGATCATAATTCCAAGTTATTGTTTTGGTTTTTTTTAGATTAATTACCATAAAACTCTTTAAAAAAAAAACCTTAAACTTATTGATTAAGCTTCACAGAGTAGTCCCGCTATTTCTCCAATTATACCTGACAATAAGAAGGGTTTTTACACATAAATTAGCTCTCTGGTGTCATTAAATGCAGCGTGCCTGAGAGAAACTCAGTCGGCCTTGTGGCTGGAGTCTTCAGTCAGACTTACCAATCTCAGCGCTGCAGAAGAGTTGTTGTGGGTGTGCTGGCTGGCAGCTACATCCATCCACAAGTTCCTCCATGCCTGCACCCAGCAAAAGGAGCACCCAGAGCCCCAGACACACTCTCCGTTCCTGGGACATGGCCATGACTCCGGCTGCCTCTGACCGCTCCACCACTCGATGAACACTCGGCAACCTCTTGTGATCCTGCTCAGTTCTCCGGGAAGCAAATCAGGCCAGCAGTCAGCAAGGGAGGGCGGATAAGACGACGGAGTTGAAGTAGAAGGATGCGCTCTGCTGAGCTGAAAGGCAGCTGTGGATAGAAATGTTTTCATAAGTTTAAAGTACACCCCTGAATTCAAGCTGGAGCAAATAAAGAGTTGAGTGGAAGTGTAGTCTGCTTCTGCTGCGGCTGCTGCGGCTGCATCTGAGCTTTCTGTCTTCCTTCTTTCTCACTCTCTCACTCTCTGTAGACAACACACAGAGAAACTTACAATAGTTGGATCCCCTCACACTCTGGTCTTGAATGCTGAGAGGGTTGCACACAGGGAGCCTCTTATGTACTCAACAATTTAGGGACAGCCTCCTCAAAACAGGGGGAAAAAACTGCCATCCTTTGCCTCTTCTTGTGCATTTGATATCCTCCCTCTCCTGCATATGCTGCTGTTTAGTTAGTCTTAAGAAAAGTGAAAATGATTTAAGTATTGTTTCATACTGCAGCTTTTTTCAGCTGTAGCTTCTTGTTTTTTTTACTTTCAGTGATCTTCAATGTTAAAGTAGCTTCTATCAGTGTCATCAGACAAAAGTAGTGTTGTTTACATTTTAATACATTGACCTTCAAAAACCAAAACAGCTGCCAGTCACCAAAAGTCTCTTCTGATTTAAAGTGCAATAATGCTCAAATAACTTTAGAAACACTAATCTTATCTGCACATTGGAATATGCAGCTTCTCAGATTTCCAGCTGCATCAGATGTGTCTATATTCAGACACTATAGCAAACATGGAAACACCATCATCTTCTTCTGTAAAACTCATCTGTTGATGTATAGATGTTCAGTTTATGATGCAGTCTTATTCAGTTTTCTCTGTTCTGATATAACTATTGAATTTACTCTGAGCGTTCAACATCTACATAATTAGTAAATTGAATGTAGATGTAAGATGAACGTAAAATACCATTAAATATCAGAAAAAAATGGATTTTCACTGAAAAATGTAAAATGAAGAGAATAATATTAAATAAATGGCGATAAATCACTCAAGAATGGTTGAATGTACAGAAATATTCCCTTGTACGAAGCCATAAAAGAAGTTCATTATGGGATAAGATGTAGAGAGAATACAATACAATACAATACAATACAATACAATACAATAGAAAGAGCTATAAACACATTTTTCACTGCAGGTTCTTTCTGGTGGGTGTTTATAATTGTCTGGTGTCAGGGTTCTATACCATTATCCATCCTTTTAACTGTCCATCTCTTTTTTTTTTTTTTTAGATTACAACACCAAGTTTCCCAGTGGTGGTAAAGATCGGACACGCCCACTCTGGAATGGGAAAGGTAACGTGTACCGAACATGCCTGATTCCATTTCGTCTGATCTCTATGTAAAGTGCAGTAACTTGACTTCTCTAGTTATGATTTGAGAGTAAACAAAGCTCTGTTTTGCTAATTTTAAAAATCCAAAGAGACATAATGAACCTCGTTTGTCTTTCTCAAGTTTTTCACACACTGTTTTTCTAATTGTCTATGGGACCAATGCTTTGTTTTTACTTGGCACCCATCATTTGATTTGCTGAGCACGTAAGCCAACAGATTTCTGGTCTGCCTCCACATTATGAAACCCGGTAAACATAGGCTGATTACTTTTATGGGCTCCGGAGTTTAGCAAATACACAATCTTAATGGCTTTAAAATTTGTCTCATAAAGATAAGTAATGGACATCTGTTTTATAATGTCTTTTAGGACGGCAGGGGATTTTTTTTTTGTTGTTGTTGTTAATGTACCCATTGTTAATTGAGAGCCTCTGTCCAACATTAGACTGTTGCCTTTGGGAATTGCTTTAAAAAGTCTTGTCTGTGCTTAAGTATGACAGAGCAGTGAGCTAAACACCACCATGTAATGCTTTTTCTACTGCTCCAGCCCATGCGTCATCATTCACTACCACTTACCGTTAACTCTCGTCCTCTTTTCGCCTCTTACGTATCTTATCCTTTGTTCGCTTTACGTAGGACGCGTTAAAATTGTCCTGCTATTGACTGACAACTGTGTTAATATTTTCTGGATGAAATCTAGAGTGAAGTGTTTATTTATCCTCTTTGTACCACTTCTCATTGATCACATCATTCCCCTGAACTGCCCCATCTGATATGGTGTGATTATCCTCTACCTCCACCGGGGTCTAAGTGGACCTCTATCAGCCTGCACTGCTTTTTACTTTCAAGCAACCATCTGATACCGTACACAGCTTTTTATCGATGGACTAACCCTCTTTTTCCTCTAAAAATCTTGTTTAGAGAAATGGCTGGTGAAAAACACTGACATTTAGAGTAAATACTGAGTAGGAGTATGATGTGCAATCAGTGCTAGTGCAGTTAAAAAAAACATTTGTTCATAGAAATGAATGTCAGTGCCACATTGTACCAGATTAAGGCTATTCTTGCATGTTTAATCATGGTCAAATTTATGCTAATTGTTGGATTTTTTTTTTTTTTTTTAGCACTACACAGATTTGCTGTTTTATTAACAATGAGTTGAGTACATAGGCAAATAGTTTAGGCTAGTATCTGATAAATACAAAGCTGGCAAGTAGATGAGCATAAAGAAATGCTTTGGATGGTATAAAAAAAGGTTTTTTTTGTGTAGAATAAACAAAGAGGTGATCTTTAGAGTGTTATTTAGTGGATAATGTTACTGATGTTTACTTCATATTTAACATACAGAATCATTACTAAGAAATAAAACCTGCTTGGATTTAAAAGAGTTTGTTGAGTTTCGAATTTTAGTTAGATTTTAATTTTAGTTAAGTTTAAATTTTAAGTTCATTTTAAGTTTTAAAGATGAAATTAGAAATGAAAATGAAGTGAAAACAGTTTTTAGTTATGCCCTATTCTACGGTGCATCATATGGATGATATACAGCTATCTGGTGTTGGGTTTTTTTGGGTTTTTTTTTTCCTTTTTCCAAAAATTTAAGTTTAATCTAATATATTCTTGGCAAAATGTATGTTGTCCATCCAAACAATGAAAAGTCATGTTGAAAATTCACCTACACTTCTGTGAACAGAATCACCACATCAGTACAAGCTAAAGGTGGATCACTTTAATATTTAAAGTATCAGAATATTTTACACAGTTTTCTACTTTGGTCACTCAAGGGGAAATTATTCACCTACTAAATGTACTGAGTAAAAGTAGACACTGGAAATATTTACATGAAAACAATATCTGTATGCTGGAGAAAAAATAAGAATATGGCTTTGGCCTAAAATGTCTGTTGTTTCATTCTGTTTTAGGTCAAAGTGGACAATGTGAGTGATTTCCAGGACATTGCTAGTGTGGTGGCCATCACCCAGACCTACTGCACCACAGAGCCATTTGTAGACGCCAAGTATGACATTAGAGTGCAGAAAATTGGTGCTGACTATAAAGCATATATGTAAGTATGAAGGGGGGGGGGTTTTCTTTATTGTGTTTTGCATGATTCATACATTGAATTATGTAAAAAATAAATAAACTTTATCAGTAGAGGTCACACTGTAAAAAAAACAAACAAAAAAAACAGTTAAGATAATCTAAAAATCTAAAGCAACTTTCTACAGTAAAGATTTCTCATGGTACCAAGTTCAATTGTTCTGTTTTCCCAACGATACACAATATGTTCTGCTAAAACTTGCTACATTGATTTCTTCATTAAGCCAACAAAGATTTTTGGTCCCCAAATAATAACAATGGATTAGATTTATATTGCGTTTTTCTATGAATGCATCAGTTCTCCTAACTGTTCCTCATACAAAGCCATGGGTCAGAAGGTAGAGCAGGTCGTCCAATGACCAAAGGGTTGGTGGTTTGATTCCCGTTCTGTCCTAGTCAGTCTATTGTGCCCTGCAGTGAATGAATGGTGGATCCACTGTATGCACTTTGAGTATGCGTTCATAGGAAAGTGTAATATCAATCCAATATTTGGGAAACAAAACCCTCTGTCGGCTCAACAAGGAATTCAACGTAGAAAGATTTAGTAGAACATACTATGTATCGTTGGGTCAACAGAGTAATTTAACTTGAACTGCAACCTCTTTACTGCAGAAGATTACCTCCAAATTTTAGATTTACTCAACACCTCTTTTTTTTTTATTTATTTTTTTTTACAGTGTAGTGACACTGTGTTCTTAATGGACTGTGAATCCCAGCTGTTCTTATTTATTTATAGTGTTAAAAAATGCTTGCAGTTAAAGGATGTTAAGTTCCATCTGCCTATCTGTGTTTATCATTTCTACAATGAAAGGGTGTGTCTGTAATAGTTTAATGCTCAATTTCTCCGTGTTTTCCAGGCGGACGTCCATCTCCGGTAACTGGAAGAGCAACACTGGATCTGCCATGTTGGAGCAAGTCGCCATGACCGACAAGTGAGCACTGCTTCCACATTAATATTTCTCAGGCTGTCCCTATGTCACACATGTCATTCCGGTATTATGTCACAGTTAGTCATAGAGTATTCATAGAGCAGACTCACTCGGCTCAAACCGGTTCACATGGGTAAACACAGACATTTGGAAATGACTTGATATTTTTAGTGGACAGCACAGTGTATTTATAATTTGTGCATTCATGTAGAAACACATGAGAGGGAATTAATGTGGAGTTTATTTAATGATAGCAGCGTTCCCAGTTGGAAGCTGTGGAAATTGACATTGCGCTGTCTCGCTCGTGGCTAAAAACTCAAGCTTTTTGCAGAAGGAGCGCAGGTGTAATTAATAGCATAAATAATGCATGGCTTACCGAGACATCCAAATGGAAAAACAAGCCACAATATCAGCTGGGAAAAAAATGTTTACACTACAACAGCTTGAAACAGGGATGTGAGAATACTAAAATACTGGTGTTATTGTCATATCTGCTGTGGTTTTGTTCCATTATTTACCTCCTCACCTCATCTCCTGACCTACTGCTGCTATTGTGAAGAGATTAGATTTATATCTTTTATATTCTATTACAGTTAATATTTTATACCACATATTTATTCGTATTCAATTTTTACCTCTTTTTTTTTTAAATTGCATGGCATTTAATAGCAAAGTGAGAGAGAAACAGTATGTAAATTCTCCGTATGCCCTGTGCATCTAATGAATTGACAATTAAAAATCTTTGAATGTTGAATCTTTAGTCAATTTTCTGATTGTGATACGATAAAATATAGACTTGGAAACTTTAAACCTCATCAGAGAAAACAACATCGATGGGTTTGTTTTGGCCAGAATTGGAGTATGTGCACCTTTCCAGACAGAATATCATTGTGATTCAATACAAACCCTGGAGCAGCCACACAACACGGCTGCAGCACCGTAATGGCCTGGAGCTACACAGTATAATAGAGAGGCTCTGTAGTAGTTCTACTGACAGGAAACATACCCTGAAGAGAAACGCCTGCACTTGTATCGGCACACTGCGCTCTAACTGTTCATAAGTCAATGTTATTGATGAAATGGGGTGCACACTTTGCAATCCAAGCACAATAGTTTAAGTTCTATTTTACCTCAGCAAAGTCATGACTAACCTCCAAACAGTAAAAACAGAACGCAGCAAACTATTAAACCTAACCCAGTTGTCATATATTCTTCTTTCTGCTCCAGGTATAAACTGTGGGTCGATGCTTGCTCGGAGATCTTCGGAGGTCTGGACATCTGTGCCGTCAAAGCCATCTGTGGCAAGGATGGAAATGACTATATTACTGAGGTAAGCACACATAACCCACAAGAGGGTAATAAATGTTAAATTACACTTGAATAATTATTTTTCTGCCGTATTATCACATATTTACAAACCGCTGTGTGATGTTCAAAATCTTCATTATATTGGGTTCAGCCTGTGTTTCATAAACAGTATAATAAGGAGTCTTAAATTTAGCATGTCTGGCCTAATTTACAGTGTTGGAGCGTCAGATTGTTTAACTGGGAATAGAATTATTGAACCTACCCTGAATACATATTATGATTTCAAACACACCGCCTTAAGATTGTGCTGTGTTTGATAGAAATAACATCTGCTCATTTGACTTAACTCTGACTGGGAAGTAGAACGTAAATACGGTGTAGAGTTGAATTTGAGGTGGCAGGTCTGATTACCTAAGGCTGTAACGTGGAGCTGGGAGGCACTGACAGCAGCCAGGTGGAGATCCTCTGAAGAGGTTTGAGTGACAGACAGTGGCAGACTCTGGAGGAAAGATAAGTTCAGGTAGAGAAAAGACACTGAAATGGTTTATATAGTCCCACAGGAAAGATAATGACAAAAGGAAATGGACTCTGAACTTGTGGAAGAAGTGGATTGTTAGTGGAATGAGTGACTAATTGGTTGCTGGAAATGAACTTTGAAGAGTTTTGGGAAGTTGGATTACTGAAGAATGACACCTTAGAGCCAAGGGAAACACCTTGTAAACTACAGGCCTGAGCCGACAGTAAATTAGATACCAGCGAGAGAACCCAAGAAGTGGAAACACAGGATCTGGAGCAGAAACAATTTTAAATGGCCAATATTTATACCAGCTCAGGGAGCAACTTTAACAAGCCACAGTTTGTAGAACACAGTCTGGAGCACTAAAGAGAAGGCTGGTTCTCTCTGCTCCGCATTGGATCGATTTGGCAGTAAGTACTGAGCCACTCAGCGGTATCGGTCAAACTGAACGGCCTCGTCCATGGAAAAGTGGCATCAACCGGATCAATTCTTGTCAACAGTCTTGTAGCTGGAAATGAGTGACTGGAAAAAATAGTCATATTTCACATATGGTTATGGCTAAATGCTCTATTTGAAATGCAGTAAACAAGCTTAGAGTTGGTCATGGTCTGACTGGCAGAACAGGCAAATAAATCCAAAAGTGCTGGATCATGGGCTTCAGTCAGAAGTTTAAAGGAAGCGAATCCCATGAAGCTGACTGCACAGAGGCCAGTTTCCTCCAGACAATGGACAATTAGATCCAAGTGTGGTCATAGATCATAAACCCATCTGTTATCACTCCACCTACATAATTTAAGCTCCTCTGTTTCCCTCATTTGTGTTGTGATCTGGCGAGTTCTAAATTGTTTTTATATCAAAGCACATGTCAGTGGTTGCTGCCTGTTCTTCCAGGTGGTGGGCTCATCTATGCAGCTGATCGGTGACCACCAGACAGAGGACCGCCAGCTCATCTCAGAGGTCGTACTGGTTAAGATGAACCAAGCGCTTGCAGCCAAGGCCTCCGGTGCTGCCCGCTCCCCCGCTCGCTCGCCTCAAGGCCAGAAGCCGACTACTGTGCAGCCCCAGCAGGTATGAAACAGAGCTGCACGAAATCTGTCAAGCCACAATATGGACAATCTAAAACTGATTGTTTTAATTATAAAATATTATGAGGCAGTTTTTGAAAATGGCTCTACGATCTCAGGTCCAAAATCCTGCAGGAAAATCATTTCACCAAAGCACTTCACTGCTGATTCTTCGCCAGGATGCTCTCACTCATGTTTGCCTTTTTGTCCCATTCTCCCTCTCGTCTCTCTCTCTCTTTGTTTTGTTTTTTTTTTCACCCAGAGTGCTGCCCTGAAGGAAGGACTGGCAGATCCAAACAGGACTTCGGGTCAGCGCCCTCAACCTCAAGGTGGTCTGAACCCTGTTCTCCATTGAAATACAAGTGCTGCCACTCTTGAGCCAAAACATGCATAGAATACTCTTTGAATCAGCCATGGGACAGCTCTCAGATATTTTGAGATACTGTTCTCAAAGTAGAATGTATTTTTTGGAAAAATGTAACGCCTTCTCTGTCATACAAATACTGCCATTAGAGATAAAGCTCACTGAGGAAAGTTTTTAATGTCACAGTATTTAAATAGAGCATTTTAGCCAAAATAGAGGAGAATAAATTATGACAAGCACCCATTAAAACAATGACGTTGTATGCAAACACTGTTAATACAAACACTTACCCTGCCTCAGACACAAGCCTAAAGCTTAGCCAGGTTTTTATCCAATAGACATAAAGGTATCACTGCCCATTATCATTGCCTTACATTATCACCCTGATATCACGGCTGTAATGTGGAACCATGAAAAGGAAAACAAAACCCTCCTCCTCTCTTGGATTTGGCCAGTCTCAGTATAATCTGTGACTTCCACTTGAATTAACCAGTACGTGTACAGTCCAGTGCACTTCGCCAGTGTAACTGCAGCCACAGCTTATGTGCTATTGTGGTGATGTTTGTGCTCAGGGCTGATGTGTAGAAACTTAATGTGCCTGCAAAACGCAGTGGTAAAACAGGCTGTGACTCAGTGGATTAACAAAGCCATCATTAGTGGAGTTATATTGTTCGCCAGTGATTGTGTTTGCACGTCTCTTCTTATCTAGAGTCATTTCTTTCTCATTTTGCATGGATGTGTGGAAAATGCACGGACGTCATGTTGTATTTAATAAATGTACTCGCGCTGGTTGTATTCTAACATGTGCCTACAGTGTTCAGATGTTGAGATGTGCAGATCACATCACATCGCTTTTTAGTGTGTGTGAATCATACATTTACAGCATTGCCTTTTAAAGATAATACACTGTGAAAATGATCTGATAGTGGTGCTTCTGTTTTTATTTGTGTTTAGACGGTTTGTTTGTGTTTTTATGCATTTCTGAACAGGATGTAGGAGCGTAAATGTGCTGCTTTAACTGTGCCACTTACATTTTAATCAACTGAGTATGTGTTTTGTGACTGATGCTCAACTTATGGATTCTTCCTCATATTTTTAATTTTAATGGTGGAAGTCAGTTAATGGGAAACTAAATGATTTCTATCAAGAAACAAAAATCTTTTCACAGATCTGAATGTTTTGTGAATAAATGCTCAGTTTTGTCTTTGGTTTTAAATCAACCTTTGACACAGTTCAGTACCTGGTTACCTGTTTTCTGAAAGGTTTCTAAGAGAATAAGCATTTTATTTCTCTCATTGCATGCTCATTCCTTACTCGCCTGGATCCAGACCCCTGAATTACTGATATTTCAGGGTTTGTATCCATGCAGTTTCTTATTGTGTCACCCCTTAAATTTTCTTTGTACAAATGGTATTTTCTTTGGTTTTTATGCGTCGTGAGTCCCAAGCAACCATTGGGAAGCTTTATGACAAACTCTGATCAAAAGTAAGACTCATAGCCATTTTGCTGCCTGACAGCACTGACTCTCTGACAATGTCTGGGATGAATTTTCATGAGCTTCTTCAGTGACGTAACGACAAATCAAGAGCAATTTTACTTTAAAACATGAAAACATAAATTAAAATTCATTCTATTAAGTGCTTCCAAAGAAACCAATTTAAGTAGACTGCCAACCATAATCCTCCATCTTGTAAATTTAATGAATAATAATCACTTTGGAAACTCATCCCTGCCTAGTGTGGTTCTTCTCTGCATGTTTAATCACTTTAATCTTCTGTGTTGCATGTTGTTGCTTTGCTGCCTGAGTTGTTTAATGTTCTCAAGTTTGAGTTATCTGGTCTTCTCTTCTGATGAGTGTGATCTTCCTTTTTTGTTTATTTTCTTTAGTTCTCATTTTCTTCCCTTTAATTTCCTTCAGTTGTTTCTTCTTTCACCCACCACACAACTTTCTAATAACCATATGAGTTTTTGCGCATAGAAGCAACTAACTGTTGGCATGATAGGAGAATCACCACAC
>JAPTYQ010000023.1:17117050-17132262 GCA_029814465.1 Ostorhinchus cyanosoma
GTGTGTGTGTGTGTGTGTGTGTGCGTGCGTGCGTGCGTGCGTGCGTGTGTGTGTGTGTGTGTGTGTGTGTGTGTGTGGTCATAAAGTATCAAAAGTATCTGATAACACGTTTGGCCAAAATGTGCAGCCACATTCCCACATTACAACAGAGACACAGGTTTATTCATTCTAGAAACTTTGGCTGCAACAGTATCACTTGTCACCACTAATAAAAATAACTTATTAATATAATAATGAAATACTCACTACACATTAGTAAGTGTGTTTGTGTGTGTGTGTGTGTGTGTGTGTGTGTGTGTGTGTGTGTGTGCGTGTGTGTGTGTGTGTGTTCCTGAGAAGATCTTAATCATTCAATCAATCACGTCTTTTAAATAAAAACAGATGTTTATAACATTCTGTCCAATTTACATATCACACTAATCTCTCCATCAAAGTCTGATGTGATGAGATGAAACATGCACATTTAAATGTCCTCCCACTCTCTCTGTATGTAAAATGAAAACAGTGGAAACACTCTCGGTTCATGGTCGCTGTGGAGCCCAGTCAGAGGAGATCTGTGGGAACGTTTCCATCAGACTCCTCATAGGGACGTGGACGTGGGCGGTCAATGTACCAAAGCAAGCCTATACTCGCCAAACCCTGTTTGTCTTGGTGCTCATCCCAACCTGCTGGAGCCAGCGACGCACAGGAGGCCCAGCTCCAAGCCAGGGAGGAGGTGGCCGCTTATTAGTTTGGTGAAATATTACAAAATAAAGATTATATTAACATATGAAGCTTCATCTTTTGATTTCCACTGCCTGAAAAAAAATGACTGATGAATGTAGAATAAGAACACAGGAAGCCAAACATTTTTAGACACCAGAGATCCAGTCCATCCAACCTAAGCACCTCTGGGACCAAAATGTATAAACAATAAGGACTGATTGCTTCATTTTGTATGTGAAAGCGCAGCTCTCATGGGCATCATTTTTTTAGTTCAGCACAAACGGACTCAGCAGGAGGAGGACCATTACACATGAGGGAGAACACGAAAAAATGTGAGTGTGTGTCTGTAAATAATCCAAGTGTGCCAGCTGTCATGGTTCACAGTATCGGGTTATGATAGATGAAAGCGACCCAAAATCAAGCTAATGGCTGCACAGTGAAGGAGGCAAAATCTATTTTTTTTTCTGCCTTTGATCAGGAAAAAGATGTTCCACTAACTTTCTTTTGCATTTTTAGACATTAAAGACATCTTTAAAGGGCCTTTGAGACATTTAAGTATTTGAGACCATTTAATGACAGATAAATATGAGCATCTTTTTCTTGTTAAGCATTACTGAGGATGGGTTTCTCCAAATAGTGGCATGCAAAGATCCACTGAACTGTAATGGAGGCCTTTCACCTCAATACCCTGTTAACAGGATCTACATCACAGGGTCAGACAGAGGGTCAGCGTCTAACATTCTGGCAAAAACAGGAACATTAATTTCTTCATGGTCTAAACTTTTTAGTTTTGGAAACATTTCTTCATCTGGCTGCATGTTGCGTATGAACTACCGAAAAACTGAACCAGATTAGGCGGCATTAGTCAGACACCTCCATCTGAGGTTACGTAAACATCTCGGACATACATCCTTAGTGGTTACTACAGGCGTGAATATACTCATTTTTGTGTATTTCCAAATCAAATCATTTTCATCAACTGGTTTGGTGCAAATGAATAAAACCTCAAGGTGATGATATATTTTACTTTGAAAGATAAGGAGGTTGAAAAAGTACCAGTGATCACAACTGCTTTCAGCCAACGCACAACAAATAGCCTCTGCAAACATGAGTGTCTTAGTGAGAGGAGAATAAATAGACTGAGGTTTAGGTTGGGGTTTAGTTTAGTGTCCAAAAATTTACCACGAAAGTCAGTTAAGACGCAGCAGGAAGACAGAGTACTATCTATTTGTTGTGCATCTGGGTTTCAAGGTAATAGCACAAGATGAGTTTCAGTGATTGACTGTTGAGATAAGATTTTGTGAGTTTGAAGCAACTCTTCCAGCTTCGATAAAAACAAAAATAAGTAAATAAATCAATCAATCAATAAATACAGTCTATAAAGTTCTTATTTGGTAATGGTATTGAGGAAATTATGCTTAAAATAAATAAATAAAAAAATAAGTCAGGTGCATTCATATCAGAGCAGAGGATGGGTGTGTGAACATGACACTAAACTTGACTAAGATCTAAGTCATCAAACTAAACATGTCATCTATTATTATAAACCTGGCTGTAAATAAGAGCTCAATGATAAAGAAATAAACTCTTTGTGAATTCTCGCTCCAAACATGTGATCCACTACCTGCTTCTCCAAAAAACCGAGCTGTAACAAGTAACACGATGCCTCTGGATCTGGGAGGAGTGAGAGGCAGGCAGACGCAGACCACTGCAGCAACAGCAGCAGCAGCAACAGGAGGAGCAGGAGGAGCAGGAGGAGCACCAGGAGCGTGACCAAAAACCTCCCCCTGCGCGCACATCTGACCGCACCGACGCTGCGCTCCCGTGGAAAGCGACGACGCGCTCCTGTTTCCAAGGCGGACACGCACGATTATTAGAACCGAAGTAAAGCACACAAAGTCTAAGAGTGGAGGAAAGGGACGTGGGCTCGGTCTGCTCTGCGGTTCAGCTCGGATCAGGTCAGTCCCCTTCCGCTTGGTTCACCCCGGGTGCTGCGTTTGTGCGTAATGTGGCTGATGACTGAATGGGAACTTATGATAAAACCAGAAATATTAGTATATTTGTTAAAAAAAAAAAACAAACAAAAAAAAACTTACATGTATGATTGTTCAGCTAAAGAGTGAAACATCACTAATATTTGCTGATTTGCTTAGAATTAAACTGATTTGAGTAGAAGTATCTCCACTCACCCAACTCTACAACAGTGCTTAAGTTGTAAAGATGGACACATTGCAGAGCAGCAGCCAGTGGCTTTACAGATGGGGGGGTGTGATGGTGGGAGGGGGCATGTGGCTACAAGAATGACAGCTGGCACAGGTGTAGGTCCACAGTGTACACGTCTGAGGACCACAGTGTCACATTGAATTTGACATGCAAACATCAGGCAGTGACTTTAACCATCATAGTAGCCAAAGCTTCTCAGGTGAGTACAAGCTTCTTTTTTTTTTTCTTTTTTTTTTTTTACAGATATCACCAACACACACAACAAAACTTAAAAGTCATTCTTTGTGTTCGGTGACATGTGAGACATTTGTGGATCTTGCACAACATTAAGGCGGTTCTCTGTTTGAGCTGAGTAGAAGGTCTTGGCCGTGACTCAGCAGAATGTGGACACAAGCTCAGGGGCCAACACTGATTTCACCGCTTGTGGTTGGAGGTGGCTGCTGGCTATATCTGTGAAAGTCAATCTACATCCCTTTGTATTGTTGACTTATTAATAATTAATACAAGTACAATATTAATATAGCATTTAGTTGAGTGATCAGGGGTGATTTATAAAAGATGTGCCTTGTTCTTCTCAAATACAATGAGATGCAAATATGAGACAATAGATGATCATGTGTGATAGTGTTTTTCTTTTATGTTTTAAGCATCACAAACTGTTCCTTTCTTATCGCCTTAAATTGGTAGTGCAGCCTTAAAAGTACTGTGGTAATAATTATCGGTTTTATCTGAGTCAAATGTGATGTTTTTAGGTTGATACAGCTGCGCGCAATCTGACATGAACAATAAACATGTGCTCAGTGTGTGCTGCAAGACATGATTCATATTTAAATATACAGTGCGTTTATTGTCATCATCTAAAGGCAACCATTGTCTGAAAAATAGAAAATTAAACTATAAACAGATGGAAGTCTTCAGTGAGTAGTAAAAGTTTACAGTGTATTTATATTTTTATTGCCTTACATTGCA
Organism: Ostorhinchus cyanosoma; assembly: GCA_029814465.1. NCBI lineage: Eukaryota > Metazoa > Chordata > Actinopteri > Kurtiformes > Apogonidae > Ostorhinchus > Ostorhinchus cyanosoma. The sequence continues at coordinate 17,120,948 of JAPTYQ010000023.1, forward strand.
ATATTGGAATTGAGTCTGCAGTCCGTGTTTATAAAAACTGTAAAATCAACACGTCTCTAAGGAAAATTGTAGCAAATGTTAAAAAAAAAAAGGACAGAAAATCACCAGAGCAGCTAACTGTTAAAATCAATGACAGTTGTAGTAAATTAAAAAAAATAAAAAAAATAAAAAAACAGAAAAAGCTCTGGAACCTTTACACTTCCTGCAAAGTATAATACACCATGTTTTGCGTGTTTCCTCAGATTTAAACTTCTATATTCATTCTGTATCTGCACCGTTACCCTTCAGATCAATACAAATAATCAAGGTTCCATCAGAGTTTTGCATCACAGGTCATTAAAGGTTAAAGTGTTGTCCCTGATTAAACTTTTGCTATTTTAAGGCTGGAGAAATTTGTCATCAGAGAAATGACCTCTGAGTTGGGGAAGTTATAATAGGTCATTTCTCTGGTGAACATACACGTCAGGAATAATCCCAATATCATTTTTAGATTTGAACAATAAATAAATGAGCTGTTTTGGAGCTACTGTAGGAATAACCATTTAGCTGTTGTTATATAATTGTGATTCAAGTATAAACAGGTCAGCAGAAATCGCATGTGAATTAATGCTTATCAAATTATATAATTCCTAAAATGCTGTGTGTGAGTGGACAGTGTATGTGAATGACTGCCACAGATTTGGACTTTGCTCTGTTGTCATAAATGAAAGGAGTGTCCGTAGATAGCATACCGTGTTTGCGTTACCTTTTTACGTGGCCTGAAAGTCAGGTTTAACTCAGTGGAGATGACATACTTCTACACAAAAACGTTGTTTGAGTTGTTGTAAAGACAAAGATCTGGCCTTTAAAGAGGCATGCTGGATTTTTCCTTTTTTTGTTTCAACACTGAGACTCTTCTGTTTCTCGCTGTTTATTTAAAATACTGGAAATGTAAGATGTCTTAAGTTGTTTTTCAGTGGCTGCACAAGTCACAAGAAGGTAAAAAAAAATTAAAAAAAAATCACCTTTTACTGAATTGTTTTGAACCTCTGTATGAGCTAAACATAATCACTGCATGTCTGTTTTTGACAAAAGGAAGGAGGATGTTGAATGTGCAGCATTTATCGAAATGTACAGATAAAAAAAAAAAAAAAAAAGTGACACGCTTGCAGCTCAACCCACAGATAGTTAACAGAAAAATCACTTTTGCCTCCACACCGCTGACATCCTGGTTTTGAGATAATTCACTTCTTCACATTGTCAGTTTTTGTTTACAGTGAGTCTACCTTTGATTTGGTTTTATCAGATGACACTGAGGCCACGTCGGTATAGTTTACCCGTAAGGTCAACAATGTGTTTTTTCAATTAGGTGTAATTATTAACTCCAAGGCCAATCATTTCATCCTTGAATGTATACATACAACATCTACCAAATGGATTTATTTTGACTGCAAACAAAATCTGACCAATGAACAACTTGTTAAGTCAGGAAAAATTCCGCTCTATCAGTGTGATCAATAAGCAGGAGATAAAGCTCAACACAGTCACCACAAAGCGCCTGCGTTTACAGATTAAAGAAGTCGTTTAAATCCCCGTTCATATCAAAACCCAGTGTCTGAGAAGTGACGCATGTTCATGTTAACATCGATCCTCTGGCTTCACATGTACACCGGCCACCACTGGAGCTGAAGAAACAAATCCTATCCAAAATATTTTCCACTTTTTTGCTTTTTATGCACAAAGTGGATTTTTTTTTTTTTTACACCTTAATTATTTATTGATCCTATTGGAAAAAATACATTTCTACAGTTTTTTAATCATGAGGAAGGGACTTATTTGTTTTATTTGGGTGTTTTAATATGTAATCCAGTCATCCATTTTGAATAATTATATGTAAGATTACAGGCCAGATAGAAACTCTGATGTTGGATTTTGATTGACAGGACTGTATGACTTCTCATTCAGTTTTTGTTTAATTAATAAAACACTTGACAGCTCCACTGTAGTTGTGGTTAAAGGGTTCCACAAACAAGCCCATAAAACAGGAGTGCCGAGTATACGGCCTGCATGCCAGAACCGGCCCTCAAGGCTCCAATAAGGCACATGGGATGAATTTATGAAGTACAAAAATTAAACTGAAAAATACATAATAAGTGGTGCCAGGCTCAACAAACCCCGCCCCTCACTCGTATTGTAGCTTATTTTGGCATCGATCTGCTGATGTCATCATGTCTATGTATGTGCTGATGTCAGAATATCAGCTACCTCTGTATATATGCAAAGTTTGAAGTAAATTGAAACAAAATTGATGTTTTTATAGACATGTGAAATTTTGTTCATTTACAAGTAAAAGTGAGAAGAAAAAAGATTTTAAAAATTCATAAAAAATCTGAATTTTGGCCAACTTTTCCCAAATTTCAATAACATCTATTCTGGGTCCCTGGCAATCGATAAACCCAATTTGGTCTGATTTAACCAAAAGTTTTGCTGCTACAAACATTTGAAATTTCTCCCATTATAAGTAAATGTGGGAAAAAAGATTTTAAAAAATCATAAAAAATTTTAACTTTGACCTTTTTTTCCCAAAATGCAGTAGAATCTATACGGAGTCACTGGCAATGTATAAACCAAATCTGGTATGAATTCAACCAATAATTTTGCTGCTACAGACATTTGAAATTCCACCGATTATAACTAAATGGGGAAATTAAAGATTATAAAAATTCATTAAAAAAATCTAAACTTTGACCTACTGTTCCCAAAATGGAATGAGATCTATTCTGGGTCACTGGCGATCTATAAACCCAATGTGGTATGAAGTCAACTAATAGTTTTGCTGCTAGAGTGTTAACAACCAAACAAAGAATCAAACCAAACCAAAAATGATACCCCTCCCCTTTGGGGGGCGGGGTCATAATATCTGTTTTTTAAGTTCCAGATACCTGCTACTAAATGGTTTGTGCCTTTGTCCTTCCACTGGGATCTGCAAGTTGTAATGTATGTTATTAATATTGTTAAAATTCACATATTTCAGGTTCATATTTGTTCATGTTATAAACTTTTTTGATGAAAGGATTGTTTGTAAAAGTAAACACAATGAACGCAATGAAAATTTTTTACTTTTTTTTCTTTTTTACACCAGAAATAAAGATTTGGAGTTGTTTTTTACTGGTCTGGCCCTGAGACCCTGAACTAAAAATGGTTTAACACCCAAACCCATGCCATAAAATTACTTTGTTACCACTAAACTAGCACTTAGCATTAGCTCACCTTTGACCACTCCTATGGTTTGGCCCCTTTTCCTCCCAAATATGGTCACTTCCAACTCCAAAAAATGGACAAATCACACATTTCTGGCTGCATCAGCTAAATATAAACAGTCTATGGTTGCTCATGTTTGTCAGATCTCTTCAGTGAATACAATGCAAAAGAATAGATGGTAAAAGTGGAAGAAACCAAAATTATCCTCTGACAAAATCTCGCCCACATAAATCAAAATGGGAAAGGTTTTGTTACCAGTGCCCTTTCACATACATATTATTCATCAGCCAAAAGGAATATCAGCCTTTCGCCTAATTTTTCCTTTCCTTATGGGAGCTCGGTCTCTAATGGGAACTTCGCGCTGACTCAGACGTGATGTGCTGATGTGTTTTTTGTGGTTCATGGCATGTGGCGCCGCTTCAGACGTCACTAAGTTACAGAACATGTCACAGGTTATACACCAGGATGTGATACTGTATATGTACCATGTGTGACATATAGTACCAAACCTTTCCCATTAGATAAATTCTAAATAAAACACTAACAGCTCTTTTTTTTTACTTTTCTAGTATTTACCTGAGACTTAATCACTCAAAAGTAGAATAAAGTAGTAACGTATTTGTCCGAATGTCTTGACACTGCACACATTCACAATATCTAAGCTTTTTCATTTGTGAAGTCTTTCAGAATGAGGGGTAGCAGGTGTGCTTGAAAACAAACTTTAATGTGGCGAAGCACACAAAGGAGCTGTTGGCATTCATCTTACACTATCAGAGTATACAGAGTACACTGTGGAAATACTACACAGCTGAATGTGGAACAACCCACAAACCAATGTTACTGAATGATTTTTGTGAAGTGATTTCCTGACTGTAATGTGGAACCCAAAAACATAGGAAATGCAGGTTATATAAAAACCCCAAAAATGCACTTATTTACCTCCATATGGTTGTGTGTGTGTTGTTTGCGAGGATCGAAAACAGACTCCATCCTGTAACTTTTCACATCTTGATATCTTTTCTGAAAGGCCTGTGATATTGTTTTGGCGCGCGGCCATCGCTGATCCGTGATTGACGTTGGATACACGAGGTGGAGGTGGGGTTGCAGTGGGGGGCGGGGGTTTCATGAACAATTGTTGACCCCCGTATACTTATTTTGCTCATTGTAAACCTTCCTTCAAGCTTCCGATTTTGCCGTTATGAATGAGTTTCTTGTGCGTACACCTTTCCTGACACACTCATTTCCAGTATATTCTGTCAGTGAGAATCCCATCGTTTGTTGTTCTGTTATTGTCCTGGTAAACAGCAGCTGAAGGCGGCATACTCCCGTGTTTTCCTCTCCACTTCGAGGAACAGGGCATGACCCTCCTCACATTGTACTTGTCCTTCTTCCTCTTGTCACTCCCCGTCTCTGTCCAAACCCAGGTTCGGCTGTAAATCATCACTGCTATGATCATTCACATGACTCCCCCAGATGAGATCGCACTTATCTGACATCATAATTAACCTTCATCAACATAAAAGGCACCTTTTGTTTATTTCCTACACCATCCTCATCCTCCTTTTCAGGTTATGTCGCACATATACTGTTTTTCACATTTAGTTGTGTATATAGTGTGCGTTAGACAGATAAATTCAGACTTTGCTTAGTTATTATAAATAGAAGTGCCCTAAAGTAGTTTATCTAGCCTGCACGTGTGCTCATATACATGCCTTTGAGTGTGACAGATATATGTGTGTGTGTGTGTGTGCATGTGTGTGTGTGTGTGTAAGGCCTTGACAATACACACCACTCCTTCCCCTTATCCAGTGAGGAAGCTCATAAGGCTCAAGGGACTCATCAGCTATTAACTCATAACTATTTAAAGGATTTAGGGGAAAGTTCATGTCCTCAGAATATTGTGAAAACTGCAGATTCCCAGAGAGCAGCATATGGAACAGAAACACACTCACAAACATACAGATTTACTGAAAACCACAACAGTAGCTGCACTGTCTCTCACTGAACACTTTCCTTTTCTTTACATGTCTCCTGATCTGTTTTTGCAAGCAAATACTAAACCCTATCTGAGTATGTAATTTCCAGTGTCAGCAGTATATTATAATGTACATTTCCGCTAATGTGGGTCAGAACACGCCAGTCGCTCTATGCTTTCGGATCCAAGGTTCGTCTCATGTCCCATTCACGTTATTATCCTGACAACAACCGACAACAAACAAATCCACGCAACACATTATAAACATTATAGTGTGTGTCTTAGACAAGCCCATCACATCACAATAGGCAATTACATGTAGGGACGACTGAAGGATCAGATTAGCCTCGATGCAGGACTGAGATTGAGCTGATGTGGGTCAGTTTGATCGGATGTAAAAACAAAGAGCATGTATTAACCCGTAAAGATCCAAACATCCACCGTCGACCAAAACCTGTTGATCCACTAATCCTATCAATATGAGTAAAAGAAACTGGTGGAAAATGCAGTTTGTCGTCTTTTCGTGATCATCAGATATGACCCATTTGGACGTTCAGAGGCTCTGTAGTTACCGTGGAAACACCGTCATCTTCTACAACATTGATTCACCAGTAAAACCCATGGAGTTGGATCGAGTTAATGATATATTTGACTGAAAAAGTCACTGTTTCTTCAGTTTTCTCTGTTTTTCATATAATAACCCTCGACTTTAATCTGAGCTTTTATGAACATCTGCATGATCAGTGAATAAAATATAGGAAATACATGAGGAAACAGAGGATAATATTACAATAAATGGTGATAAATCAATCAAAAAATGATTTGGGAACTGCCAGAAAAGTTGCACCGGGTCTTTATGGGTTAAACAAGCATCATGTGGTTCATGTGGTGGAGCAGCAGCTGGAGTGTGTATCAGGTGTATAATGCTTTTTTTTTTTTTATCTCTACTCACATTTATATCCATCAAATGAAGTAGAAATACCCAAGGAGAGACATTATTATTCAGCGTCTCTATAGAGTCACAATATTTTACTTAATATTACCCTGTTCTAGCTTTTTGTGTAGACGTGTACGTCAATCGAGATCAATATTCCTCTCTGCGTGGATTGCAGAATGTTTTTTCAAGGCAAACAATCTGGTAAATCTCTGTTTCTAATGTGATTCAGCAGCTAATAACACAACTATGAATTCACCCCACCGATACTAGCGAATTAGAAAATATTCCTTCACTCTGTTTTAATGAATCTATGAACAGTAGTCATTAAAATTGGAAGAATCCCCCCCTTTTTTTTTTTTTTTTATGAGTTTGACCGAATTAGCCACCTGTGACCCTCCTTCCAGTTATCTATACCGCAATGAGTGTAGAAATGTAGCTTTTTCTCTTGTCTTTGATTCATTTCTTGCCTCAGACTTCAGTGTTCTAGTTCCACATTTCCGCTGGTTCACCAAAAAACACATCTTGGTACAACTGCCACAGACTGGCAGAGAAAAACAAACAACTGCAGGAGGTGAGGCCTCATGTATGTGCAAAACTGAGACCACAGATTTAAAATTTAGATGTTTTATTTTTCATGCAACATGTGGAAAACCATATTTTTCCAGGAAATAACACCAGTCTGAGGGCATCGTGTTGGTAGCTGCTGTCCTTTTTCTGCGTGGGGACACACACAGATAGTACAAAAAGGCAAAATCTTTTGATGAATGGAAAAACAATTCTTTGATACAAACCAGTGAGTCATTTTTCACAGTTTTCCCACACCTGAGGTTTTTCGACACACTGTCAATACCTGGTGTATGTTGTCAACTTTTAATTCTGCCCAGTGTGGGAAGCTGACTTCGTCTTTATTGTGTTTCCACGAAAACATTTTCTATTTGCAGACGCTCAAATTTGGTTCTCACTGTCACATTCCACATCGTTTATTGCTCTTTTCTGTCTTGTTTTTAAGGCTGCTGGAGCCCATTTGCTGCTATTGATCATCCTCTTATCTTGTTTTCTCCACCACTGATCTCTTGCTGCTGCCTTTGCATTTTTGGAAGTTTTGGTTAAACCTGTAGAATGATATATCGTCGAACTAATGTGAAACCACTTGACCCTACCTGTCCAACCTTGACCCTTTTCACTGAATAACACGTTTCTGAGTGAATGATTGATGGTGAGAGACAAGCTGAGTCTCCAAGGAGTTCAATCTGTCTTATTTCCTATAGTTAGACAGTCTCTGTTTTCTTTCTTTCTGTCTTTCTGTTTCATTCTATACAACTCTTTCTATTTGAATCAAATCTGTGAGCATTTATATCCATAGTGTAATAACTCTATTGATTGCATCATCTTGTATTTTACTCATTGCTTTTTGACTGAGACAGTGTGCATTAATTAAAATTAAAAAAAAAAAAAGTAAGTGTGTATAAATCAGATGGAGCAACCAGAAAAAATTTTGATATCCTATATTAAAAAAAAAAAAAAAAAGCATGGTTTCTTAATGTTTAAAATGAATCCACTACGTTATTTGACAGGTAAAAAAATGATCAACTCAAGAAATCTGTTATTATTCTTAAAATAATAGTATATGGAGTGATTGTGATCTTGTAAGAAAGTGATGAAAGTCATTTCTTTGTAAGACGCAGAAGTGAGTGTGTCACCGCTGTCACATCGACATTGAGTGACTGAGCTGAGGGAGAGAAGTGCAACCAGAGAGGCATGATGAGGTCGCCTGTCAAGTGAAGCAACAGGAAATCATCTGCATCTGATGTCTACCACCTTATACACACGCACACACACACACACACACGCACACACACACATACGGTAACACAAGACGACTCATAAAAGAAGAGTTGTAAACACACAAGCTCACATGATGAAAGACAACAAAGTGGGTGGATGAACAGACAGATGTAGACAAATGATACATAGAAGATTACTGTAACACAAATGAGGAATAAAGACACACAAACACACAAACACACACACACACACCACATGATAGTTAGCTGTCTGAACTTCTGCTGAGACCAGACTCTGTCAAAGAGCGAAAATGTGTGTGTGTGTGTGTGTGTGTAGTTCCCTTTCTTTTGGTCATCACTTCCTGAGGAAAAGCATGATAACACACAACACACACACAGACACACACACAGACACACATTTACGCATGTCTCCGTCCTCTCACTGTCGCTGTCATTCTCTGGTCAGTCAGTGAAGGGACAGTGGATGCTTTCTGACCCGAAACGGCAGAAACAGGGTGAGTGGTTCAACCGGACCCTGTGTGTGTATATGTGTGTATGTGTGTGTGTGTGTGTGTGTGTGTGTTTATTCGTATTAAATCAGTCATGATCATGTCAGCTCTGTCTCCACTCGCTGTGGTCAACAGATTGCTCCTTATACTTATACTGTACCATGTGGAATTGCTATGTCCATTTTTAGTTTTCTAACAGCAGACATCAGCGTTTATCTGTCCGATACCGCGGGTCAGGCTGTTTTATTTGATATCCAGCTTTTCAGACAGTTTATCATCTTACGCTTGTTTGGGTTTTCCTGCTCGATAACTTTCACTAGTCAGATATAAATACACGTTTCTATAAAGTCTGCAGCCATGTAACATGAGGCCACTTATTTATGGAGCCTTTTCATTTCCTGCGTCGAGCACCTTTGATAGACAGTACCCTATTAATCGAATTGGAACTTTCCAGACTGCACTTTTCCTTATGTGTTCTTATGTAAAGAGACTTGAAGAAGAAAAAAAACATTAAATCCAAGTTCTGAGATTGTATTACAGATGTCAGTCAAATATGTAGTTGGCTGCTGAAAACGTAAAAAAAAAAAGCACATTTTCCTCAGTTTGAACTCATTTGTAAGAAGTTCTGCCTCTGACCTGGAGCTGACCTGATGTTTATCGGCGTTCTAGTTTCCCAGCTTTAGTGGATGAAACACAAAAATTAGATAAAAACAATCAAAAAGAAATCAGAGAAAGGTTGTCTGGGGACTGTTTTACTCAGAGCAGTGCCAAACAGACAGGGATTGTGGTTTTTTTTTTTTGTTTTTTTTTTTACCTCCCACTGCAACAGGCTTTGAAGTTACATGACTGAATTCAGTACCAACCAAAGAGGTGGTTTTTCAGACGCTAGGAGACTCTCGATTCTTTTCAGAGGGCAGTCCAGACCTCTGGGTGACACTTGGAGCGCACTTGGGTTTCCATTGCTTGGCCTCCTTGCTTATCTGATGGTGCAGCGGGGGAGGATCTTGTAGGTGATTCTGCCCAAACTTCACACCACTAAAGTGAAAAAAAAAGTGCCAATTTCCTGAAGAGTGACGCAGGATGTCAGTCTCTTAGTATCTGTTCTATATGCAAACTTTTCTACCTTTAGTGGGTATTAAAACGTCTGTGCATCTCAGCTTCTTATAAATAAAACACAGCCTTGTCTAAACACATTTTTTTAACCCCCAGCACCCCATAGTTGGTTCGCTGATTCAGGCCCAGCCAGGCAAAAATAAAAAGCTCACTGAATCTTTTCAAAGAAGTTGTGGGGACTGTGAGGCAGACGTGCAGGCGGGCATTTCTTTGTTTTAGTCATGACAGTGAACCACACTGAGTTTTACATGAAGAGGTCAGGAAGTCACAACACAATGTGCACTCACTCTATCCTTTTCTGTCTGTTTGCATGTACTTGTGTAAATATGGGAGATCAGAGATAAATGAAAGGGCTTAGAGTGCAAAAAAAAAAAATAAAAAAGCATTTGGGCTTTGTTTGAGAAGTGAAATACTCTGCAATGTATAATTTTAACACCTTCAGAGTGTTCTAAAAACTGTTAGCTGTTAGTCTGAGCTAAATTAAGAAGAATGTGAACATGCGAACAACTTAACCCTTTATAGGACACTCTTCGAAATACCTTAGTGTGTTATTGGAGGACATAAGAAGACTTTATTACTTTTGTAAGATTTTTTATTAATTTATTTATTTTTCTCTCTCTGGTGTATTTTTTTTATTTTCAGGGAGGTATTCATTCACACAAGCCTTTTTTTGGTTTCTATGCTCTGAAGCACAATGATGTTAATTGTATTGTTTCTCATTCTTTGCTGTTTCTGATGTGCAGAAATTAAAAAGAAATTAAAAATCAAGGTCAATGAAGTTACCATATTTGGTTCTTTACCCATAAGTAGCAAAAAAAAAAAAATCCAAGAACTATATTTAAAAAAAATACTTAAAAAAAACCCAAACACATGTAAGTAAAGTGAAAGGAACATGTATTTTAGAACATTAGAACATCCCTTTTAGAACATTAGAACATGCGTGCTAATCCAGACCCTTTCCACATGCACGTTAACCCTTTGAACATCATTCCTTACATTAGTACCATTACTTCCTGGTACCAAACAAAGCAGGTCCACTCACTGTTCCTGCAGAGGTGGACCTTACAGACCCTGTAGACCATATTGGACCTGAGATTGTTGACTCACTGTAACTGTTACTGTCACTATCTTGTAATATGTGCAGAAATGACCAAAAACAGTCATTTGCCCGATGAAGGGTTAACAAGAGGGCACATGTTTATATTTACCTGCTTGTAATTTATTTTAAAAGTAGTTCTGCGCACCACCTATTGGACTCATTTAATCATTTTATTACATATCACTATAATTTAGTTACGTGGGGGAATAAAAAATATCGTACCTTATAATTTCACATAATAAAATCCGTCTCTGGCCTGTGTTTTTCTAGTAGTCGTTGTGCGGTTTGACATTGGCGGTGTAGTTCTCACCCTCAGACAAGGAGCATAGTTTTTATCCAAACACAGCAGATAAGAGTGTTAATGCCTCTGAATGCAGCGGGGCAGGTTCTGCCTTTTGTCTCTCACATTACTAAATATACCACAGCAGCTTCTGTGTCAACTCCTCTGGTGTCTTTAACAGCTTCGTGTCTCGTACGTTTTCTTCACTCGACAGTCAAATGATTCCTGCTGCGAAGGGAGTGTACGAGGCGTAGACGTCCTTCGAAGAAATGAGGATAAAACTGGGTATTTCTGTCTGCCCGGATAGAATAGAATAGAATAGAATAGAATAGAATAGAATAGAATAGAATAGAATAGAATAGAATAGAATAGAATAGA
>JAPTYQ010000023.1:17155815-17166320 GCA_029814465.1 Ostorhinchus cyanosoma
AGGTTAAAGGGTAATAAAAGGCTTCATCATATTCAATAACACAGGTGTCAAACATGCGGCCTGCGGACCTAAACCGGGCCCCCAAAGGGTTCAAATCCCCCAGGATGAATTTGCAAAGAAGAATAACTTGTATTGATCACAAAGCTACACTGTAAAAAAAAAAAAATCCTGTTGTTTTTAGAAAAAAACAAAACAAAACTGGCAGTCGTGGTTTCCAGAAAAATGCTGTAAAAAAACACATCAGGCCATAAACGTATTTACAGAGTAACATGTAGATTAAAACATTTTAAACCTGTAGATTTAACATTTTAAACCTGTAGATTTAACATTGAATGTAAACAGTAAATGTTCTCCTCCTTTCATAGACCTGCAGGAGCTCACAGTGTTTTCTAAATCCATCACGTCTAAACTGGACACATTTAAGTTCAGTGTCTTCAGAGTTTTTCAAAGACACTTTAACATGTGAACAGTCGGAGCTGGGATTCAAACTACTGACCTTTTGGTCATTGGACGACCTGCTCTACCAACTGAAGCCACCAGATATTTTACACATTTAAAATCTTAAATTGTTAAATGTTTACTTCTTTATTACTTTTTTATTACTTTTTTTTCATTTTAAAGGCAAAAAGGCTGTTATTTCCTCATTGTGGTATCGCGATTTAAACGGCACCACATTGTTTTTCAGTTTACAGTTTTATTTTCTCAAAACAATGGAAATACATCATTTCTATGAACAAATCTGCTTTTGTTAACATCCTCTTCCTGTAAAAAAAAAAACTCTAGTTACATTTGATTTAATCGTTAACACAAAAATCTTTTTATTGTATTTTTCACTTACAGTTTTTTTTTTTTTAATGTTGCAATTTTACAACTTTTTGGTGTTAATTCTATGGTCTTTTTATTTTTTTTCTACAGTGCATTACACACACACACACACACACACACACACACACACAATGACAGTAATGTTAGTCTTCTCTGTGGTTTTGTCACTTGACAGAAGAAGGATTAAAAGAAGGGAAGTGTTTTTGTCCTGTTCGTCAGTCCATGACATGTGGTTGATGTGGTTGACAATTCAACACGTCCAAAAGGCTGCAGCGGCTTCAAGAATTTAGCTGAACAAGGTGGACATTCATGTTTCATATGATTAATAAACCATCAATCCAAAACTTTCCTGCATTTCACAAACTTCACAGACTTTGGAGACACAATTGGTACAAAAACATGTTGTGTAATAACGTCACGCAAGCGCCTCAGACAGGGAGAGCATGTTTCATTACTTGAATCTTCAAACATTTTAGTGATGAAACCTTCATTTAAAACAATCAGTCATTTTTTACAGTGTGGCATCCTCTTCTTCTGCAGGTTTTCAGAGCTCTTTATCGTCTGATGGTACTTTGGGATGATTTTTAATACTTAAATGAAGAAATATGACACTTATCTCCTTTAATACCTTATTTTTGTGCGTTTGTGTGCTTTCATTATATGTCTACCTGAGTCTTTCCGTGCACTAATCTGTATTTCTGTGCATCTGTTTCCTTTCCCAGCCATTCGTTTTGGCCGTATGCCCCAAGCGGAGAAGGAGAAACTGTTGGCTGAGTTTTCGACCGACATGGAGCACATGCACCCGGCGGCAGCAGATCTGAGGGCTTTGGCTCGGCATCTGTATGAGGCCTATCTGAAATACTTCCCTCTCACCAAGGCCAAGGCCAGGGCCATCCTCTCTGGGAAGACTGGAGACAACGTAAGCAGCGCCGCTCGCATTTTGCATTTTATTAAGCAAAAGCTCTTGCCCACATAAGCAAAAGCCTTCTGAGATATTTAAACAAATTACAGTCATATCCTCCTTAAGGTCTGTATGTTTTTATAGGCATAGTTAGATGCATTATCCATCAAGGTTATTTATACCAGAATAAAAATTAATTCCAAGATAAGCAAACTAATACTGAGACAAAACAAAAAAATGAAATAAAAAAAAGTTCATATCCAAACATTGTGCAGGTTTTATAGGTTTGTTTCCTATTTTCTGAGGCATTATATACAGTGTAATAAAAAGAGGACAAAATTCATGAATAGAGATATGATAGGGCTGTTTTTTTGTTTTTTTTTTATTCAGTTGGATTCATCAAAGTCAAATAAAAAGGTGTCTCTCTATTATGGTCTTATTCGTGGCAGCTGAGGTACTTTCAGGTCAGTCAGGATTAGAGCAGATTTATCTTCCATACAGACATCATATCATCTACATTTACACCGTTGTAAAACCTCTGATCTGAGTTGCTGGACCAGTTATTCTCCTCAGCTGCTTCTCTGACGTAAATGAAAGTGCCGTGTCAGCCTGCAGATTGACTTACTACTTCTTTAAAGGCGCAGTAGGGGGTTCTGATTGAATACACAGGCTGGTCAATTCAATATTTGACATGGATTGAACCAGTGGAGTTTATTCCTGGTTGAAACGCTTTTGATTTCAGACGATCAGTAAAAGTCTTTATGCACTGGACAGATTTAGATTTATAGCACTGATAGAAAAGAAGAGGGGTGTGTTTGTTTGGCTTGAGTTCAAATCTCAACAGTCGACTTTAATCCCACAATAGGAAACACTATAATCTATACAGCCAGGTTTTTTTTTTTTATTACTTTATCTCTACTTGTTTAGTTATTACAGATAGATCTGTTATAGTTTGCCAATTTGCAAAACTGAAACAAGCACATTCACACATTTCATTTCAATACTTGCTGACTATGTTGATACTTCTGCCTCCGTGCGAATAAGTTGAAGTTAGTTCAATAGGGTTTCTTAAAATACTACCAGGAAAAGTGGACTGACTGGTTTCTACATGTTGAAACTGCTAGAAAACTGTGCAGCCGGATTATGTTAGAGCTTATTAATATTATCAGTAGTAGTAGTATTAGTTGTATTATTATTATTATTATTATTATTATTATTATTATGACCCATTGTCTGAGGCATTTTGTCCAGCTCTGTAAAGCTTTTCTGTGTGTTGCGTTCAAGGCTGCTCCGTATCTGTGTTATGACTGTTCATCACAGTGATCGCAGCCAAATGGCACTGAATCATCTGTTTGTTTGAGAAACTCCTAAGTTATTTACTAAACCGCAGCACATCTCCTGAAACAAACTGCAAGTCAATGAGTTTAGTTTTGGTAGAATATTTACATTTTTTTACATCAGGGACCTTGGAGTGGGTTCATGTATCGTCAACCTTTAACTACCTGACAGTATTCAGACCGTGAGCAGCAGAATGGAGTAGAGAAAGACATGGGTGACATTTGAAAGAAAAGTGTTTTTTTTTTTTCTCCCAAGAAAGGAAACTGATGTGAGGCTTTAAAAAAATATTAACAAATGTTAATTCTAAACACGCTAAGCTGAACTGAGAATTTTATTGTGGCATGGACATAAGTAAACAGAACTGACCTAAAGAGAGTTAAACAGTAGATGACAAACCATGAACACACACTGGGAGAAAATAACACCAGTTATGTTCTCATGGGCCCAGTGAGTAGGATTTAACCCGATTATGTGGAGTTTAATCGCAGAAGTGGATATAACATTCATAATTCATGTTTTATTTGACATTCGCTCATGTTCTGTACTTGTTCGTACATGTACACATACGCTGCACTCCACTCGTTTCCTGATGTTGTGTGAACAGTGAACATTCATTTGATGGAAGTGAAAATGCATATTTATTTACGCATTCACATCAGACATACTCTGGGTCTCCTGCATAAGCACCGCACATAATTAAAAGTGTCAGTATTGGTGTTAATATTGTTAATATTGACTCCTGATCACAGTACTTAGTTGGTGTCTTTCCTTATTTACACCTAACAGTCAGCACATCTACGATTAAATTACATAATAGATTATTACAGTGGCATTTAACATTTGACTGGCACATGATTAAACAATCTGTAATAAAACTACTTGCATTTCTTATCTTCTAATCTAATCAATCTTTTTTATTTTATTGGCAACCCTGAATTTTAATGGAAAAACGGTTACTATCTGCTGATTAAGTCGACAGAACTCACTAAAAATCCTCCTTCTCATTCATATCATGCATTCACTTACCTGCAGAAATTCTCTGTTGAACATATTATTCATACTATAAAACATTTTAAGTGTATGATCGGTGCAGTCGGTCTTTCAGGCTAGTGCATGTCTTATTTTATTGAACAGAGAGCTTAACTTTACCAGACTTAAGCGTCATTCAAGCATAAAGCATGTTTTTGTCTGCCTCACTCTGCAGCAAAGATTTATTTACATTGCCCATCAGACCTGTGAGGTGTGGCCTGTTTGCTTTTGCAAAACTGATAAATGAACTGTGACCAAAACCTATGGAGAGCATTCAGGGTGTGATTACATCTGCAGGTCACGTGTCCTCAGAAGACCTACAATCACAATGTTTTTCATTTTTCTTGCTTTTACCTTTTGTTTTTTCCTGTACTTCTTCACTGTCCTAAATGTTTTTTCCCACACGTTTTCTTTGTGACTTTGCAGCCTTTTGTCATTCATGACATGAAGTCCTTAATGGAAGGAGAGCAGTTCATCAACTGTAGACTACCCATCCAGAAGCACCAGCAGCACACCTCCACTCTAACAGCCCCACATGGAGGTTAGTCACACTGCATTTGTCATTTTAGAAAGGAAACACATTCGATTACGACTTTATTGTCATTATACGTGCACATATAAGGCAATGAAATGCAGTTAGCATCTAGAAGTGCAACAAGCAGCAAGTGCAGAATCTACTTTATGAACCTGCAGGGGTGTCAAATATGCACTGCAAAAATCTAAGTCTTATCAAGTGTGTTTTTCTAATTTCTAGTCAAAAATATCTCATCACACTTAAAATAAGACATAATCACCTAAAGAGGGATATAAAGAACTTATTTTTAGACAATAGATCTTGAAAATCTTATTTCAAAAAGTCTTACCAAGAGAAATTTAACTTTTTCCATTGGTAGATTTTTATTTATTTATTCATTTATTTTGCTTATTTCAAGATTTTTTTTTTTTTTTTGCTTAATTCCAGCAAAAATAAATTAAAAAATCTACCAGTGGAACAAGTGATAATTATCTTGGTAAAATTCTAGAAAGATCTATTGTCTAAAAATAAGTTATACTATCTCATTGAAAGTTACTCTTTAGGTGATTCTGTCTTATTTTAAGTGTGATGTGATATTTGGACTAGAAATCAGAAAAATACACTTGGTAAGATTTGGATTTTCAGTGTATTTAGGCAATTTCAGTAAAATGCAGTTTCTCAGCTTTTCAGATTCATCACATATGACCCATTTGGACGTTCAGATTCCACATAGTGAACATGGAAATATAATCATTTTCTGCATCATTGATTCATCAGTAAAACTCATGGAGATCCCTGTGTTTACTTTCAGTTATTGACATATTTTTGTTGAAAAAGTCCCTTTTTCTTCACTTTTCTTTGTTTTGATCTTATAACCTTTGAATGTACTCTCACTTTTACACACAATCAGTAAATTAAAAGGATTTGAATCAAATATTTTGACTAGAAATGAGAAAAATATGCTTGGTAAGATGTAGATTTTTGCAGTGCTATGAAGATAATCTACAGACATCTGTTATATGCAGATGGAAGCACTGCTGTCATTTTCTATCTGCAGGAATTATTTCTGCTACACTTGTTGCGTTCAGTTCCATTACCCAACATGCTCTGTAGAAATTTCCTGGTGTGTTTGTGTTAAGTTTCCTTCTTCCTGCACCACTGACCTGCCTCCTGCTGTTTCTATCCTGTTTCTCTGACAGGACTCCACTTGGGTTCAGAGTACGGAGTTGTGGGCATGACGAACATCAGCGGACAAAGGCCCACAGACACGGACGCCGTCGAGCTGCGTTTCTTCCAGAGCTGTCAATCACGCTCGGCCGAAGCGGTGAGAGAAGTGACAGAGTTCGCCAAGAGCATCCCGGGATTCATTGAACTGGATCTCAACGATCAGGTGAGATGCAAACATCAGTTATTCATTTATGTGTCCTATCATTCCTTCTGTTCCATCGAACCTCACCCTCTTGCCTTTTTCTAGGTGACTTTGCTAAAGTACGGGGTGATTGAGGTCTTGATCATCATGATGGCGCCTCTGATGAACAAAGACGGGACCTTGATCTCATACGGGCAGATTTTCATGACGCGAGAATTCCTCAAGAGCCTCAGGAAACCGTTCGGTCAAATGATGGAGCCAAAGTTTGAGTTCTCTGTCAAGTTCAACATGCTGGAGCTGGACGACAGCGACATGGCGCTGTTTCTGGCCGTCATTATCCTTAGTGGTGGTGAGTGTGATTTGGAATTTGTCTTTACTTCTTATATTTGAAGCCATTAAATCCAGAATATTTCATGAACTTCTCAGGTTGTGTAGTTCTAATTAAAGGCAGCATCTGGTTCACAGTTGATGTGAAATCGATTGTAAGACAGATACTGTGACACAGCCCACTTTACTTTGCACGCTATCCACGCTGAGCCTTGACCCATTTATCAGTTGGAAGACGTTGTTGAGAAAACTTGGACCAGAGCTTAAGGTGAATGAATCAGTATCGCGTGAGAACAATAAAACTATATCAACTGTAGCTGGATTTAATAACAGCAGTAGAGTTGTGTAATTTAGAT
The DNA here is from genome assembly GCA_029814465.1 of Ostorhinchus cyanosoma. Lineage (NCBI taxonomy): Eukaryota > Metazoa > Chordata > Actinopteri > Kurtiformes > Apogonidae > Ostorhinchus > Ostorhinchus cyanosoma. The sequence goes on from JAPTYQ010000023.1 coordinate 17,162,475, forward strand.
TAAACGTCTGACGTTAAAGGGGATCTGCTTGACTTTGGTTTTTGGGTTTATATAAGAAGAGCAAGTCTTCACACAACAGCACATTCCCATCATCAAATAAAAACGAATTCCAGTCTAAAATCAACACCTTTTACATTTCCATATATTCAGACAAACATTATATATTGCTTCTGCCCACTTTGCATCAATTTAACCTCTTTTGCTTTGATTTTCTCAACTATCTGATCTAATGTCGCCAGTGAGACCAGAAGAGGTCAGTTAAATGTGCAGCCTTGACCTTTTTGAGGTTTGAAAATGGACATTTAAGTCACTTATTAACTTAAATGACTAAGATTATAGCTGTAAATGGAGATAAGTGCAGTTTTACCAATAGCAATATTTACAGGTTTGTCGTATTTTTATGGCACCTTTAAACTAATGAAAGGAAATATTTACCTAGTAGTTATTGAATGTATATTTTTCCTCTCTTATAAACACAGCCTCTCTTTTTTTAATTAACTCCCTCCATTATTTCAGTTGCCCCACATGACAAGAGGTGATCCTCATATTTAACCTTTCCTAAGTGATTTTTCCCCATTTATTATAATATTACACTCTAAACGTCGACATTTTTCAGGTATTTTTCTCTATTTAATTTACTGATTGTGTGTAAAAGTGAAAGTACATTCACAAGTTATAAGATCAAAACAGAGAAAAGTGAAGAAAAAGGGACTTTTTCAACAAAAAATATGTCAATAACTGAAAGTAAACACAGGGATCTCCATGAGTTTTACTGATGAATCAATGATGCAGAAAACGATCGTATTTCCATGTTCACTATGAGGCATCTGAACGTCCAAATGGGTCATATTTGATCAGTCAGAAAAGCTAAGAAACGGCATTTTACTGAAATTGCCTAAATACACTGAAAATCCAAATCTTACTGAATGTATTTTTCTGATTTCTAGTCACAATATCTCATCACACTTAAAATAAGACAGAATCACCTAAAGAGTAACTTTCAATGAGATATTATAACTGATTTTTAGACAATAGATCTTTAAAATCTTATTTCAAGAAATCTAATCATATCTCACTGAAAAGTTACTCTTTAGTGATTATATCTTATTTTAAGTGTGATGAGATATTTTGACTAGAAATGAGAAAAATACACTTGATAACATTTAGATTTGTGCAGTGTGTATTGATATATCTAGTGGTATGAAAGCCATGACTCAGAAGGTAGAGCGGGTCCTCCAATAACCGAAAGGTTGGCGGTTTGAATCCTGCTCTGTCCCAGTTATGTGGAGTTTTGACCAGAACTAAAAGGTCAGAGCATATGACCCCAGTTCTAAAGTCTGTACACTGGTTTCCAGTCAGCTACAGAATAGATTTTAAAACTCTGCTACTGGTCTACAAGTCACTGAATGGTTTAGGTCCAGATTGATAATAGAATCTAAACCCAGTCGGGCTCTAAGGTCAACAGACTCAGGTCACATGGTCCAGTCCAGAGTTCAGACTAAACATGGAGAAGCAGTTTTCAGCTGTTCTGCTGCAAAACTGGTACAAACTTCCAACTGACCTGAAATCAGCCCCAAATGTGAACAGTTTTAAATCCAGGCTAAAAACATTTCTCTTTTCATGTGCTTAGGAGTAGATTATTTTCTTTTGAATGCACTTTTTTATTTTAATGTTAATTTTAAAGTATGGCTTTAATTAATGTCTTTTATTTTTATGTCTTCTGTGATTTTCTTTTTGTGTGATTTTTAATGTCTTCTCTTCTGTGATGCTTTTGTAAAACACTTTGAGTTACCCTGAGTATGAACAGTGCTGTACAAATAAACTTCCCTTGCCTTGGTTAAGACATTGAATGACATGAATAATGGATCAATAATGTAAAGTGCTTTGGGTGCCTTGAAAAGCGCTATAGAAATCTAATCCATTATTATTATGAACTCATTTGGGTCAGCAGATGCTTTTGGTCACCTGCAGCTGTTCTGGTCTTCAGGGTTATTCATCCTGTGTCTCCATGTTCCCTCCAGACCGTCCAGGCCTGCTGAATGTGAAGCCCATCGAGCAGCTTCAGGAGACAGTTCTCCACTCACTGGAGCTCCAGCTCAAACTCAACCACCCAGACTCTCTGCAGCTGTTTGCCAAGCTGCTTCAGAAGATGACGGACCTGCGCCAGATAGTCACCGACCACGTCCAAGTTATCCAGCTGCTGAAGAAGACAGAGATGGACATGTGCTTACACCCACTGCTGCAGGAGATCATGAAGGACTTGTATTAGAAATAACAGTTGGAGACGATTATTGTTAAAATCAAAAGTTGAGATTAAGCACTTTGGTGTTTCTGGTGTGTTGGGAAAAAAAAGGGAGGAGGCCAGACAAGCTGACTGACTGAAATGGAGAAAGAGATGGGGAAGAAAAGAGAAATCAAGGAAAGAAAGAGTTTCAGTGTTAGATCTTGTCTAGACAGCAGCATGTGAATAACTTGCGGTGCACAGTCATTTAGTGACTGCTGAGCCTCGATTTTTTTGTTATGAGTCGACTGCCAACTTAAATATGAAACTACTACCTATCGCACCAATCAGGATGTGAGTCTGTGACTGACTGTAAGAGAGGGGGCTTTTGTCATTGGCAGGCTCGAGTGAAAATTTTGCTTCATGCGCCTTAAGAGAAATGTATCACTGTGAATATTTGACCACATGTGTCAGACAGCGCAGCGTGTGTTGTTTATGTGCAGCTTATCTCCATGTTGCATGACTACCGTCATAGGCATCAGTGTGTACGTGCTTTACAACCTCCGTGAACACGCACAAATGCATTTGTGGTTCTGTATGTACACAAGCATGCACAAACCTGTTCTGGCATCAGGGTGAAGGTGCTATCTTTTCTAATCAGCTTATCCAAAGACAGAAATCTGATTATTGCCTGTAACATATTTTCTTGCAGAAACTGTGAGGTTTGAAGACAACAAAAAGCACATTGCTGTGATGTAGGCTCTTTGTTGAAAAATGACACATTATAAGCCATATTGTGCCTTCAACTTTTTTTTTTTAAATTTGTGAAGTAAGTGCCGTTTAAGCAACATATAATATACATTTATATGTATAATATTATTTTGTATAGAAGAACTGCTTGTACACCTTTGTCTTTTAAATTCTGAAAAAGCATTTGAGATAAAAAAAAAAAAAATACATGAAATTATATATGAAAAGTGTTTATAATTAATCAGGTGATCAATCTGATGGGTTTTTTATGAGGGGGGATTAGTTAGAGACAAAACAAGTGTGGGTGGGAACGGGTTTTGTTGTAAATAAAATCTTTTCTTACTTTTTATTTGAATCCTGTCTCTTGTGTGAGATCAGAAATGTATGTCCACATAACCGCTTCCTTGAAAGCATTACTTTCTCCTAAAAATCAGTTTTAAAGTCATGACATCAGCCGTCCTCGGTGTCTCTTACCAAATACGTACACACACCCAGTTGGAACGATTGCAACATCTGAACTCTGCTGAACTGCAGCACAAGACTGAGGTCTGTGGATACAAATGTGATCGTCGAGTAGAAGGGGTGGTTTCCCTCCTTAAACTTCCGACTGTTTCAGACACTGCTTGGGTTTTTCTTTCTGAATACAAATTATTTTTCCATTTTTATTTTTATTTTATGTATCACTTCTCATATTGACTTGAACATGTATGTAGAATAGAATGAGGATAACATGCAATGAAGTTAGAGTCAGACTAAATTACTCTTTATCCTGATGTCAGGTCAGGCCAACACAGCACAGGTTCACACACACACACACACACACACACACACACACACACACACACACACACACACACACACACACACACACACAC
>JAPTYQ010000023.1:17182451-17199736 GCA_029814465.1 Ostorhinchus cyanosoma
GAGGGGTGGGGTTTGTTGTGGCTGGTACCACTTGTTTTTGGGGGGTTTTCAGTTTGAAAATTATGATCAATAATTTATGCAGATAAGTTAGATTTTTTGCATTAGTTTAGCTGATAATATCATTTTTTTAACATATGTACATATACAGTTAACTAAATAGAAATTAATACACTGACAAACTCACTTGCTTTGTAAAGATTAGATGTGGGGGGGGGATCACCTGGAAGCTGAAAACAGTGACTTTCTTTAGTGTTCACAGTGAAAAAACATAATTGTGGGTATTAAATTCAATAAATGATTCCTTCTCAGACAAAGAAAATGTAAATTCTGGAGTTTTAAAATAACTAGATTAAACCAGGTTCTTCAAAATAAAAGACATCTGTTGCCAACTGGTAGAAAATGATAGAAAAGCAGAATAAGTAAAGGAACGGCAGAGATCTGACCTGCTTTGGACCTGTGAGAGTTAAATCCACAAACTTCATGCAGTACAATTCATAAAATTGATCCATATTTCTAATGGGGACATCCAGAACACAATGAACACTTGTAGCTCATGGATTTACAAAACCTATTGCTTTTCTCTGCTTGTTTTTTACAAAATAGAATAACACAATACACTGCTTTACAGTGGAATTAAAAAATAATATAAAAATTATAACATGATAAAGGTAAAATGGGAAACACCAGCATCTGTGCATGTGATGTGTATGTATGGTTTTTTTTAAGGTTTTTTTTGGGGGGAATCCTTATTTTTAGTATGAAATATTTTGCTTTCTTCTGCTAATACTGAAAAATTTGAAAAGATAAAGTCATTTCCTCTATCTTGAATGTGTTGTATCGTGTTACTTTTACACTTTTAGATGTTTACACGTTTAATCCATGTGTGAAAAAAAGTTATTTCAAACTGTTGATGCTGTACACAGAAAAAAAAATCAATCAGTGTTTCATTTATTATTCTTGTGATTTGTCGCTGCTTTGAATACTTCTTTAAGTGATTATTAGTAAAAACTGTATTGAGCATAAACTATTCTTTTTCCGTTTTAACACGTTTTGCAGGTGTCTTTAATATACGCACTGCAGTGTAAAGTTTTGTGGTTATTGTGAAAACTTTGGCAAGAAAATATCATTTACTATTCCAGTTATAGTCACAAGGAAACTGCAAGACATCCAACTACAGAGGGCACACTCTCTGAATACAACCTACCGATTAACACACGAAGAAGAAGAAACCCGGAAGTGCCTTTGTTTTGGTTCTTGGCCACGGCGGGAAAGCTCTCCCAGGAAGTCTGCGAATTAAATGGCAAGTTATGACGAAACTAATTACCTAAGCTAAGCATTGTTTTATGTTTTCGTAAGCTCATATAATAAGGCAGATGTTGTGTTCACTATAAATAGTCTATAAAATGGGTTTAGGTCATAGTTAATAGAGCTTATGTATTTAGCTTAGCTTCTGTTGATAAACTAACTGCTACTTCTCATATTTTACAAGAATTTTGAGGTTTTTGCACATAAAACCGCGATATAAATTGCTACATAATACATTCTTTATTTTAGGTACTTGCCAGTGTGTCGTCTCTAAATATACCAACACTACTGATGAAGCATGAGATTGTTTTGTTTGTATGCTAATGTTTTGTATCATTGCATTCTGGCTTCCAAAATGACTCTTCATTGATGTTTGAGCTGAATGACAGTGTAGCTGTTTTTATGTTATATGGATTATGTTGGACTGTATTTTAACCCTTGTATGGTGTTCGGGTCTGTGGGATCCGTTTTCAGTTATTATCAAAAGAGAAATGAAACAATTATTTTTTCAACCTTAAATTCATTGGCATTGGCTCATTTTCTGTGAAGAACATACATCAAAACACATTTTCAAGGACTGCCCACACTACGCATTTATATTATATACAGGGTGTTTGGTGTGTTTAGTTGTGAAACTTCTTGCTTCATTTGTTTTTTCCACTCGGATTATAGCTGATTTTCTTTTCTTTCTTTCTTTTTTATTACATTTTATTAAAAAACAATAAACAAGTTGCACATTAATTCATAAATGTGATCTAACAAAACCAAAGGGCAAATATTAACCATGTTTGCTGTTCATATGACTTGTAATTGAGAAGTAAACATCTGTTGAGTAATTTAACATAAAATAGTTTAATAGTGTTGTTTTGAAAACCCAAAACTCTAGCGGGTTCACCAGACCCATGAACACTGGCTGAGTAACAAAAATACTAACACCACACAAGAGTTAATTTGTTTTTATGTATTAATTCCAGCCTGTACGCTTTCAGATAATGCCATCCAAACAGCAGGATGAGGCCAAATCTAAAATCTCTCCTGTACTCTTCATGACTGTGGATGGTGAGCCAATGTCTTTCTACCTGAGGCCGGGTCCTGTCAAACGCAAGCTCCAGCCGCTCATCACAGCTGGTGGAGGGATGTTGTGTAATGTACAGAAGCCTGGAGCCATCCTCCTGATTGACCCTGAGGAGAAAGCCTCTGTTTCTGAAACCACAGCTCACTGGTAAATACTAGACAGTGATCTGTAAATATTTGCTGCAAGACAAAGTAGTTTGTTCCACATCTTTATGTCATCAATGTTGAAGTAATTCCTTATGCTAGAGAAAACAACTGTCTTAATAGTACTGCTCTGGAAAAAAATTAAGAGACCACTGCAATTTCCTCTGAAATCAGCATTTCTGCATGTTTGACAGTCATTCCATTCCTATGTCTGTTAAATTCCAACACAAGCACAGCTTATTCTACTAATAAACACCTGATCCATGTCTTATTTAAGAAAGAGAAGTATAAAAAAACACTACTGTGGCTATCACTATCTTCTTGAAATAGGCAAACACTGCTATTAGTACTGCAAAAGTAACTGGAATCAAAAAATAACTATTGAAAGCTACTGGACTTCTGCTCTGACAATGTTCCCCAACTCTGAGGATTGGTTCTTTTATCAGGACAATGCTCCTGGCCTCAGCCAGGTCAATAAAGGTGTGGATGATGGAACACCAGATGAAGACCCTGTCATGGCCAGTCCAACCTCCAGACCTGAACCCACTTTGAAAACTTCTGGAGGAAGATAGATGGTCACAAGCCATTGAACATTGCTTAGTTTCTTAAATTTCTATGCCAGGAGCTGCATAAAGTCATCCACCAGTAATGTCTGTGGTTCAAGATGTCATCCAGCCAGACAACCTCAACAGCTTCTACGCCAGATTCGACCAGCACAACAGAGACATTCCCATGAAGGCTCTGTGTGATCCAGACGAGGCTGTTCTGCAGGTAACACACATGCAGGTGCTCAGAGCTCTGAGAAAAGGTGAACCACCATAAGGCTGTGGGACCCGACCGGGTATCACCCAGAGTCCTGAAGGCCTGTGCAGAGCAGCTGGCAGAGGTCTACACAGACATCTTCAACATCTCCCTCTCACAGGAAACTGTACTACGCACCTTTAAGTCCTCTGTGATAGTGCCGGTCCCCAAGAAAACACACATCACAACAATGAACAACCTCAGACCCGTGGCACTCCCATCTGCTGCCATGAAGTGTCTGGAAAAGCTGGTGTTAACCCACATCAACTCCGTAGTTCCTGACACAGTGGACCCCTATCAGTTTGCCTACTGCCCCAACAGATCAGTGGACGATGCGGTGGCACTGGCACTTCACTCCACCCTCCAACACCTGGACAGAAATAACACATACGCATGGGTACTGTTTCTGGATTATAGCTCCGCCTTCAATACAATCAGGCCACTGAAGCTAAAAGCTAAACTGGCAGACCTAGGGGTACCAACACCCACCCGTAACTGGATCCTGGACTTCTTCACGGACAGACCACAGGTGGTGAGGATGAGGAAGAAAGAAGGTTTCCGCGGAGCTTGTTGTCAGTACAGGAACCCCACAGGGCTGCTGCCTCAGCCCTAAACTCTTCTCACTGTACACATATGACTGCACCTCTCACAATGACATCATCATTAAGTATGCAGATGACACGACCATCCTGGGCCTCATTAGTGGAGGGGATGAGTCTGCATACAGGGACCTGGTTCATCGGATCACCGCTTACGGCAAGGACAACGGTCTTGTCCTCAACATAAACAAAACAACAGAACTCATAGTAGACTACAGGAGGAGAGCCAGCCCCCCCCTCTGCAGCCCCTCACCACCAACACCGTTGCCACGGTGAAAAGAGCTCAGCAGAGGCTGCACTTCATCAGGCTGTTGAAGAAGGCTGGGCTTAAACGACAACCCCTCACCCAAGTCTACAGAGGACTCGTGGAAAGCATCCTCACCAACGGCATAACGGTGTGGTATGGGAACACCCCCCCCCGGCTGAGAGGAAGAAGCTGCAACGGGTCATCGAGACTGCAGAGAGGGTCATCGGCTCCGACCTCCCCTCCATAGAGACCATATACACACAGCGCAGCAGGAAAAAAGCACAGAGCATCCTCAGGGACACCCACCACCCAGTCCATGCTCTGTTTCAGTGGCTACAACCTGAGACGCCACAGGCCTGAAAGCATCAACACCCACAGGGTCCGCCTCCACAACAGCTTCTTCCCAGCCGCTGTCAGGCTGGTGGCTCAGGACATCAGAGAGGGAAAACCTCTCTCTCACACACACTAACTGTGACACCAACCACTCTACTCCTCAGCTGTTTAGCCACCATGTGCAATTACCTCCATCTCTCTCTCTGGGACATATTTGCCTTCTTAACTACCTCATGCAACATTATGTGCAATACTTCCTTTTTTATACCTGTGCAATATATCCTTAACACAACAGTTTAATAACATTTCTAATCATACTATTTTATCTATTTTTATTATTCTATTTATTTCAATTTTAGTCACCACTCAATGCACCTTATCTAATTTCATTTCATTGTTTTTATTTATAAGGTGTAGTTTACTTATGTTTATATTGTGTAGTTTATTTATGTCATAATGTCTAGTTTGCTTATAGTTGCTACCTGACTCTGGGACACGCACTAAAAATTCCAATGTACCTGTGTTTTTTAACTTGATGAACACGTACAAATGGCAATAAAGTCTATTCTATTCTATTCTATTCTATTCTATTCTATTCTATTCTATTCTATTCTATTCTATTCTATGAAGGAGAACCAAGACATGTGAAAGCTGTCCTTGATAATCAGGGTTATTCCACCAAATATTGATTTGTGAACTTTTTGCAAGTTACAACATTAGTATTGTGTTATTTAAAAATGAATATGAACTTGTTATCTTTCCATTATTTGAGTTCTGAAAACACTGCATCTTTTTTTATTTGACCATGTGCTGTGTTCTGCAAATACATGCTCTTAATAACAATATTTTAGTTGGACTTTGGGAGAAATGTTGTTTGTAGGTTAGAGAATAAAACAAAACTGTTCATTTTACTCAAACACATACTTATAAATGGTAGAATCAGATAAAGTGATAATTTTGCAGTGGTCTATAGTTTTATTCCAGAGCTGTATATTATATATATTTCACGGTTTATCCAGATGATCTGAGTACTTACTGGGCTGAAAGAATGCCCTGTTTTTTTCCCACTATTATCACCTTGTAGTCTGTTTATTTACCTGTCAGGTCAAAAACCACTAAATCTGTAGGTATTGCACATACTTCAGTTGTGTTCTTCAATGTCAAAGTTTGGGATGCCACCATGTACAATGCATTGCCATGTTCATTAAATTTGTATCAGCAGTTAAATACAATTTTTGAATGTATTTAGCACAATCTCAGAAAATAGGGTGTCAAACCTAATAAACCAAAGAATGAAAGAAAATACAATCTTACATCACTTGAATGCACTTTATTCGAAATTATAAATGGCTCTCAAACATGCTAACTACAAAACAATTCTTGGGTCTTGATTTTTTCGTCTGTAATATGCTGTAAATATAATCTATAGAAATAAGTGAAATGAGGAAGAAAACAATATGGTAACATTACATAACAGATTAAGTTTTTTTGATTGTGTTAAACGTGTTAAAATCACATAATTGAAATGAGGCTTGTGGGTTGTTTTTTTTCCATCAGGTACGTTTCCACTCAGTATGTTCATGACTGTGTAGAGAAGGATGAACAGCTGACCTTAGAGGACTACAGATTAAATCCTGAGGTCGAAACAACATCTACTAGACTGAAAAACAGCAAAGAGAGCTCTGTGGCCTCAGCAGGAGGTATGCTGTAAGACATAACTCAACACATAGTAATGAACTGAGATGGTAATATTTCTGTGTACTATTTTTATTTCTTCTTATTATTTCTTCTCTACTGCAGGTAGAGTTGCCTACACCTCCAAGGAAGATGCTGCCATTTTGAATTATGTTAGGAAACATAAAACAGAGACTGGGGGAAACAAACTGTGGCAAGAAATGGAGAAGCAACGTGTGACCAGTCACAGCTGGCAGTCGATGAAATACCGCTACAGAGTGCAATTGGCCCACAAACTATCAGAGCCTGAGAAGAAGGAAACAAAGGTATTTATGTGGAAGGTGTTTTACTTGCTACTTTTTATTATCTAAGTAATGTGACACATTTCTTTCCAAATGTAAAAGGTACTTAGAACCAGCATCTTTATGAAGGTGCATTCCTCTCTGTCACTGTTAGTCAGTCTTTTGTGAATGAAAGCTCAGCTCATGTTCCATCAGGAAATTTCCAGCAGAGCTCTGCTAACCTTTGACTGGAGCTGAAATGTAGAGATGAGACTTAAAGAGGTGAAGACGCATGTAAATCAATAACAATTGTGTTTAATTAAATTTAATTGTATTATGATTTATTATGTATTTAAACAGTGGGACCTTTCTATATGGAGTTTGCATGTTCTCCCCGTGTCTGCGTGGGTTCTCTCTGGGTATTCCGGCTTCCTCCCACCATCCAAAAGACGTGCACTGATAGGTTAATGGGTTAATCTAAATTGCCCATAGATGTGAATGTGAGAGTGATTGTCTCTGTATGTCAGCCCTGCGATGAACTGGTGACATGTCCAGGGTGAACCCCGCCTTCACCCATAGGTTGCTGGGATAGGCCCTGGCAACCTCCGTGACCCTAGTTAGAATAAACTGGGTTCAAAAATAAATTGATGTATTTAAACAGTCCTAGTTTTTGCCAGACTTCAGTGGGTGTATAGAGACTTATCTTAATTTTTTCCAGTCAGTATGTTTTTCATTGCTCCAGCACCTCAGCTGAGTCTGATAACAGATGAGCTATATTTTTCTTTCAATCAATACACTCCAATAACTAAAAATTTAACTCTCTGAAAAAAAATTCTTCAAAACTTTAAAAAAATATTGGTTTCTGCTACTTTTGCTGTAGGTTTGAATCTGTAGTGCTTATTTTTTTTACTACCACATGGTGACAGCAAAGTCAAAGATCTGGAGTTCTACACAAGTGCCTTTGCAAAGTGTCATCATGCTTTGGAGTTGGTACATGAAACCCATAATCACAAACCTAAAGCCTGAAACTTCCATCTGTGCTCACGGGGAGATGGAAATCTAGGGACAGAAGCTCAGTCATCCTCCAGTAATGATGCAGATGTTTCTCCACAGACACATTCAGAGGAACCTGAACCTGTCAAGACAGATTCAACAGAAACAGAAGAGACACAGGTAGTAGGAGGAGCTTAGTGCTTTTATGAGTCAATCAACACAAATAAGATATTATAGATATTGATGTGTGATATAATGAGATTATTATGCTTCCTCAGATAGATGTGCGGCCAGTATCAGATGAAACTACACAAGTCGAAGATGCAGAGGCTCAAACATCCAGCTCTGCCCAGGTTGAACAGCCAGTTGAAGGCCCACAAGTAGAAACTGTAGAAGCTGAAGTATCTAACTCCCCCCAGTCTGAGGAGCAATTTTGGGAACTGGAGACAGAAGCCCAACCCCTTCCAACTGAGAGCGCAGAACCAGAAGCAATGGAACCAACTATTACCCCTGAAACAGGAGACGTACCAGAGGACCACCTACCATCTCAACCTGACTCTCTGCTTGAAACAACCTCTCAGAAAGTCCCCAGTAAGAAGCAGAAGATCTCCCTAAAGGCAGCCCAAGCAGAGCCACCGGCGCAACGAGTAACCCGCAGGAAGCTTAAGCTGGATGAGCCTCAGCCTTACAGCAAAAAACTCAGATCATCATCAACCCCTTTGAAGTCTTCTCCTGAGTGCTCAAATAAAACCAAATTATCAGTAAAGTCTGCTCATCTAAAAGACATAACAGTCGACCAGCCGCCGATGAAAAAGGCCAGAGGAAAAGGCGGGGCTAAAGTGGTGGCGAATGAGCAGGAAGAAAGTGAAGAAAATGGCACCTCTAAAACAGAACAGCCAGGTTTGTTTACAAGTATGGTGTTACTTCTCCCCCAAAAACAAAATCCAACAGAATATGAACCAGGGTCACAAGTTGGGAAACAAACTGCACAAAAACCAAGAAAAAGGGGTAAAACCAACTGAAACTGAATTTTTCAGTCACCATCTGAGTCTGTTCAGCCACTTGTGTTTGTTAATACAACCAACAACTGAACATTTTCGGTCATCTGCTTGAAGTTTGGACATGTTTTCAGTATGGACCAAAACTACTGCTGCTGATAAACAATTATGGGTTCCTCTGAGAAATTTTCGTCAGAAGTCTTGACCTTACATTTGCAAATGTCATGATGTAATTAATTATAGACATAACAAGTTAAGCAGGAATTGAAATGGGTTGTAGAAATCCACTCGATTTTTGTCGGAATAAATATAAAGATAGCTTTGCAGCACCTGGAGGGTTCAAATCCAAACTTTATGAACTATTAGGGTCCAAATACAGAAATAAATTCACCAACGACTAATAACAGTGGGTTTTTCAAAACATGACCCCTTTAAAAACTACCTGACCAGTTACAGCCAGCTGAGGGAACCATGGCAGGAACACCCAATGACCCTCAACAACCTGTGGCCAAGATCCTAAACCAGGAGGGAAAAGAAATGGGCGTAATCTGTACCTGTAACATTGGAGACAAAGTACTAGAATCCAGATGGTTTCACAAACATTTCTCCTCGAAGGTGAACTATAATGTATCCTCTCCTCTGCCTCAGGTGATGAATCCAGTTCAGCTACACAGAAGGGAAAAAAGAAAACAGAAAAGAGAAAGTTGGGAATTCTTGAATTGGCCACAAAGGAGTTTGAAGATGACAGTGAGGTAAGACAGTAATACTTTAGATCAGTTATGACACCAGGGGTCTGTTTTATTTATGTACTCTGCCTATTTTCATATTAAACTTGGATGTGCGTAATTTTTAAGTCCATATGGTAACACCAATCAAGTATAGAGAAGATTCCATCATCTGGCATTTAATAACTCATAAGAAATGTAGAGTTTCACTAGATTTGTATTTTAATTCTGTATGTGTCTGTTCAGAAATTGTCAGGAAGCAGTGTCTTATATCTGATATCTACTGTTTGCATACTGTTACTGTTGGAAAAAAGGATTCGGAACTCCTCCTCAACACTTTGTCGAAAACACCATTGGAGAATGTTCTGGAGTCTCAAAGAGCACAGAGTCTGATGTAACATACAGCAATAGACTAAAACAGTTACTGGACCCTGAACTGAAATTCAGCCTTCTGTGTTCTCGCTCTTTCTCTGTGACTCAGCCAACATCTAATTTTTAAAAGGAAAATGCAAATCAGGCTTGGAAATAATGGTCTTGTCCAGGCTTGTCTGGACAACTCCGAAATGTCTGGGCATGTGTTTTCTGTCTCCAAGTGACATCAATATTTCAGATTACTTTTCATTGTACTATGAAAAAAAAAAAAATCCTAGCAGTGTTATACATGCATAGCAAGCATTTACTGAGCTAGTGTGTTATTTAACTAATGATATATGATTAATACATATAATACAACACACAATATGATTTTATTCAAGGTTTTTATGTGGTAATTGGATAGTTCACTGGTAAATTCCAGACTCGTTGATATGGAAATAACAGGAAAACTAAGTGCAAGGGATTAACATGCAAATGGGTTTGGGTTGGAATTGAAACTGGGCTATTATGGTAAAACCTCAGCCCTCTACAAAGTCAGTCCCATAAAACAGGCAAGGCAAGGCAAAGTTTATTTGTATAGCACAATTCATACACAGGGCAAGTCACAGTGCTTTACAAAAATGGAAAAGAGACAGGTTCAAAACATACAATTACAGTTAAAATATAAATTTCAATGAATTAAAATAAAGTAAAAGGTCAGAGTACAGAGCAGAAATTACAGTTTAACTTAGTAAGATTACATGATGTAGCACATGATATATAGGAAAACCTGAGACTGTTCAACATGAGCTATATTAAATGATCATTTTACCAAATTATTATGCATTTATTGACAGTAGAAGAATTTCTTTTTTTTTTTTTAACTATAAACACATTAATTATAATGGTTTTAACCCAATCACCAGATCTACTGCCTGATATCCTTCACGTGAACAGAATAACTAGGACAGATTTGGTTGCATTTCTTCTCCTTTGATAACCACCATAGGGGACCCCTAGTGGAAGAACCCTATGGATTTCAGCTTCTCTCTGAGTATTAGAAGTCATCCAAATGGGGGCGCTCTAGTTGAAAATCAGTTTTTGGGACATAAATCAAGCAATAATAGGTTGATTGAGATAAAATTTGGTTAATCTTCATTGTCTTACAAATGTCCATTTTCTGTCTACCATCCAGAGTTCAGATGGTGTCATTTTCATTCACTAGGTGGAGTTTTGTGGGGAAAACTTGGTTCTCTGACCATTCTTCTGCCACTATCTGGTTGATGTAGCTGAAATTTAGTTCATGTCGATTGTCTAACAATTATCGTGGGTAGATTTCGGGGATATACCCTTGCTGTCAGCCCCCGACAGTGAGCCTCATTTGTGGAATGGAATTCAGGTTATTTTATGATTATGTATTTTACCATGAACACAAACAGAATAGAAACAGAACAGAATAACTGCATTCTCAAATGTCACAAGTTGAAATATTTGTTTTTCTTAGGCTGATGAGGATGAATCTCTGGACCTCCAAAACAAAACTGAAACGGAGGTAAAGCAGTCAACGTCGACATCAGGCCCTTCTGCAGATGCACCTTCATCAGCGTCAAACTATGAATACGGAGCCACCCTTCAAGAGCCTGCAGAGGACACCCAGACCTCCAGTGGGTGCCATTTGGCCGAGATGGACGTTCCTGAGCCTGCAGAGTTTCAGACTGTGGATTCTGAACCTGCACCTTCTGAACCTGCACCATCCGAGGTCCAGACCACCTCCAAAGCCCACCTCTTTATATTTGACCGTGAATCTCAGGATGAAGACTCTGAGTCCCTCATTGGTAACAGAGCAGCACATCCTCCAGACTCACTGACAAAACTGAATGGAGACACTGCACCTTCACTGACTCAGGCTCAGTTAGAGGAGGACAAGCAGCGAATCAGGGACTTAATGAACCAGACAAATCAGGTGAGTGTTACAGACTTCCTTTTTCTTTCTCAACAAGGAAGACCATTGACTAAAAAATACAGGAATCATTTCAATCTACAAACTTACTTCAGTTACAAGGATTTCTATGGAATATGTGAGTCAATTCATTTCTGACTATTTTTCTTCTAGGACTTGGCGAGTGTGACCAAAGCTCTACTGAAGACCAGTGGAGACTGGTCTGCTGCACTGGATCTGCTTTCGGACCCCTCCTCCTTTTCTGGACCGTTTTGGACTTACTCAGACGACAGCCTTCTGGATTCTGTTGATCCCGATGATCGTCACATGCTGCAGGAGAAATATGGTGAAGAGGGCGTGGCCAAGAGACTAATCTTCCTTGAAGTAGAGAGGTCGAGTTGAAAGACAGGAAGTGAGTGCAAATATGGGAGTAGAAGAATAACTGAACAAACTCATCCTCATCAGCAGCTTCTGTGATGATATTCATGATTCTCTCCAGGTGACAGTTGTCCATTTGTGAATTTGTGACCCCTCTTCCATTACTTCTGTCTTACTTTGAGACAAAAAAGTCCCAGGGTAAATGTAGAAGTTCATATCTTAATAGAGGCTGTAGTTGCCAAATTTTAGGCCTTTAAGAACATATTTTAATGACTTTTTTAGCATGCATGAATGGATAGATGTATGGATGGATGAAAGAATGGATGGATGGATGAAATACTGTATATTTTTTAGCAGTGTCATTCATACAAAAGTGTACAATAAGTCAAATAAACCGTAAATGTCTAAATGCATGGACTTTGTAACACTTAGGGACTATTGTGCACATTTTACGTGCTTTTCATTAATCTTTTGGTAATTTTGGTTGTGTTCATGTATGTGGCATTGATTTTGGCAAGATTGTGTATTTTTATTTTAACTTATTAGTTCCAGATCAGCTCCCACAGTAAGTCTAAAATTCACTGCATATAAACAAGTGTTACGCTTATACTGTTCAGCTCAAAAGATGTGCTATTGAAGCACATTCAAACTGAAATTTTTTTAGCTCACTTCCATCAAAGCATGACACATGCATTTTGTTATATCTGGGCTTTTGCCTTGGAATGGATCACTTATACTAGTCTTCACCAAATAGCATTTATTTGACCATTTATTGGCATATGGAGAGAAAAACACATGGCATTTCTACCAGACTGATCTCCCTCTCCCTTAAGCTTTTAACCCTGAGAAGTAGGTGTTTGTATGTGGGTGTAATTCAATACAAATATTTACTTTGCATGTAATGATTTTTAAAAAATCTAAACATGGTTGCATCATGACAAAAACCTGCCATTGAAAGGCTTAAAATATTTTTTAAAAATAATGAATATTTGATATCAATAAAAGTAGAATAATATTTTTTAAACCTTTTAAAAAGCGCATTTTAGCTTCTTCTTAGCTGTACGGGTGTGACTAATATTAGAACTGGCCTCAAAGGTTAAATTCTTACTGAAAAATACCAAACAAATCACACACAACACACATTGATTTTTATCCAATCCACCATTTTATTTCATTTACCCCAATATCAACTGAGTACATTCATAATTTTGAAACCATTTGCCCCCAGACCCACATGAATACATTATACCAAGAGTTGAACCAAAAAATATACCGAAAAATCTAAGAGAGAAAAAGAATTAATTTAGAGCAAAGGAAACAAAGAAAATTAACCATTTAACCTGGACCCATAGAGAGGGATCTGATGCAAATGAAACAAAGAGGTCTTCAGAGTTTACCCAAATATGGCCACAAGTATTGCTGCAGCTTTTATGTTCTGTCTGATTAATGAAAATAAAAGCAAATATGATAATGGTGATAACGGCACATACGCAAATGAACATGTAAAATTGTATGTTGACACAAAACCATGTAATCCCATTGCTACACTGATTAAAAACCACTCGTATAAAACCCTTTTTAAGTAAGAAACATTCACATCCATCAGGAGCAGATTTACGTTATACCTTTAGGTCACATACTCTTAAGTTGGTCAGGTAAGAAACACCAGTAAAGCAATACATACCAAGGTCTCCAATTACAACAGCACACCACAGATCCCTGGATTTCAAAGCTACATTTTTTGCTCAGCTTTTACTTTTAAGGTCTTCAGAAGATGCCTCAAATCAAGCTACATTCAACACAGAGGGCTGCAACAGTTTTTTAACTAAATTGATTTAATTGGATTTTGACCTGCTTGAAGAGACAAGAGTGGTGGTTGTACAATTAATGTCACAGTTCACAGAATGACGGATTTTGGAAAACCATCCAGTCCGTCTGCAAACTAACATGTCTGTTGTAAGTTTGTACACACACTGAGACTTTCCCGAGTTAGTAGGAGTCATAGCTTGATTTACATCTTCGTTATATTACTGTACACGTTTGCTTTGGTTGGCTGGTTAGTGTGATGATCCGAGGATTATGTCAAAAACCGTGAACTGTTATTATGCCTGCTGTTCCTGGATGTTGCAGCCATACAATGAATAAATAATGTGGTTGATGTGGTTGCTACAAAGTACAGTACCAATAAAAGAATGGCTCTTTGTTTCTTATCAGGCTGGTTTTACATCGACACAAAGACATGAAGGCTCCAAGTGACTGAGCATATTCCTCAGTTTTGTTTCATATTAACTGATTAGTTTTTGTTATTTGGGGTGATTGATATAGTCAATAAATGACCGAATTGTCTGGAAAAAGCTTAATAGCTATGATAAGTTAATAAAAGCTGAATGAGGTGAAAGAAATATACTTTGGTTAACACAGAATGATTAAAAATCAGTGAAAAATACTTTTTTGTCACAAATACAATCAATTGATGATTAGGAGAGAAATGATTAAAAACGTAGGGCAGCTATTTAGTTCAAAATAGGTTATAAAAGAAAAGCTCCTTTTCTCCACACAAACATGCTGAAATAACAAAAGGCCTGTGTTTTAACATTCTGCTTCTTTAAAACTTCAAGATAGAAGTAGCACTTAAATGTTGATCCAGCAAACCATACATACATTATGTTACAAAGAGGTGACAAAAATATCACTTCTGTCCCCATGCGTCAATCGGTTTCTGCACTAGTCCAGTGAAAGCACTGAAAAGCCATTGATCAGACATCTTTATCTGCTGCAAAAAGACAAATGAACACAAAGGCCTCTAGGGTGTACGATCACATGCCCACAGCCCTCTATGTACAGTCTGACATGTCTAGCCCCTGTTTTAAAAGACAAAGCAGCAGGATGTGCAGCCTGTCTGGAACAGAATCCTCCACAGGACCGCAATGAAAAGTCTAAAAACCCATGAGAACACACACACATAAACAGATGCAAACATTCTCCAATATAAAATACTAAATAAAGTAGGATTGTTATGCATGTGTTGGATGTGAATGGAAGTATCTTAAAGTGTGTCCTTTGGTTCTTTCTGTTTGGCTCTTCTGATAAGCATTGTCAATTTATTTGATGTGTTCTTTTATAACTAAAAGAACAAGACAAGAAAAATGTTCTGCCTGTTTCAGCAATAAGTAGCTACTGGAATAAGGCAATGTAAATGTCACTAAAGACATTTTGTCTTCTGTAGAGGGGGGCGCTGTTCCAGTTTTGACGGTTAACATGCACAAAAGGAAAAAAAACACTCCATACTGAGATTATTCCACACTCAAATGCACAAAAAGGAGTCCCCAAAATGATACATAGAAAACACCTGCTTTGCTCAAAGGCTAATTGTATTGGTTTCAGGAGAAATGAGGAAGGGTGAAAGCCAGTCCAAAATTAAGGCCAGCTAAATTGCATAGAACTTCAGTAGTGCATTAATGCATCAAAAGGCTGTGCTCCTTTCCTCTGTCAACTCTGGCAACCTTACAGAGTTCCCTCAGAAACCCCAACTCCATTTGTCTCCACTTTCTGTGTGTCGTCTCCTGGGCAGAAGACAATTAAGCTCAAACCAGTTTAGTTTGGATTGCAAATACCCCATCTGGACCCTTATAAATCATGTCAAAAAACAAAACACTAGTCCAATTGAAGGTGCAGATGTTTTTGATCTAAAACGAACATTAAAAAGTGTCCACGGAGGTTGGTTTAAGTGAATGATGTATGCGTTGTTCACCGAACAAGGAGCACAATATGTACTGTATTCAATTCCTTTTGAAAAAAGGATGTAAATAGGGTAACAATTTGTAGAAAACACTTCTCAGCCAGTCTAAAATGTGTTTTAATCTCCCCCCAAATTGATGTGAAGCTTGAGTTTAAAGATCCAGTGAGGAAGAGAGCACAGCTCAGACTCTATATGCACCACTTTGTCTTTGTGAAGCACACAGACGATACCCCCACCACATCTGAAACAACATAAACTGTAGAAAAGCACCAGTTCTGGGGCGGCATCTTTGAACGTGACCGTCAGAATTTGAGAAGGTCAAACAGGCCCAGATTAAGGTCGGACCACCACCACCACCGCACACGCTCTGTAACCACAGTGGTGACCAGGGGTGGTCTGGAGGAGATGGGTCAGGGCCCAGCTATGCAGCCATCAACTAACGGGGACTTCAGCCTCTGCGTCCTTGTCCGAAATCTCATCCTGGATCTCATCTGTGTTCCCTGAGTCACTGCTGGCCACTGAGCTGAAAGAGGGAGAGTTCCTGCCTCCTTTAATCATCCGTCGACAGGTCTCCATCTGCACGTCCAGGCCTCGCTTCATGCTGCACATCTCCATGTACTCGTGCAAATGGCGGTTCATGTCGCTCTTTGCTGTGGCCAGTTCCATCTGAAGAGAGACAGTGCATGAACATTTGGAGCATTAGGTCTGTGGGATATGAAGAAAATGTGCAGTATGTCATGTGTGGTAACATTCAGTAATGTGATGACATTATTTTGGTAAATAAGTAGTGAAGCATCTATATATTATAAAAGCTAAGGGGCCTCTGTGTGCGTGTGTGTCCGAGGATTCACACTAAATCCAGAAACAGCTGACTGCGGCAGGTTGGCGTACTAATGTATTTTCGGTCAAGGAAGAGACTAGCAAAAACAGCAAGTTGATAGGATCAATATTTTGGGAGATATTAGCCTTACAATCACGTTGCTATGGCCAGAACACTTTGGCAGTGACTGCAGGACAAATGCGGTACAGCACACACAAGTACATCTAGAACCCATGGATCCCCACGGGTCAGTGGGCGACTTAGTGAGGCTGGTCCTAAATCTGACTTGTATGGGAACACTGAACATCCTGCTCCCACTCAATAAACGATGAATCAGATTCCACTGAACAAAATGCACATGAATACCCAACAACGAACAACAGAACGATGATTCAAAGAAGCCAATAGAACTGTGAGTAATGACAGTTTGAATTCCACTGCCCCCTTCAAAATACGTCTAAGACTCAGCTGTGTGTTTTTGTTCATGACGCTGTGAACAACACAAATCACATGGACTGTGTTCATATCTGATCTGATCATAGCAACATCCATGTCCGATCCTGAGTTATTTAAAGCTCTGATCTTTTTCTGTGTCCTCAGATCAGAATTCATGTCACTTAAAGTCATCACAACTCTGCACCTTGTATGTATCTATTTGTATACTGTATATTTTCAGTATTTTTTTTGTATATTTTCAATATTTTTTGGTACATATTTTTAGTATAATTTTGTGTGATATTTTTTAAATGCTGTCTTTTTTTATTCCAGTAACACTGAGACTAACAATATAGATTACATTGTATTCTGTTGTGTGTGTGTGTGTGTGTGTGTGTGTGTGTGTGTGTGTGTGTGTGTGTGTGTGTGTGTGTGTGTGTGTGTGT
>JAPTYQ010000023.1:17226617-17240469 GCA_029814465.1 Ostorhinchus cyanosoma
AACAAATAATAATGAGAAATCTGAATGGTGTTTACATGCCACACAATCCTGATAAAGGCAAGCCAAAACTGTTGATGAAAATTGGCTGATATTGATAATTAACACAAAGGATTATTAATTATTTCAGGTTTAGAGGCTGATTTTTCTTATCCTGGATGAAAACTGGTTCATGGTTTGAACATGATCTTTATGTCAAGACCGTGACAACAATTCAGACATCTAAAAGTACAACATTCAACAGAAGTCTAAGGAAAAATAAGTGTAAAATCAGTTAAAACAACCAAACATTGAAACAGTTGGTGAGTGCTTCAGATCCCAAGATGAACAAATCCTAATAATAATTAAAATGAAATATACTTTGAAATCAATACTCATCATTATGTGTGATGTATAGCATTGTTTTTAATGGCCTAGTTCTACCGTGCTTCTATAAGTGGCCTGGCAGATTTACAAAATCAGGGCGCAGACATTATCCGTGTCCTAAAACCAGGATAAGATTACATGTAGGACCAGGTGACTTTAAAGTAGTAAACATGTAAACGCACTCACTGACCTACACTGCTTAGTACAGACATACCTACATTACCGTAAGTCCATAAACACTGCAGTGATCCTGGTGGACTGTGGTAAAGATATCTTGTTTTAAGGAATACAGTTAAACCAGGGGTGTCAAATATATGGCCTGTGGGCCCAAACCACCCTGCCATAGGTTCCAAACTGGCCTGTGGGATGAACTGTCAAAGTGCAAAAATTACACTGAAGATATTAACAGTCAAGGGTGTCAAAGTCATTTTACTTCCAAAATGTTATGTCTGTTACTAAATGTTCTGTGTATTTGTGGATCCACTGTGATCTGTAATGCACATGTATGAAAAGCTGAGGTATAATACTGTCAAAATGGAAGGAAAGGTTTGTAGTTGTACTTTTTTTCACTAAAACAAAGATAAAAATCTGAAGTTGTCTTTATTTATAGCTTATGGTGCTATTCTTTTATTAGTGTGGCACACATGAGCTCACATTGAGCTGTATGTGGCCCCTGAACTCAAATGAGACACCCCTGGGCTAAACAGTTCTAACCAACGTTTCATTTAAGTTCATTCTACTCCATATCCTCTTTCATCAATAATAAATGAAACCCCCAGACTCTTTAATGAGTCTACCAGTGCAGACACTCACTTTTTCTTGTATTCGTCCCTCTCCCTCTTGACTTTGGCCAGCACGTTATACAGAGCCCTCACTTCTGGGGTGATGGTGTCTATCTGGACCCCCACACCGTCCGGATGCGTCCACGTCACCCCGGGCCCGTGCACGGTCTCAAAGCGCTCCCCTTGCCTCCGGACGTGCGTGAAGCTCCAAATGGTCCCCGGGAGCCGAGACTCAGGTCCGTCCGTCTGGACTGCGACCTCCCGTGCGTAAAGTCCACGGTACTGCGGTCTCTGCAAAGCTTGCTGCAGTTGACTCTCCAGCAGTTTGTTTCTCCTCTCCAGTTCATGGACTTTGGCGAGAAAGCAGCGGAATCTTAGGTTGAGGGTTTTCAGCACATGGATGTTGGAGCCCAGGTCATTACGCAAAGCGCTGGTCACCGCGCCCGACCCGGTGGGGACGCTGCAGACCGGACCGGGTGGTGTATCGGAGAAATAAAGCGAGTTCATGTTGGTAGACAGCAGCAACAACAACCGGCGACAATCCAACTAAGGCTCTGCGTTGCTTGGATGCAGAAACTTGTTTTTATCTCTGCATATTCCACCACAGTCCCACTCCTTTCCTTTATAATGCGGATGCTGAGAGTGTGGCTGGAGATGGGGTGACCATCACTGTCCCTGCTAGGTCATAATAACACAGACCCCCTGCAGCGTGAGTGCTCACAAAAAACACAAACACAAACCATCAGAGTCCTTTAACAGGCACAGAGGGAATCATCATCATCTGAAGTAGGGAGAGATTTGACGCAGACCAGTATTACTTCCCGTCAGCCTCATATCTGTGCGTTTGCCTTTGCTTTGTCAGGCGCTGCTGATGCTGTGCGGGTTCATATAGCCGGCACTAGAAGATGGTCCACCTTCTTCCTTTGACCATTCCCTGTTACTGAAGCGCTATCCAGTCTCCATGTGGTGCGGTTGCATGGCAGGATGCGGGACCGCAGAGCCCGGCCTCTCCGTGGTGTACAGGGATCATGTTGCAAAGTGCTAAACTCGGCACTATCACCCACATCTGCCCCTCCTACCTCCCTCCCTCCTTTTCACCCACACCGACAGCGACGAAATAGATCACATCCTGGCTCAAGACATAAACACAGGCCAGATTAATAGGTACAAGTAGACTATAATACAGTGTTTTCCACT
The DNA here is from genome assembly GCA_029814465.1 of Ostorhinchus cyanosoma. Lineage (NCBI taxonomy): Eukaryota > Metazoa > Chordata > Actinopteri > Kurtiformes > Apogonidae > Ostorhinchus > Ostorhinchus cyanosoma. Next base: position 17,228,960 of record JAPTYQ010000023.1, read on the forward strand.
TTTTTATAAGAGTTTCTAGTCTACAATCAACCGATTCATATAATAAACAATCCAAACTCACATTTATTTAAAAAAATATATATTTTCATTAATTTCAAGAATTCCACCCATTGTTTACTCTCCCCCATCATTTTAATTGTCATCTATATCAGGTCTATCTTTCCAATTTTGTCTTTTTACATCCTTTCCTCAGGTTCCCCCTGATCAATTAAGTCTTATTTGATACTGACTGAAGCCATTGCCCCTGGTTTTTAAAATCTATATTTCTGACCACATGCAGTTCTTGATGAGGTTGTTCTGAAAGGTGATCACTGTGGATGTTTTGATGCTTTCATAAAACACTGCTATCAGACCGTTCTGGTGTCATTTAATGCTGCCACCTCTCTGAAAGTATGATGCACATGTCCACTCATGTCTACATTACACACAGGCCACTGAGGGCAAATGCTTTAGACCCTGAACATATAGTTATAATTTTACATATGATGGTGCAACAGGTGCATTCGAAGATTTACACATCAAGAAAAATCCCGACTTCAATTGTCACTTGAATGTTGGATATAAGCTTCATGACTACATTACAGGCCCATTTACAGTAAATTAAACCATGTAGAGTCTTGTGCAGTGTGCATGCTGCTGCTGTTTTTACATAGGGGCCATCTAGTGGTTTAATCCATATATATATTTCATTACGTTAAGCAATATATTATCGTATATTAGGGATGTGGCATTAAAAATAAATATTTACTCTGATTAGGGGAGAGTTCGACATGACTACGAAAAACACAGATTTCAATGATATATATATTTATATTTTTTTTTATTACATGAGAAGTTTACAACCGAATATATATATCTCATATCCCAAACCAAACGGTTATTCGAAACCATTAAATCGTTTGTACGTCCTAGAAATGTCCTTCCGAAATGATTACGAAATGTATAATATTTATTATCATTTTAATGTCGCAAAGTTTTTCTTTTTAGTCAGGCGCCGCATGGGCAGCTTCGCCAAACAGAAACACTTGGGGTCCTTTTACTTCACGTGTGCGCCTGCTGCTCTACCATCGTGAGAGGAAACCATGCCGAAGTCAAAGAGGGACAAGAAAAGTGAGCAAATATGCATTTAAATCGGAGTATTTACAGACTTATGAGGAGATTAAGACTTTTAAGTGATCGTTGATATGTTTTTACTTCCCTCGATAATTGAAAGCTTATATGAGGAACGTAAAAGCTAACGTTAGCTTACCTAAGTGGCGACAAATGAACTCAATTATGGTCAACTGATTAAATTTTTGCAATCTCTCCCCAGTTTCATTAACAAAAACAGCCAAAAAGGGCCTGGAATTAAAACAGAAACTAATCGAAGAGGTGAGTATTAAAGTGAACTGAGCTAGCCTGTATTGACTGTGATGCTAACTCTAGTTGTATGTAAATTTATTCACAGTATTGAAATCAATTCTTCCTCTCGTTTGTCTTTACAGTTACGGAAATGTGTAGACACCTACAGGCACTTGTTCATCTTCTCTGTAGCTAATATGAGGAATAACAAACTGAAAGACATAAGGACAGCATGGAAACACAGCAGGTAATGGGACCTTAACTGGCTTGTTGATGTATTAATTAAAGAAACTGTTTAACTCAGCGTTTCTTTAATACAGATTCTTCTTTGGCAAAAACAAAGTCATGATGGTAGCATTGGGTAAAGGAGAATCGGATGAATACAAAGATAATCTGCACAAGGTAAGTCTCATAGGGCTACAGACATAACCACTGAAACAGTAGTGTAATACAAATATATAAACTACTGTTATTCTTGATAATCTCCAGGTCAGCAAATATCTACGAGGAGAAGTGGGTGTACTTTTCACAAATAAAACAAAGGATGAAGTTCAAGAGTAAGTTAAAATGCAATTCACTTGGCCTTTGCAGTAATTAATCATTTTATGGATTCTGTAAAAAAAAATTGTTTTGCCTGCAGGTATTTCAGTCATTTCAAAGAAATGGATTATGCACGGGCAGGCAACGTGGCACACATGGACATAACTCTGGATGAGGGACCTCTAGAACAGTTCACTCACTCAATGGAGCCCCAGTTGAGGCAATTAGGACTTCCCACTGCTCTCAAAAAAGGTATAAAATTAGGTATTTGAGGGGGGAAATTTATGTTTTTTTTAATAGGTGTATTTGACACTTGTATTTACCGTTACTCCAGGAGTGGTGACACTGTTGAAGGACCATGAAGTTTGTAAGGAAGGGGAAGTGCTTTCTCCTGAGCAGGCTCGTATTCTGGTAAGTTTGTTTCACTTCATTGTACAATGTTTATGGCTCAGTATTGTGTTGCATATGGTTGATCTGTCACGTTTTGTTTTCACAGAAACTCTTTGGTATCGAGATGGCAGAGTTTATGGTGCAGATAAAATGCATGTGGAACTCAGAAACAGGTGAATTTGAGAACATCGCTGGTGAAGAACAGTCTATGGAGGATAATGAGGATGAAGAAGGCGATGATGATGCTGAGTGAATCTTCTGCAAGGACATTATCCTGTACATATCTGGTTTTAAAAAGCCATTTTGGCAACAGCAGAGGGACATTAAAGTAGGAACCAGTCATTCTGTGCTGCCTCTTAAGAGTTGATGCAGTCTGTTTTTTTCAGACTAAAACATGAAAGTTTGTCATTAACCGTGAATTTTATATTTGGACAGAATTTTTGTTCAGTAAACACTGGCAAGAGGAGTCAGAACACTTGTCATGTTGTCATCTTCATACAGTCATACAAATGTCAAATCATGATACTTTTTTTTTATTGCATTCACGTTTTTCTTTTCAGTGCAAACACTGCTTTTGTTGATGCAATAGACTTGGACTTTATTTGTGTGGAAAATGTTTTGCAGAAAAATAGTTTGATTTAAAGGTCAGTTTAATTAAGGCAGAACTTTACCATAGGTAAAATAACTACTAAATTCTCATTTTGACACTTACAGTGAAGTATTTCTACACATGAATAATACTGATCACAGTTTATCCAGTCATAGTAAAATAACTGATTTCAATGAGATTTCAGAACTAAGTGTAGGTAATCAAAAGGGAAAAGGAGCTCAGCATTAATCTGCATAAACTGATTGGCCCAACAATTTTGATTTAGCCAAACAGTAAAAAGAGTCCTCAACGGAAGTACTTTGGACACTCATGAGCAACGATATTCCAGGCTTCATGGAAGGTAGCAACCACTCGGTCATCCAGAGGCCCCTCCTCAGCAGCAGCTAGATTTTGCTGAAGTTGCTCCATGCTTGACATGCCAATAATGACTCCATCACCCAGATCACCCTGAAAGAGCAATGACCATGGGTCAGAGACAAAAATAATGACATGCAATCATGAGTTATTGAGAATGTGTTTAAGACTGTTATATTTAATGTTTCTTCATAGAGTAAAAAAAAACCTTACAAGTTAAATGTTAGAATAATCCCAACTGTGTACTGTAATCTTCAACATTAAAGACTCACATATCTCATGCAATTGAGATATTGATGTGGGTACCTTAAGATGGGAATGATGGTACATCCAGCGCATAGCAGCAGAAGTCATTGTGGGTTTGTTTGAGCCATACACGGACTCCAAAGCCTTAAGAACCAAGTCTATCGCTTGGAAATGACTCTGCTTCCAGTATCTAACACAAGAAATAGTGGACAGTCAAGGACTTTGAACAGTAGTGTGTCACTAATCCCCAATGAGTTACTTATTGGAAAATTGCCCAGTTATTTACTGTGGCTTACCTGTCTCTGTATGCAGCAGCCCAGTTGTTACCAAAAAATCGTCCTTCAGGTTTAGAAACATCTTGATCTTCATAATGATATTTTCCTGTCAGAAGGCCACCTGGTGGGAGAAGTAATGTCAGTATGGTCTAGGGCTTTACTAACATATCCTGAAAACTAAGGATTTTCTCTGTACATAAAAGTATAACATTAACCTGTTACCAGAGCTGGAAAATCTTAAGATAACTTCATACAACAGATCTATGTGAATTACCTGCCAGAGGATTATATGCATAGAACTTCATTCCATAGTTTCTCAGACAGGGCAGCAACTCTGTCTCTACCTGCCTTGTAGTGGCATTGTACATTCCCTGTGGAAGATGTTTAAGTTAGGATTAAGCTAAAATTAAAGAAGAAATTTAAGTTAAAGTATGGTGAGTAAAGACCGAACCCCAAAAGATAGGATAAAAAGACTGGGACCACCATGATTTTGACAGTTACGGTATGATTTACAAATGGACGCAGTGCTTGAATACCTGATACACAGTAGGAGCAATCCAGTTGTTGTGTCGGCAGATGCAAACAATTTCAGCCACTTCCCAAGATGCGTAGTTTGACAGGCCAAACTCCTTAAATTTTCCCTGTGGGTTACAGTTTACACAAAATTCTAATTTAAATGACAAATTTGGCATTTTATAATTGATATATATGTATATTATAATTGATTTTAAATCACAAATACCAGCTTTGAATGTGCTGTGTTGCAAAACAAGTTTCAATGACAGTCTTGCAGTTTCTTTTTACCTCTTTGTGGAGCTGGTTGCAGGCCCTGAGGGTGTCCTCAATGGGGTTTTGGTGGTCAGGAGCATGGAGGTAGAAAAGATCCACACAGTCAGTCTGCAGCCTTTGAAGGGAGGTTTCTAGCTGGGAGTGCACACTTTCTGGCTTCAGTGTCTTCCCATCCCATGGGTTGGCTTTGGTAGCTATGCTTACTGTCATGCAAAAGCAATAAATTCAAATGAGATCTGCAGGTTTGCTCCAACAGAACAATTGTGTTTCCAAAATATAGAACATATACCATAAACATATGTAATCTATTACTAAATTTATATTCAAAACAACCAATTGATGTACATTTTTATAGACCACACCTGAAAATAAATCGAACTTGATGTCATTCTTCCACAACTCATAAATATGAGCAAAAACTAACTGATCAGCTAACCTGAGTGAATGACAGCTGCTTACTAAGACTGTAAGCCACACTAGGCAAAGTTCTGTTCAATTACTCTGCTTGTGGTGAACCAATTGAACCGGTCTGCTTTCCATTTTTGTAAAGCACTGAATTGCCCTGAGAATTGTGTTATACAAATGAAGCTTGCCTTGCCAATTAAAGAGCTATTCAAAACGAGCTCAGTGAAAGCACAACAGACTAGAATTGTTTACAAAATGCAGATTTCTTTTATCATGACAATTAAGCGGACCAACTATCATGTTATTTTATTACTGAACTGTTAATGTTATCTTAATGTGGTGGAAATTTTAGACAAACATCCAAATACCAACAGAGTTAAACTATGCGTTTAATATGAAAAGCACAGTCCAAGGTTCAAAAGGCTTTATCTGTTCAAAAATTGTGAAAGGTCAAAAATACTGCCAAAAACTCTTCTATAACCAATGCCATTCCTGACTCTTCTTGAATTAATTAGTGGAATCTTATTCCCCTCTGTCTCCCACATCTCTTAATTGGCAGCTCTAAGTTCTATGAAGTTAAAATCTCTAACAAAACAATCCAGAAAATCTATAACATCACTAACCCTTTATTATCTTACAGGAACTCAATTTCACAAATATTCTCTAAGCCTACTATACACTTAAATATCTAACATCCCCATTAATCCAAAAGCCAAAGAAATTCACTTCAAGATATGAAATAGTGTGTACCCATCTGGGGAATTGTTGCGTCAGTGATTTGGTTTTGAAAATAACCTGTGTATGTTTTGTGACGGTATTGAGACTTGTGGTCATTTATTTTTTCATTGTTCATTTTCTGAGGCTCTATGGTTAGATATGCATGACTGGCTTCATAGGAAGATTCACCTGGAACCCTTCTCTAATGAAGATATCATATTCGGACTGATCACGGACAATAATGAAACGGACTTTCTGATAAACAACATTCTAATTCTTGCCAAATTCCATATACACAAATACACATATTTGAAAACAAGACCCAGATTTTGTGTTTTTCACATTGAATTTATTCATTTTGTAAAAGCTCTCTGAATCTCTTTAAAAAAAGAAGAAGAAAATGCCTGCAAACTTTTTAAGAGGATTGAAAAACATGACTTGCTAAAAAAGCCCTAGCCTCTTTTTAACTTTATTTTTTTTCTCTCTTCTATGCCCTTTGTACCCCTTCCTATTCTGATATATAAAATAATGTACGCCATGTTTGTTTTGTACATTAAACTTGATAAATTTAAAAAAAAAAAAAGCTTGACAAATTTTAGCCAATACCCATAATTCCAAGCTGTTGCCAAATATCAACAGACCAGCAGTTTGATACTTAAGCTAATTAGCTTCAGCTGCGTTACTTTACATACGTGAACATTAGCATAAAAACTACCACAAACTCCGAGTGTCAGCGCTTCGGGAATACCTGTTTTTGGAAGATTCATGCCTCCAATAATTGCCTCCGACTTTCCATCCATGTACATGAAGGCTGTATCCACATGGTTGTGCCCCCTGCCCAGGAACACCTTCACCATGTCGTGGCTTTGCTCGGCGGTAGCTCGTCCACCGAACGCCATGGTCCCCAGTAAGGTAACCGGCTTCTTAGCTTGAGACGACATGTTTCTGTTCACTGCAGACCTCGGTAAGTTTATGGGCACGTCTTTAGTAATGTGGCTCTGCAGAAGTGTACACAGTCCTGCTCTTACTACCCGAAGCATCCTACAGGCTACGTACAGTCAGTTGACGTGAGGGTAAAGGTCGGTCTGGAAGTGTCTGAAGGGACCGTCGTAAAGTTACCGAGCGAGGTGAAAACGAAATGTGACAATTTGGATGGACGACTTTCAGCCTTTGTTTTTGTCCTAGGTCAAAACAAGACGAAGTCCATTTTCGTGACAATTTCCTGTTGTGTGTGGTAATATGGCTTCACTTCTCACCGTTGCATCATATTTTCTAAGCAGAGGTCACCAACCCTCTGTCCCTGTAGATCTACTAAAGCTGCATGTTATAGACGTATCCCTCTTCCAACACACCTGACAGTCACTATCAGGCTTCTGTAGAGCTTTCTGATAGGGTTATCATTTGAATCAGGTGTGTTGGAGGAGGGATCCATCTAAAACATGCACAATAGTAGATCTGGAGGACCAGGGTTGCTGGTGACCCCTTATATATCCGTACTTTTTGTCTTTAACCAGAAGGTGTCAGCAAATCCCCATTTTTTAAAATCACAAAAAGGTGCTCTACTGTTCCATCAATCGTTTCTATGCCCGTGATAGTTAATAAAGTTATCAAACAAAAAGACCAGATATGTCATTCGTTCCACTGGATATAAACCAGTCATCCTAAAATTGCACTTATTGGATATTTTAAACATAGCTAGGCAGAAGTAAACTAAGCACAAATAGTAAGGAAATTTATGTTGGGTAGATTATTTATTTGTTGTAACAATGCAGCTTGGTAATCAGTTTTTTTCCCCACTTTTAAATGGTGCCGCATTTGTGGAATAAGCAACAGATCTGAGTCTGGTCTCAAATTATCTTTGCCAATGCAAAAATTTTTTTTTTGTGCTAGTGACTTGATTTGGTGAATAGGATGATTGAAGTATAAAGAAACAAGACATATTGGCAATTTCACCCTTTATTCCTTTAGCAAACAGCAGCCTCACTAGCATGTGGAAGAACTACACAGCCACAACAGCCTGGTATCTCTTCCATATATTAATCACCTACCTGATGTGTGATGCCGTTGCATTCTTCAACCAGCATTTGTCACAAGTCAGCCAATGTGGTTGTGTTAGTCACTTTGGCATGAAAAGCACATTAACTTGATTCCACAAGTGTTCTTTGAGGTTGAGGTCAGGATAATCAGGCACCAGAAGCTGAAAAAAAAGATGTTTGGCATTGGCAGAGAAGATTTGTACTCCGCTCTGCTGCTTATCACAGGCATGCATGTTCCTTACAAATATAGCACCATTTTATAGGTGAAATCAACAGGCTTTCCAGTGGTAAAAGATTTATTACCAGGAGGCATTGTTACAACACCAAATCTACCAAACACAAATTTATTGAGTTTATTTGGGTGAGAAATTAAAGACTGTTGACAGATGAGAGGTTTTATTTCAGTGCTTACTCTGCAAAGTCATCTTGGTGCTGTGAGTGAATGAAGTTCAATCTAAATAGACTGTCTGGTCAAGGGTTAGGGCATATAATATAGTCTGATATAACTTACCTCAGTAAAAGTAATGTGATGCTTGCCACACAAATTATATGAATCGCTTCTTTTGCCTCCTGACACAAAATAGTAATACAATTGACGTACAGTTGGAATTCAGTATTTCTGCCTCTTGTCATGATATGATTGTGACAATGATATATTTTTGATAAATAAAATGTAAGTGGGACTCGGTATGTAATCATTTAACTTGTTAAAAGGTGATTACTGATGTGTATAAATAAGGATGAAAAGAGAAATGAATCACAATACTTTATTTGGTCCCCGGGGGAACTTATTGTTACAGGTGCTCCATTCAACCATAATAAAAAGTAGCAGAAAATAAATTATTAATACAACAAAAAAGAAAAGAAAAAAAACCCCCAATTAGAACAGTAATTTGTACAATATGTCATAGACAATATCTTGTCAAAATGATAATTAAAGAAATACATAAGTGTGCAAAAACATAGTCAGGGATGATTTCCTGTGTCGTTCAGTGGTATCAGTCTGTCAGTGAACATGCTCCTGTGGCTGACCAGCATGTCATGGAATGGGTGAGAGGCATTGTTCAATATAGTCCTGATCTTGGACAACATTTGCCTGTCTGACACCACCGTCAGAGTCCAGTTCCATCCACAACGTTGGTGGCCTTGTGGATCAGCTTGTTGAGTCTGTTGTCATCGGCAACCCTCAGCCTGCTGCCCCAGCATGCAACAGCATAGAGAATGGCACTGGCCACAACAGCCTCGTAGAGCCTGAGCATTGTTGAACGACCTCAACAGCTTCAGGAAGCAGAGACAGCTCTGGCCCTTCTTGTAAAGTGAAAATATGTTTTTTGCTCAGTCCAGTTTATTGTCAATCTGTACTCCGAGGTATTTGTAATCCTCCACTATTTCCACATTGACCACGTGGATGGAAATGGAGGTCACAGGTGTCTTGGACCTCCTGAAGACCACAATCAGCTCCTTGGTCTTCATCACGTTGATCTGTAGATGGTTCTCCTCACACCACATGATGGAGTCCACAACAGCCCGGTACTTCAACTCCACACCCCACTGATGCATCCAACTACTGCTGAGTCATCAGAAAACTGAAGGTGGCAGGTCTCAGTGCAGTATCTGAAATCTGTGGTGAAGAGGAAAGGAGAGAGGACAGTTCCTTGTGGTGCCCCAGTGTTGCTGACCACCCTGTCCAACACACAGTTCTGCAGGAACACATACTGTGGTCTTCCAGTCAGGTAATCTACAACCCAGGACACAAGGGAGGCATCCACCTGCATCGCTGTCATCTTCTCCTCAGGAGGGTCAGCCTGATGGTCTTGAATGCACTGGAGAAGTTAAAAAAAATATGACCCTCGCAGTGCTCGCTGGAGGTCCAAGTGAACATACACAGTGAGGCAGGTAGATGAAGGTGTCCTCAACTCTAAATCAGGGCTGGTAGGCAAACTGAGGGGGTCTAGATCAGGTTTGACTATGGGTCAGAGCAGATCCAGGATGAGTCTCTAGGGCAGGGGTCACCAATGACCATCAGGTTGTGTTGGAAGAGGGAAACATCTAAAACATGCAGGATAGTAGATGTGGAGGACCAGGGTTGGTGACCCCTGCTCTGAGGTCTTCATGATGTGAGACGTCTGTGCCACTAGTGTCTGAAAACAAAAATATTCCAACTTTATGGGCAACAGTGCAGGCTAAATGCATGTTGGGAAATTGCAAATGTATTTGCTAGTTTGCATCAGCACAGTGACTAAAGGGCCATGTTGGGTAATTTTCTTTCTTTTCTTTTTTTTTGGGGGGGCCTTATCTTGTCTGTAAGAGTTAATGTATACATACTTATTTTGTATATGTATACATTTTTGTTTAGTCTTGGAATAATTCCTAAAGAAGTGTATCTTTGAAGTTGTACTGGTAGCTGTCATGCATAGACATCTGTGTCCACAGGACTTGATTCATATTGGAAATGACAGAGAGCAGCTTACGCTTAGTCTTTGTGTTTGGGTGAACGTAGGAGCCCAATAGCAGATGTCTGCCCAGGGGCCTCAATTAGGTCAGTCTAACCATGAGCTCCTACAAACATAAATACTTTAATTAGGACCTTGTATGATACATGTAGAAATGCAAAAAAAAAACACTGAAGGCGTTATGTTGTGTTGATGTCTTTCTCAGTTTCACCACTTTTACTTTTCACATTTATGAGTCTTTATAAGCTCTCATATCTTTCTAAAGGCTCATGGACTAATTAAAACAGCATGTTATTTGTGTTGATCTTCAGAGGTGGCAGGGACGGCGGTGACCCAGGGCTCCTTAGGGTCATTAACACACATGAATGCAATGAAGCCTTTGTTTGGAGAGCAGCAGTAGTCAGTTGTGGTAGACTGACCCTTTGACCGCCCCATCAGCTGTTTGCCCCGCAGAGTCACCGCAAGCGCCCCTGCCTCCATCCCAAACATCCTCTATTGCTCCACTGGTGATAGTTTTCCTAGATGGCCATACCTGCTGTGAGTGTTTACTGCAGTCCAGCTGAGTACGGTACTTTTATTCAGAGCAATACTTAAGTACAAATATGAAGTCCTTAAAGTTTACTTGATTTTTTTCACTTTAGGTTGAGGTTAATATTGCATTTTACCCCGTTGCATTTCACAGATTTCAGAGTGCAATTTTTTATTTGTTTTTATTTTTTTTTTTATAAAACAATTCTTTCCTGTGGAAACTGCACCTCCCCACATGTGTCGACTCTTTGTGGAAAAAAACTAAAGCACTAAGTGTTCCTGTATGAGTTAATAAAAATCCTCCTATTTCTTAAACTGAATAAAGTCTGTTTAACCCTCAAAAGCTAAAGAGAGGAGTATTTTCATTTTGAGCTCATGAAATGTAGTTGTTGTGTGACTCTCACAGCAATGTTGCAACAAATGTGATGATTGTATAGAGCATGCTGCTTTGTGCAAAACTATCCAACAAACTATACTGAAGTTGTCAAAAGGAGCTCAGCCTTAAACAGCAGTAACATCCAAACTGCACATGAATGCACCAGTAAAACCAATCTAAAACAGAGAATCAAACACTGACAGGGACCATTTAGCCACAAGTTCTCATGCATTAAGTACAACTTTCTGATACTGCTTCCATGGTTTTACTTAAAAAAAGGTTTTGAGTGCTTAACTGTCACTTGCACGGAATATTTTGGTCTCCTAGAGTAAAGGCTCGTGTCTTGAGCCTTCAGTGCGCACAGGTATTCCACATGTTTACACACACACACACACACACACACACACACACACACACACACACACACACACACACACACACACACACACA
>JAPTYQ010000023.1:17254751-17288016 GCA_029814465.1 Ostorhinchus cyanosoma
CATTTAAAACTCAGTATTTAGTGTGATCTGTGTGACAAAAAGTAAACGGTAAGAAAACTTGGACATGTGTTGAATGACACACAAGATTAATTCAGTAAATCTCATGTTTGCATAAAAGAGTTCCATACATGTTAAGTACAAAGGAAGATCACACTAAATACTGGACACTTCAGTTTTTTCAGAAATTCTAAATTATTATTTTTAAGGCTGTTCTACACTTCAGGTATGTCTGGTTACATGCATTTGTATATTATAATATATCATAATACTCTTGCTGAAATGATAAACCCTCTAGTGGCATAAAACATTAGCACAGTACTGCATGTGTGACCATTCTGAGTCTATTTCTTCATATTTTGTCCTTCATAACGCCATCCTTTCTATACACAGTGGTATTTAGTTGCTTGATATATGTGGTATCCACTCTGTCATCAGTAGACAAGTGGTGTCCTCTGGGATCAGCAGCTTCCAGGGCTTTTAGACCGCTGGCTGGGCAGATGTCTTCATAGCAGCTGACATCTGGGTTAAGCCACAGACAAACAGCCAGTCAGACGCACAGAAAGACAGACGGCCAGTCCTCATAACACATATCTTTACTGTCTTAGTTCATGTTCAGTTTTTAAATTCTACGTCATCTGTCGTGTTAAAAGAAATAAAGTTAAAGTTGGCCAAAAATATAAAGTGACTGACTTACTTCAAAAGAGCCAGCCAGTGATCTCAATGTTGAACTGTTGATAACAGAAGAAAAACGTCCAAATTCACGTAACCTGATACATGAATGTGCTGCATCTGTTCTTTTCCCACAGGTTGCTCGTTTTTTTTTTTTTATTAGGCTTTTGTTGTCGATTATGTTAGGATTTCAAACAATGCAATGCTTTATTGAAAGAGGCCTTTCTCTGTTACAGTAATTGCATCTCATTCTGAAGCATAATCTCATGTTTTGGGGTCATGGCGTTGCCAGGAGGACCAGCTAGTTGTAGACATCACTCAAGAAGGACCATCTAATCCTGGCTATTATCATTATTTTGTAATGTTTACTTCAAAGTACCCTCTCAGTGTGCATTCTTAGCCATAGACATGTTGAACTATGGAGCTTTCAGGCTGGTAAATTTTAGCATTGTTCCTGTAGAACTACAACTTATATCGATCCAGCCAGAATATGGTAGAGTAAATTAAAGTTCAGATTTATACCGCTAATATTCACCAAACAGCTGCAGTTTGTTTCAAGTTCTTTATATAGATAAAGTTGAGGTTAGCTGATGGAATGCAGTATGCAGTTTAATCTGAAGGTAAATGATCTTTTCTGTCCAATTGGAACATCATATTTGCATGAAGACAATATGTAAAGCAATAATTAAAACAGCTTATGAAATTGTCCTCTGAAGTCTGTCAGAGAATGATGTAAATATTGCATGGTGTAGTGGGAATATAAGGAAGCTGCCACCCTGAATGAATACTTGTTTTGGTGGCTGAAAGTTTACATTGTACAAACAGTAATGCACTGTGTGGATGTGGAGCTTGATGACACTTAATGCAAATTGTATTAGACATGCAGGTCACAGTCACAAATGTACTTTTATGTGTCTGTAGTGAGGCGGTTTCTTGTCCTTAACTGATCCTTTGCCAGTTATTCTGGTGCTTTTGTGGGCCTGCATTAACAAGCTGGATACTTGTTAACATGGTTGCAAGGTCAGGACAGCAACCCTGGAGCTATTGTGGGAGTTCATTGTCTTGTTAAAGGACACTTGTTGAGTTACACTCCAGGGTTGTCTGTGCTGAATGTAGAGTAGTATTTCCTTTAATTCTCAAAGGCCTGTAGGGACTTGTTTGATATGCTCTAATGAACCGATAATCAAAGTTAATAAGTAAATAGAAATATTGTGCTTTGAATGATACTTAACCAGATGAAAGGGATGTGGGGGTTAGAGTACAAGGACATCTCATTCCTGGAAAGTACTGTATGTGCTTAAGTTTATCTTGAGACATTGGTGACTTTCTGCGTACAGCTGTTGTCGTTTTAGTCTTCAGTTATTTTTAAGTTCAGTAGTGGTCTGTCTTGACACTTAACAGACCAATAGCCTGTTGTAACATGCCTTTTGGCACCCCTTCTTGTACCTCTTTGACTTGTAGACATAGAAAATGGGTTGAAAACAAATAATAATTTTGGCTTTTTGCTACTAATGAAGTTTTTTTTTTTTGTATTCCTGTCATGTGTGCTGGGTTCATTGCTTAGTGGTGGCAAATGTAGCATGTTAAGGCCAAATGTGACCAAAAATGCAGGTGGTTCATGTCTCCCAGATGTCAAATCCCTATAAACACGTACTGGCATGTTGGTTGGAAGTTAATGATTTTTGCTGGACCTCATCACCTCTGATCGTCTTAAAATGGTGATATGTCTTCTTAGCCAAGACAGAAGATAAAGCTCAGTATCATTATAGTAATACTAGTGTAAACATGTACACAGTAAAGATGATTTAGGTGACAGTGATGAGTTTTGCCCTTTCCTGTTGCTCTGCTTTGCAATGGAGCAGCGAGGTTGAAGGTCAAGTCAGCATGTGGACCCAGTTTGTGGCTTTTAGAGCAATCTGGAACTTGTATGACTCAACTTACTGGTAATGAACGGCAGGAATGTTGCCTAGTATCTCACAGTTAAAAAATTTGGGGTATCAGGGTAGCATCACTGTTGCTCATCATGTCATTTAGAGACTGACAGTGACAGGAGGAAGCAGCAATGACACAGATGGAATCTTCCCAGTTCAACTGAATCATAGGCTTATGTTGTAAAACAGGACATCATCTCAGCATATGGAAAAACCATTTCACAGGTCGTGCTTACTCTGGAAAGGGTACAGTCATTTAATTAGTAAGTAAGAAAAAGATTTTTGATTTTGCTAATTATATGGTAAAGTCATATTTTTCCTATACTGTATATTTACCTCTTTCATGTTCCTGACCCCAGAGGAATGACATGAGTGGTGCTTTCAGGATGCTGGCTATGGGACCCTCCCCCTTGTAAAAATAAATGCCTGAATTCTGACTCCTATTGAATGGTTTTTAGAAAAAAAAAAATTATAGAAACATTGTAGAAATGTCCATGCTGAGTTAGCTAAGCACATCAGCAATGAACCTGAAACCCCCAGAATGAAAGACATCTGCATGTTCCCGTCTTCATAGCTGGAGGTAGAACAGCGTCCATGCTTCAGCAATGATTTAGCACGTGTGGTCGATAATTTTGTCAGGCTTTAGACCACGAAAGAATAAAATGTGTTTTAAGTCAGTACATGCTCAAGAAGAAAGAGGAGGAAATTGACCCAAACATGCATGCATTTTTGGTAGCACAAGATTGTGTGACCTGCATGAATGCACTGTAGACGGGCAGGTTTAGTACCTGGATTTTCATTTGATGTGATACACTATAATAAAACAATGTAGTTATGAGGTAGCTGTGACCATTGTAAATCCAGTTTAACTCCTGGCAACTTCATCAAATCACAAATGAAATGAATCCAAGTAACATCACACTAAATTTTCATCAGCCACTGTACATCTAAAGTTGGACAACAGTCAGGTTTGAGAGACTTTAACGGTTGATTATGTTTCTCTTTCATTTTTGGTCAGCTACTCAGAGCTAAATGTGAGCATGACAGATTGTTAAGCCATGCGATTGTAAAGATGATATGTCCAGCTGCAGCAGTTTGTCATCATGATGGTTGTTTCCAGCTTCTAAGAGGTCAAAAGGTGTTGGCCATCAGGGTGTTTGGTTATATAACCCTTGTATAATGATTACCACATTTGTTTTATCAGCTCAAAAAATGCGGCTGCTATGCTTTCAGACTAATTTCTAAGTGGGAGAGAAAAAGTTGTAAAAGTCAAATGGCTGATAATGGGATAGTAAATGTCTAAGAAGATCACAAGGAGTCTAAATCATTGGTAGGGTTTCCCTTTTCCCCGCTAATGGGTTTAACAGGCTGCAGCTAAAAAGGCTGTGAACAGGTTAAAGTCTGCTTTTGTACTTATTATGAAGAGCTCAGGCCTTAACCTTGACACAGTGAAATCGTGAACAGGTTCAAGTTCACAACATCTTACTTTTTACAAGTATTGATGTTCTTTTAAAATGGCATAATGTCATAAATTTCACTTCAACTCGCCCATTCGTGCTGATGCTGACATGTTTTCTGTTTTTGCCAGTGGAAGGTTTAATCCTGTTCTTTCAGTATTGTTAGCAGCCAACATGGCGTGACCTCGGAGCAGCTGAAATGAGGTGGCCACAGAGATGTAGACGCTGCAGCTCGTTACCAAATATTTTCTCACACATTCTCCACCTTTTGGCTTGAACCCCCTGAATCTTTAACACCCTTGTAATTTCTGTGGGCCATTCTGACTTCCCCTTCACTGCTTTTCTAAACATTAAACTATGTAAACGCCATGATGTCTCAGAGCTGAAAGTAATTATTGTTTTAGTATTGAGTTATCTGTCAGTTACTCTTTGATTGTTTGATTAAGACACACTGGCACCAGGAATTTTGTTGAACTTAAACTTTTTGGTTAGATTTAAAACCATAAAGCATTCATATGTGATGATATACAAATAAAAAGAGATAATTATCACAATGAAGACCCTAAAATGTAAAATTTTTATTAAATAATTAAGTTATTTTTAAAAACTTAATCCAGAGTTGCACAAACAATAAGGTGTTTTTTTTTTGTTGGGTTTTTTTTGCTTCCATTTTTAAATTCTCACAGATATTTAAGTTTAACTACGTTTAAGGATGGCCCTGAGCCTCTGAAGTCAGGAAAGGCATCTGTAATGACAGGGAGAGCTGTGAGTCAGAGGGTGGGGTGCACCCTTGCCCATCTACCTGCCATTGCATCCTACACAGCACCCTAATCTCCCGTAATTGTGCTCCCACCCGTCTCATTAGGTTCTTTACAGCATTCCTTATGAAAGGTCACTGTTGGTCAGACTGGGGGTGAGGGTATCAGGTCTGTGTAAATCACAAGTGACAAGAGTTTGCAAAATACAATTAGAAGAATAATCAGTTTGGACCGTTGGAGCTCTGATTCTACTTCTCTCCTCTTTACCAAAACCATATTTTTATCACATTTCTAAAATCTTCTTGAACTAGACTACATTTTCTCTCTCTTGCCAGACTGATATTCTTTGTGTGCGTGTGTTTTACTTAACTCTTGACTTCTAATCTGCGTTTTCTCTTCACCTTGATCATTAGTTCCTGTGTTTTATCTTCATATGGAAGCAACTTACCCTTGGGATATCTTCACTGCAGAGTTTTCACATTCAGTGCACTGCCAGTGTACAGTACTACCGCTTTTACTTATGCTTCATGAAGTGTGAACAGTAGTTGCTAATCTGAAAGAAATGTAATGAGATGGGGTCATTTCTCTTTCATATGTCATGGTCAGATTTGGAATGCAGGCATCATTTGAATCTCATTACTGTCTCTAGACTATTTCTTTATCTCAGCGCTGTCAGTGACTTTAGTCAGAAACACTTGGCTGTCCTGGGTTCCCATTACTGACTCTGCCTGAACAATTAACATATACAAATATTAAATCATGTAAATTATTCCAAAGGCTCACCATGTCAGGCTATGAGGGCAGATGTGTTTACTTGCATTAATAAAATGATACCAGGCAGCTGCAGTACGCACATGTGGATGACATATTAAAACATAAACCAGTCGAGGATGTCACTGCCCCGCTCTTTACCACAAGACTGAAAAAGATTATTCCTTCTGTCATCAAACAAACTAAACGTCTATTACAGTTTTTGGACCACCATCACAAAACACCCAATGAGGGAATACCTTTTAGAAGGACAGCCAATCCTTCTAGGAGGGCTCTGAGACTTGTACAAACGCGACACATTAAAGCTGTCCTGGAGGCACATAAGGGCCCACCATCTAATTAAGACACTTTATGTCAGTTTTTCCCTTAATTTATCCTCCATCAGTCATTGATGAATGACCCACTGTGCTCTGCAGGGAGCAACAAGTGGTTTGGTTGTATTTTGCAAAGGAATGTATTGAGTGGTCAGATGTTGAAGTTTTAGCTGTTGGCACATTTAATGTTATAGTTTCTGATTACACTTTTATGGCTGACTTATTAACTGAGAGGCAATGGGGAAAAGTTTGTTTTCCTACCTGTCATTCACAGAGTGACAATACAAAGAAGATGAGAGAGCCTTATTTCAAGATGAGGAAACTGGCTTGAGCTGCTCTTTTCACTTCCATCTATGTAGAGTGGAGCACGTTGCCACTGAATGAGATATACCTTGGGGGTTTATGTATTCTACTGCTGTTCCTTTCAACTTCTAACAACTGTAAACCATGTCATGTCACACGTGAACATTTGAGGCAATAATCAGAGCCTCAGTGTTTATTCCCCCTTTGCACCTTGAGCGTAACACTCTGTCATGCACCTGTCAACTTTAGCCCTTCAGGGAAATGTCTCTGAGCATCTTTCCTTTCCTGCACATACCACTGTTGCATATCTCACATAAGCGAGCATGAGGGAGACACGTTGGAAACCACAACAAGTAATTTTTGGATTCCTGCTAGCCTCCATGTTTTGTCCCAGGTAGTCAAAGCCCTTGGGTCAGGGTTGGAAAAGACAAGTCCTAACAGGCAGAGCACATATTCAGCACACGCAAAGGGTCACAGGGCAAACCCTCAAGGTCCATGAGGTATTTTTTTTCTCTTGTTCATCTCTGTAGATCATAAAATGTTATTCTGGAGACATGTGCACGTGAACACAGCTGGCTTACTTTTCTGAGTTATAGTCTGTAACTTTTACAGATAATAAAAGCAAGGGACAGAAGTTACACCTCTAGCTGGGCTTTTGAAAGGACAACTCTCTCCTTAGATTTATCTCTTCATCATATGATCACAGCCAGAATAGTGGTGTGTGTGTGAGAGAAGTATGGGTTTGTCTCTACCTGCCCTACAACATCAATTACAGCCTGAGGTCTGTGACCATTGCTGGAACAGTCTTGTGACCATCTTAATTAGGTGAGTTGAGCTGCCTGTGTCTTTGGTGGAGGGGTAAGTCATCCCACGCTGCTTTAACTAAACACTGAAGCTTAGAACAGTCAGAGGCACTCGAAGTGTGCTATAGTGAAAAACCGATGGTACATGAATGCATAGCAGCCCTAACACACTCAAACACTTGCACACGTATAACACCTACAAATTTTACCTTGTGATGTGAAACAGGTCATCAGAACAGGGATTATAGGACTTTAGGTCTCAGTGGAGCAGAACAGTCACAAAACAAACTTAAACACTGGATTTCAGTGTCTTTGATGTTGCCCATAAATCCCTTGTGATCAAACATGCATAAATATTAAAACTTGGAGATCAGTGGTTTGGCTAATAAGCTGGCTGAGGTTAATGCGGAGACTACTGAGCTGCTTCATTGATACTCTTACTCCTGAGTCAAACAGCACATCACTGTTCTCTCAGCTGCTGTGGCTTCTTGTCAACACATGCCTCAGGAAGAAGAGTTGTATAAAAACAAAATGCTACTGTTTGAATGTGCAGATAAGCAGAGAATTAGGCCGTCTTCTTCTGCATTTTCACATGAGAAATTTACTTCCATGGAAAAGTGACGAATGCTGACCCTGGTACATTAAGACACACATCAGCCAAAGCTAATTTCCTTTCGCACCATGTTAATGACGTGATCATTTAGAAAACTGGACCAAGGTCTACATATTGGTGAATTAGCTCCTAGTATCTTATTTTTGCTTGAAGGGGATGAAATGTATGTTTAGTAGTTTGGTTTAATGTGTACTTTTTTGTGCTTGGTAGTTGCTGTTATCTTTAAACTTTAGGAAATGGGCAATTAGAACATGTTCCAGCACTCATAGATACTTTTACGTCCACGTTAGGACCTTTTGCTCCAGTCGCCAAACTTGAAACAGATTGACCTCATGGAAACATTAGAGGTTTTTGCATGGCGGTAGAGATGTCTTAAACATCAGTGGATGTACATCATAGAGGGCTGTGTGTGGTTAGTCCTTTGTTATTAAAGGGGACATTTTTTTTTAACTTCTCTGGTTCCAGTAAAGCCACACGACATCTAAATGGTACCACTTAACAAGTCAGCTGCCACGATGGCCACAATTACAGGGCTTCACTAAGGAAGTTACACCAAAACTGGCACTAAGAATGCATCAAAAACAGAAAGAGGAAGAAATTATTGAATCCTCAGTGCACAGCACGCATAGTTTTCCTGTCTCAGCCAGTGTGGCGAACCAGAAGCCCACTTTACTGGAGAGGGCACTTTGACAAGTCTGTGTGGTCTTCTTTGACTAAGAATTATTATATTTTGGCAGCTGTGTTTTTAGTTGAATGATGAAGGAGAACAGAAGAGAATCACATAGTGTTAACTTAATAAACATCTAGGTGCACATCTGGACCACTCTTGATGTAGCAGGAGATAAACAGCAGGGGGCAATGTTGAACTTAAGCAGGATCCATGTACATGAGAGGGTAAAAAAAAAACATGGTTATTTAAATAATTTTCATCAAGTAACATAAAAAATATTAGCCTATTTAGTTGTATTGTGTAATTATGTAACCAATTTCTCTGACCTCATCCAATGAGATTAATAATCAGTATTATTCTTTTTAATAAACGGCTTTCCTGAATTTGCAATCCTCTCTACTAACTAAATTGTTTACGCTGCAGCAATGGGATCTCCTTTAGTCTGTTAATTCCCCTATGTCTTATTTATTTGGACTTAAAGCAATGGGCTCATAATCGGTATGCAACTTTCTGCCTCATCTGACTTCATCTGGTATGGAAAGTGTGCAGGCTTTTTTTCTCTCTTTTTTTAAATCATGGATGTTGTCTGTCTTTTAAATATTACACTTTACAGTCACAGCCATCGGCAGGAAAGCTTTTCAGGAAACCTGAGAATTACACTTCCTTCAGAACACATATACAGTAACTCTTACCTGCAGAGGTTATGGTAAAAAAGGTTCCATAAAACTTTTAAACGTGTCTGAGGGATTCTCATGATATCTGACTCCTGGAGCGGAATATCCATATGAAATCTACAAGGAGTTATAGGTCTATAAAATAACTTTTGTAATATTGTTTTGTGAGCTTGAGTGAGTATATTTCACCAGTTCATCTGTTTCATGTGAGCTGTCAGCTTTGTGATGTTGCCTTTTTGTTGGATAAAAGGACCACATCCTTAACGATAAACATTTTAAGGTTCGCTTATACCAGAGGTTAAAGGTGAGGATGAGAGAGTGTGAAATATATTGTCAGTTCCAGCTCATAGGTGTTCACTTAAAGTCTGGCAGCGTTCTGTTATTAAGTGTCCCATAGTCACACATCCTGGTCCTCTCCTGAGTCATCGCCTGAATGAAACCTCTGACTCAAATATGCCTCCTGGAGCCTCGATCCCCATCTTTATAGCACCTGGTAAATGAAAGCAGCTGTGTCTGCCACAGGGAATATAACCAGGAATGAACACTAGCAAAGCACATTATTACACCAGCAGATCAGGGCCCTAAAAGGAAACCGGTTCGGCTATCTGTGGCGTTCCCCCTCCTGATCCTTAATGAATGCTCCAATTTTCCAGCCCATGACGCCGAGAGATAAAATCAGTCGCTGTTGGATTTCATTGGGCATTTCTTAGCCCCTCATGGTCTTCACTGAAATTAAGTCCTATCCTACTGGGAGCCATCGTTGTCTTATCAGAGGAAGTCACACAGTACAGCAGTGGAATGTAAACCCAGAGCTTTGCTGCAGCTGAATTTGCAGAAACACAATCAAATGTTTTTTGGTTTTTTTGTATTTTTCATTCCTCAACTGATTGCTTTGGAACACACTGTCTACCACAGGAAAACACTAATTTCAACCCATTTTATAGATGTGGTTTTGCTTTATATTTCACTTGCAAATAGTCATAACAGTACTGAACAGTTTTGGTAACTTGGAAAAGTAGCTGAGATTTAATTGTTCTCACAGAACAATGTACAACTCCACCTCCATGTACACATGATGGGGATTACATTAGAAATATTTCCTCTCAGAAAGTTACCTAAACAATAGTCGTACCCTGTAAACTTGTAACACTGTGTGTTGTAATGCCTCAGCTATTTTCCCCCTGGGGTTTTTATTTTGTTTAGTAAAAACGCTTTTTTTTTTTTAACAATGTTTGCAAAGGTGGTCTCATTTTTAGCAATGCGACTCACCTTTACCATAAAACACTGCAGGAAACCCCAAAAATAGTGGAATAAAATACAAACCACTAATCACACCATCTAAAATTAGGCCAGTGTGTAGTTGACTAAGTGCCTCTACAAAAACTGTACATATGCGTATAGTGTAATATTTGGGTCAACTAGCTGTTCAAGAAATTACCTTGACCCTCAGAGGTTCAAATGTGATGAATTGATTCTGTTACTTTTTTATTTTTCCTTAGACAGTTTGGATTAAGACCATGTACAACAGGCAACATGAATATGACCCCTTTGCTTTGAGGTATTTCTATTTGGCATTTTTTCAGTAAATAAATACTGAAAATTTAGCCACAAAAATAAGTGAATTTTGAACAATAGCAAACATACAACAGTTGGCTAATAATGAAAATAATTGTTCTACTTCTACAAGGTTGATAACGTATGAGAAAAGATATGAAATCATGTGTTAGTAGCAGCAGAAGACTGCATGCATTAAAATACTTTTTTAATGAAGCTAGTAAAATCTAATTTCATCAGAGTGTGTACTTTGCTGTTAGTTAATCAGTAAAGAACATGACTTCAAGATGCCAGTATCTCATATCTGAACTATGTGAACATCCACCACATGGTGAAATTGTCTCGTGCATTTCTCCCTGCATGGGCTCAACCCTGAGCCTTGACCTCTGACCCCTACCTGGAGAAACAGACTCACTACTTGGTAAGCATCTGAAATATCACTCTTTTTAGAAAACATCCACACATACAGCCCCCTCCCAAAAAAGGTTGAATTCAGGGTGAAACCCCTTCATGATCCGATGTTCCCGGGAAACGGCTGATCTTGAACACTCTTCTCTTTTTTTTAAAGCTCCAGCTCTTATTTCACCCCCTTAGATTTGACTGATCAGTCTGCTGGAGGTGCGCCTGATGAAGGATTGATGGATGGATACTGGTGGTGCAATGAACTGAAAAAGAATCCCATTCGCACTCCCTGGAGTTAAGTTATGATGTAGGCTCCACTTTTTCAGAGGTCATTGAGTTTAACATTCAGGAGAAATGTCTTTCACAGCGTGGAATTCTTCCAGTTTTAAAATGAACTTGCATACATACATACATACATGTAGTAAAGATATAAAGTGAAGAAAGCTTTTCCTTTTCCACGTGTAAGACTAAGGTTATTGACAGATTAATGGGTTCTATTTATTCATTTTTAGTGTAGATCCACTTGTTGAAGAAATAAAAAATAAGGCAATTCAATAGAAAATATTAACATGATGCAAAACATCCAGAAAACACACAATAAAGGTCCATTTCCTTACTTCATGTAAAAACCAAGTTTCTTCTGGCTGCCAAATATGATTCTGGACTCTATTCTGCTGAGGCAAAAATGGGCAGCTCCTGTCCTTACTAAAAACACATTACATTCTTGAGTCAGTGTTCCAGTTTCCACCGCTGCTTTACGTATTCTCCTGACCTGTAGTCCTTTAACATTCCTGCTCACTTATTGGGCAGAAAGACATGGAGAGTGATGAGCGTGACACTGACCCTGGGCAGACCTCTGCTCAAGCTGCCACACAGGTGTGTGGCCTCAGGGGGAAGGGAGGTAGACTTCTTCACGTACACAAAAAGGCACAGGAACGTCTCACCGCAGGATCCACTAGGGTCTTTAATCCTGCCTGTAACTTCAGCTCGTATTTGTACTCTGTGATCATCACTTGTTTTCTTTTGTCTTTGGAATATCCCGGGTGTTTCTGTTTGACTTTCTTCAAACCTGCTGTTACTGCACTGCTTATTTTGTAAGTTAAATGATCTATACTTAAAACAGCACTTTCTCTCACCCCAAGACCCAGACCCAGACCCATTGAATCAGGCCAGGACGCTTGTGATGTAGGGTCCAGCTAAATATTGGTGGACATCTCAAATTGGATCTTTGGCTGCAATTTATCAGGCCCTGCCAAGGGGTGTTGGAGTAATAAAGAGATCAGGAATTATCCTTTTATAGTACAGTAAAATTAATCCTCAATGTTAAAGGTAACATTTCATTACACATTGTGTGGAGTTTAGGTTTTATGACATAGAGTAACGTTTATAAATAACACTTGGAAACAGAAACAGTGCTGTATTTTGGTGTGAACATTTCCAGATGTTGTAAACTGAGAGGGAAATCGTTTAATTGGCTGCTTAAATACTGGCATCTCAATCTACCGAAATTTGCTAAAGGGAGGAAAATGTTCTATAAAGCTATTTTGTTTGCTTTCATACTCTTTCTCTGTAACTCTTCTTTTATGGACATGTGAGTTTACAAGGTGATTAGTGCCAAGTGAGTGCTCTCTCCTAATTTTCTCCATGCCTTTCAGTTTTCAGTCCAAGATTCCTTCTGCGGGCAGGGCAAAAGAAAGAGCCCAGTGTCATCAAGTCTAAAACTACACCGTGAACATAATCCATCCTGACAAAACGCCCATATGAAGAGCATTTACGTTTAATGCAAGTGTTTTCTTAAACCGAACAATCCGTAACACATTTTTCTTTTGCTTTCAATTTTAATATCTCCTCATTATGCCGAAGCTCCCAAGTTAGATTCTAGTATATACCGAACTGTCAGCACCTGTATCTGACCCCAGTAATTAAGTGTAGTTTAAGAACGGGAGGAAAAGATTTTATCTGGTTTAGTTGATGACAACTCTGGCAGGATATTTAGCTGATGGAAATAAAATGTGAAAACTTGTTGTGAAAATGCTTTGGAGGTGCTGCGTGGCTGAGAAACTCTGGTCCTGGTTCATTTTCTAAAACGTTTACAGGAGGTGACAGAGACATATTTTATTTTGTCTTACTTAATTTATTACTTGATACATTTCTCAGTTTTGTTTATTATGCACAGTATTTTCCGTTCATTATTTGTCTTGAAGTTCTTACCAAGGAAACAAATTTAAGGATGGAAACGGCACACACCATTTCCTGCAGCGGTTCTCATGAATCGCAGTTTTCCAGGCACATGAGCACTTTCCATACTTTCAAAATTAGCCCAAATTTATTCATGGCACACATCTAAAACAAACAGAAAATGAAAAGGACAACCCATGTTCTTTACCTGTCTTCACTATTAAGGAAACTGAAAACGAAACTTTTGAAAGTTATTAAAGCGTATTTGTTTTCTTTATTTCTTTACAACCCTTGATGTTTATTATTTCATCATCGCTACTTCTGAGTTAGAGTTTTAATGATTGCAAATGTAACTCATTCTTGCTCTTCCCTGTCAGATGTGAATGAGTGTGAGGAAACCAACGGAGGCTGCGAGGCTCTCTGCTGTAACACCATTGGAAGTTTCTACTGCAGGTGTCCACCTGGGCAGAAACTAAATGAAGATGGTAAAACCTGTCAGGGTAAGTCCTATGATTTAATTATTTTGTTATGGTGCTGTGTTGGATACAGTCTAATATTAATCTAACAATATTGTATAAGATGGGAGATGACTTGTTCAGGTTTTTTGTTTGAATATTGAAGCATCTCCAAAATGCTGTAAAAACTGTTCAACACCACACCATAATTACCATAATCAAATACTGTATGTATTCAGTCCTGTTTATGTTGACATATAAGGAACATACACAGGGTTTTCACTTTTATTTTTTGGCTCAGTGCATGTAGACTCTGCTTCATGTGAACATCAAAACCAGACCATTGAACTCCAGTCAGTGAGTCC
The DNA here is from genome assembly GCA_029814465.1 of Ostorhinchus cyanosoma. Taxonomy (NCBI): domain Eukaryota; kingdom Metazoa; phylum Chordata; class Actinopteri; order Kurtiformes; family Apogonidae; genus Ostorhinchus; species Ostorhinchus cyanosoma. The sequence goes on from JAPTYQ010000023.1 coordinate 17,268,669, forward strand.
AGTCCAGTCAATGTACTATAAATGATAAATTGACCTTGGCTTTTGCTATTTCATGTGGAAAAAAAGTTTAGCTACCAGTCTATCATGAAGTCCAGTGTCTCTGAACCACAGTTCACCAAAACTCAGCTTCTTCCTGACATTTTCCCATGAGATTTTTGTGCTCTATCATAGTTTAATGTTTCTGATTAGGGAAACTCTGTGAGTGGTTGGTTTAATCAGAATAATGATTCTTCTATGCGGCAGCCAAGCCTAGAGGAAAGGCTCTGGAGTGCTTTGCAGTATGGCGGTCTGCAAAAGGAACCAATGAGAGATCTGATCCAGGCCATGGTTATTAGTTGAGTTGAAGGGAACATTGTCACAGCTGGCTTTTATAGTTATCTGCTCTCTGCCACTGGTGTATATTGGAAGAAAACAGCTACCCACAGCATTAATGTCCTAATTGCCTGTAATTGGCAGGAGTCTTTACAGAGGTAAAAGAAGCTGAATGGGGGCATGGGTAGGGTGGATGTTTAAGTTAGCTCTGTATGTGTGGTGCTATTTCTGCCAAAAGTGATCAGCTTTCCATCTGCAGGACAGCCTGAAGCTGAGAGAGCTACAGAGGAAAACCCACGAGTCTCAATGAGAGACAGCATCCATTAATTTAGTTGTTAAGAATAAATCATTGTGGGGAACTGCACAACTACACTTGCACTTTGGGCGAGTTCTATCTTTGGCACACACAATGTATTTTCAATAAAAGCCATCTGGTGCAGTATGTTAATATGCCGATATTGTTGGCATCAACAAGAAAGGAATAAATACATCTTTTGTTCGGTGCAGAAGACCATAATTCTGAATTTACAATTGAATGCTTTCTGATGGCTTCCCTACATTCAAGCTCCTGGTCAATTTCCATTTTATTCATGTTGATTATTTTTGAATAAAGAGCATTGATCCATATGAAACTGATCAGATTGGAGGAAGCCCAGCGGTAACTGCTGTCATGCTGAGCACAGTGCAGCAGTGTCGATATTCGGCCGTCATGCCAAATGAACTTTACAACTCAGACCAACACGAGCATGAAGGTGGGAGTAATGGTCTGCTAGTGTTTGACACATGTCTTAACAGTGAGCTGTTATAGGCAGTTGTATGTGAGTAACATTTTCCAGCATCACTAGGTCTTAGATGTCCTACATAGGTCTGTAAACAGAACTGATTTTAAAGACTCTGTTACTGTTCACTGTCTGGGGATATATCAGTCAAAGTCCCTTTTATTAACCCCATTGTCTATCATTTGCCTGTTGACAAATAACATGACATCCATCTATTGTCTTTAATGAAAAGTTATGTGTTTTCTAGTTAATATTTCTTTTTCCTGAAAAAAAAGGTAGAATGGCAGTAAATGAACAAAAACCAAGTCAGTTTTATTTATATAGACCAATATCATAAATCATAATTTGCCTCAATGGGCTTTAAGGCATTGGTTACTGGCCAAACTGTTATTTTAGACACCAGTGTCAGTGTCAGAATTTCACAGCCGTGGATCGCTTACATTGTCCTGTGGGGTTTTGGTATTTCATTTTTCTTCTACTCTGGCGAGGTGTTTTACAGTTATGGCCCTGAGCCTATCATCTGTCTTCTATACCGGAGTGGGCGGCCTTCCTCCTCACCTGGCTGGCATCATCGTCTGCAGGATTCAGTCTGCCATGTCTGCACAAACATGTACTTTTTATCCGATATGCCGAATTGTGAAAAAGTTGGCGTGTGGTGTCAAAAAATGATCTGTATCACTTTCTGCTAGTCTGTCTGAGCTTGACTACTTCACAGATGTCTGTGGCCTGATGTAATGCCAGCACAGGTGTATGTTACAGAAGCTTTAAGGTTGCATTATTAAGAAGAAAAGAAATGCGAAGTGAAGCTCATGGCTAATTTCCTGTTGCAGAGGTCTCTTTGAGTGGTTTCTATTGACTTCATGGAAATGATGCTGACCATGACCATGCTTTGCTCTCTTTCAGCTCTATAGAGTACTGGCATGGCTGTGCTGCTGTGTTTGTATGTATGTGTTGGCAACAGATGTGAGAGCTCAGTGCTTAGCTCCTGAATAGACGATTTCACTGCTATGCTCATTCCTCTCTCAGATGTTTGGATCATAAATAACAATTTTGACTTTTGGCACTCGCTACATCTGGCATTCTTTTAGCGACTGTATTTTTTTATACATGTCAATAAGAAAACTGTAGGCAGCCTTTCCTGCAGTCTGTCCACATTCTTTGCAGATTTTGATGCGCCAAAGTGCTTTTATGCCCTCACATTTATCACCTATTATCCTTTGAAGAAATGCTGCCCACAGTAGTAAAGTGTAGTAAATTATCAAAGGACGTAAAGTGTTTACGCAGTACAGTGAATGTAGCTGAGTGAGAGTTTAGACTGGGGTTGAAAGGGAAGTGTTGGGACAAGGGGGAAGGGGAGAGAGGAGGATCTTTTAATGTGATGGACATTTAGCTTTAGTAGAAGGGAGGGTGAAACGGGGAGAGATGGAGGGAGGGAGAGAGAAAAGTCAGCAGGCAGACTTAGTAAGAAGTTGTTTCCATGTTCTATCAGACCAGGATTCTTTAGTGGACATTTTACATTTTCAGTGTCGATATGTTTACCAAAAATATAATTTAATCATCATTTTTACAGTAATCTGATCAACCTAGATTTAAATGAAAGTTTTCTGAGGCATTAGATTTCAATGGCTATGGCTTTGTCATCAGGATCAGGATCATCAGGATGGTGGATTTTTCTCTTGGTGTTTATTGAAGTGATGGCCTGTCTGATATCTGGTGCAAACTATCCACACAGTTACTATAGACGAATTTGCTACAGGCCTCATTGTTTCCATGGCTACCATGGCTACAACCTGGGTTACCTGTCAGCAGGTAAGTGATAATTCACTGGAATGCAGATGCAGCTGTACTCTGGGTCTGTCCTTTGAAGTAAATTTTTAACACTGTAATTTTATTTTATAATATTCTATCTAATTTCTCTATTTTCTCATGTTACTCTATATTTTATTCAATAATTTTACAGAAAAAAAAAGCAAACTAATCTGAATTAAGATTAGAGTATTCTACCATTTTTCCTTTAGGTTAAACTCGGCGGTTACATAGAAGTTATGCTGATGTGAGTGTTTGTGCTTGTCCTCTGCCCTATCAGGGCTCAGACAGACTGGGGAATCGTTCCCACTGATACTCTATGTATCTGCTCTATGCTCTGTCTGGCACTGCCCAGCTTACGTCTCTGGTCAGAGCAGGGGAGGCTCGCTTTTATCAACAGAGATTACCGCACATGAAAACATGAGCTATGAATCATGAGAGACTCTTTGAAATACTACACAAACAGGGAAAGATACCAAATACGCTGTCGACAGGTTATGTCAATATTATTATGACTGAATATTTAATTTCATGTTTGGCAAGACTGTAATGTGCAAGGATAAATCCACAGATTGTATTATGGCCATATGTCTGATAATCCCTGTTATCTATTTATTTTCTTGGATAAGAGTCAATACTTTTCAAAGGTAATTTGTCTTATGCACATAAATAAACAAATCACCTTTGAGAAACCGACCAAAATAGTTTTCCATGCAGACGACACGGTGCTGTAGGTGGCTGCGGGCAGAGAATTAATGTCTTCTCAAAGCCAACGGCTGCTGAGGCTTTGGCTTGGAGCTAAGTAGAGGGATCATGTTCTGGATGTGGACACCAGCCTGGAAGGGATTCACCAACTGCGCACCACTGTCGACGGAGGAACAGCAGCTCCACAGCGCTGGACCACTTTCATAAAAAAACCAAACCAGTGGACGGCAGGCTGAATGGACGGAAAAATGAAGAGAGGGCTCTGCCAGCTTTCCAGGATGAAGTGAAGCTGAAGTTTGGCAACAGAGGGGCAAAGAAGAGGAAAGTTTAAGAAATGAATTCATGCCCTACACAGTATATTTGAGGATGTCATGGATATTATTGGAGTAGATGGGTTCAGTCGAAGGATATTTCTATAACTCAGCTGTCTTGAAGGGGTTTTACAGGAACCAAGCAGTTTCAATCCCTTTGTGCTTGTATATTGTGCTCACTCTAATCCTACTCCTGTTTTTATTATGTAGAGTAGAATCAGTGCTGCATATATCATATTAATCACTATGATTTCACATTTTACAACACTATAAATTATACATCCTCTATCATGACTGTAATCCAAGAGAGAAGAGTTTTGGATCAGGCAAAGACATGAATTGCAGTAAATCACAGGTTACATACTGTTTGTGTGTACTTACGTCTTCTGTAAGAGCATGAAAGCAGTTACACGGTGGTGTTTAATTTGCACAATGCGGCTCAGATCCCCCATTCCACACACAGTGACATGAGCAAAATGGGGCTTTATCCATCTCCTCACTGACCGCAAAAATACTACCTTAATAAATATACAGACGCAGTTATGTTTGAAAAATTGTACTGGTGGTTAAAATGGAGATACAGTAGCCTCGTGACACTTATTGCCTGGATGTAATTGTCCGTCCTCCTCATATTATACTATATTCTCATTTTTCCTCCTGTTTTTGGACTTTAAACCTCAAATTCTTAAGAGACACTAGAGATGCAGGGAGAACATGCCGACCCTTCAAAAAAACAAAGAGGTTTCGGCTGTATAAAGCATACTGCATAAATAATTCTTCTATTTTAGCCTGTAAAACTGGGTGTTTATTTTGGGAGGGTTGGCAGCGTTTCCTTACAGTCAGTTTTGTGACATTTATGGGATTTATTTATTGAACTGAAGACAAAATGTGTGGTCTGGGGTGATAAAATCATATTTTAAAAGTATGTCATGAACTAAATTTGCATTATATTCATGTTAAACTTTCTAAACCAACACACACTGAATTTTTGAAATAGTTTTTTTCTTAAAATAGCTTCCAGGAGCCAAGGATGTACTGAAAAAACACAGTCAACCAGACATTAACTTGGCACTGACCAGTAGGTTTTTATGATGTGTTAGACATTAACCAGCAGCCAAAAGCCAGTCCCACTCACCCTGTATATGTGCCATGTTTGCTGCAGTTTCATCATGTTTGTTGTAGTCAGCAAATTTTCCAGTAACTCCAGTGAGAGGATTTTAGACATTTTCATGCGAACAGGTAAAATGTCACAGAGGTGAGGCAGGTTGGACTTGGCGTCCTAATTTTCCTGATGTTAATCAGGGCAGACGAGCTGTGAGCAGACGTCCAAACAGTGGAGTGTTTCATAAATCGGCTCAGATCTCACAGGGGGTCTGCGGTGGAACTTGGAAAACAATTTATTAGTCTTTGACCCTTAAAATAAGAACTGTTTAGGAACACGGCTTGTTTCATTGGAAATCCGATTCTGCAGTGAGGGGGTCCATTTTCGCTCACCGCTCCTTTCTCAAATGAAGAACCCCCTTCTTTTATTTGTTTATAATCTCAATGCTTGTCTTAGAGGAATGTGTACGTTTCGCATCCTCTGCTTTAAGTTTCCATATGTTTGCTGCTCCCAAGGGACTCTGACAAGAAGCGAAGGAATTTAAATTGGGTTTTAAATGTTCAGTAGTTGTTACCACATGGGAGATTTGTTTGTTTGAGCTGCAATGCACTTGTAAAATAGTTTCCCTTCTCATCTATCATCTGTTTTCCTCTTGGAGCCCATCTTTATTCTAAAGCCTGCGTTAAATTCCTCTCTGTTTGGCAGCTCATCTGGGCTTTATTCTTGTGACCAATTTTCTTCTCATAATGAGAGGATTTAGTCAAATTGCACTCATTTCTCTCCCATCTCTCTCTTTCTGCCTGCTTCTGGATTTCTTTTTTTTTTTCCTTTCTCCTTCTCATTCCCTACAGATATTGATGAGTGCCAGGTCCATAATGGTGGCTGCCAGCACAGATGTGTTAACACCAGGGGCTCCTACTATTGCGAATGCCACCCAGGCTCTCGCTTGCACGTCGATGGCCGCACCTGCCTCGGTGAGTTGCATGTCAGAATTGTAAAAGTGCTTACAAACCTTGAAAGAAAACTTGCCACTTTGAAATAAATCAGCTCCTGCCTTGTTACAACTCTTTCCTTTAAAAAAAGTATCCTGATATTTGTTAAATGGGAAGAATTACTCTGAATATGTATGATCAACATGAGGAAGGTATCATCTTGTAGATCTACACCTCTAATATGTTTGAATATACTAAACATCTCCTCTTTCAGACAATCTGATTAGAAACATATATGTACACTGCTCTCTACAATGTGGCCATTTGTTTAATACTCACAGAAACAATGACACAGTGTTTTCGAAGAGCTCAGCCGCTGGAAGGTTTTTAAAGTCTTTGCTCTCTGTGCAGCTTATTTGTATAGACATTATTTTCAGTCATTATTTCATTGAACTGCAACCACATATCCTCTTTGACATGGGCACTTAATCATGTAAACCACATTCATGATGTTGCAGAAGATGACCCCTTTGATTCTGCCATAAAGCTTTATTGTGGAGCAATTTTAATGTCTAGTACAACCACATTAAATACAAACTTATGCATTTATTCTTCCCTTAAGTGACATATATTTTAAAGAGAGAAATTCTGTTAAACCAAACTGAATCCTAGGTACAATATATTTTCTATTAGATAGTAAAATGTCTCTTAGAACTATACTTAGACTTTTCATTTTCACCATTCCATTGCATGTTGCTCATTTAGTACTGGGGTTTATTTATTATATCATTCCCTGAGTTTAGTTTGGGTTACTTCAGAAAGACATACACAGTTAGTGGGACATTTTAATGTTGAGGAATAAAATTAGACACCGCTGTCAGATGGAAACTGTTCTTCTTTTTGGTTTTTGGCAATTCTTAATGGCAGGTATTTGTGCTTAACACAGTTTCAGATATATCTGTGAGATTACCTGAAAATGTGCCTAATAGCATTGTCTGGCTTTGGTTTGGTTTCCGACTCAACTGATGGAAACTGGTAATTCAGGTCAAATGTGGAGTGTGACATAAACATCCAGGGAGGTATTTGTGTCTTGGTATCTCTGTGTTGTAAACCTAAGATATACGACAAACTGGCACAGTCATAAGAAAAGATAGAAAACTACAGTATGTGTCAATCTGTTAGGTCAGTTAACTGAGGTGTGCGTGTGCGCGTGCGTGTGTATGTATGTTGTAGTTTTTCCAGTTCTCTGAGCTCCATTCCTTTATCGAGTGCATGTTCCTGTCATATTTAACCTCTGCAGTATTTTTGCAGTACCTGAATGTTGATCCTGCCATGCCAGATCCATTAGCACTGGTTTTTAGAAATAACTGATACAAAAGAGTATAAACCTGGCACCATTTCCTGCAACCAGGAATGTATACAGAGTGTCTTGTCTGACATTTAGAGTGGAAATCACTGTGTGTTTTTTGGCTTTGCTCCCTCAGAGCGGATAGCTGGGACCCTGCTGTCCCCGAGCAACTCCTATATGACAGCTGTTGCACGAAGAAATTACTGATTGCACTAATAATCAAAGTCCACATGTGGAGAGCCTCCCAGGTGAGGCTCATCTGTGAAGCTATATATATGTGTGTGTGTGTGTGTGTAAAATTGCAGACCAGTGGCTAAACGTGGGCACTCTTACACAGAGCAAGGATTGAAATCAACTCTTTGTTTCAGCAGAACAAGTGAAAAAAAGAGAATTTTTGCACTTTGCCCCAGACAGCATCATCACTTACTAGATAAAGGACAACACATTCCAATCAGCACAAAGTCTTTGGAGAAAAAGAAGAGCAGATGTCCTCAAATCAATTCAATCTCAGCTTCAGCGCGTCTTATCCAGCTCTTGATCTGCCAGCAGAGGTCAGATGAATCCCACACACTTAGCGTGTGGGTGCATAATATTTTTGCTGGAAAGCACTCTGTGGTTTGACATGTGCTTGTGATGGATGTATCTTGACTGGCCTGAGTATGAAAAACACCGCTTTTGAGATTGCCAGGCAGTTCAACCTCTACCTGTTGTTTTCCCTGAAGAGATTGAATCCATGTTGTCCACTGGGGCTGCATCAGGGAAACACAGACAGGGAGGATGATTGAGGTGCCTCTGGCCTCACCCCCATCACACTATGAGTGTTACTCACCACAGAGGCCCTGCCATTCAAGTCTTGCTGTGATTTTTGGCCCCAGTGTAGTGATGGATCTGTCTTGGCCTAGAACATATAAAATGTCTGATGTATTTGGAGTATCACAGCCTTAAAGAAACATATTCCCCTGGATGTGACACTGCAGTCAAGTCAAAGGAAAGACTAATATGAAACTGGAGTTTGGATTTATACAAAGTGATTTGATACTGATGCCTAATGCTTGACTTTCTCATTCTTTGTGACTGTCCATCTTTCTGACCCTGCATCTCAATGGTTCTCACCTTTTTTAACCTCACTCGGTTTTGTTCTGTATGTGTTTGTAGCTGTCCATTCCTGTTCTATCGGTAACGGGGGATGTGAACACTACTGTGTGCAGCAGTCAGCCGCTCATTTCCGCTGCCGCTGTAAGCCAAATTATGTGCTGGAAGAGGATGGGAAGCACTGTAAATGTGAGTGCCCATATTTCCAGTCTCTGGTGTAAGGCGATACTAAATACACACCCACAAACTGCACATGACAGTGAGTAGGAATAATTCATGGAAGGGTGACTTTGGACCAAATATCAATAAAACTGAAGCCTGTGGAAGAATATGAAGGTGTGATTGTGGAGAGTCAGTCATAACATTAAAAGTACATTGTCTGCATCTGTAGCCAATTATAATTATCCAACCGGGTGTATTTTGTGGAATAAATTAACTGTCATTCATAGGATGGGACATTAAATTGGAGTGAGTCACACCAATCTCTTTCATAAATTTTGTATTTTGATGTCCTTTCTTTTTATTTCCTTGTTCCCAAAGGCTGTACAGTACTCTGGGGGCGGTAAATTATACATATACAGATTTAAAATTACTGTCTTTTAGATGTTTCTTTTACTTTGTAATTGTTGGCTGTGAGTAGCTTCCTCTAATTAGGTTCTCATCCCAGATGCTGGACAGGCTTACACAAGTTAAAAACACCCAAGAATGCACAGACAACAATAAAAAGATGAGCTGTGTGAATTTAGAGCTCTGCACACCGTCTATATTGAGTTGTACAGCAGCTTGATTTTGACTGTGTGTTGTCCATGTGCAAAACATCATATGGTTTTTTGTTTGTGCGTGTTACAGTGCAGGATCCTTGTGCAGATAGGAACGGAGGCTGTATGCATGAATGTCGCGCTGATGGTGGCAAAGCTCACTGTGACTGTAAAGTTGGTTACATTCTGGCAGAAGACGGGAAAACATGTGAAGGTGATTGTATTTCTTACTGTTAAAGTTGAGTCAAACTGAGGAGAAACAAAAAAATATAGGGACCATAACTCATCAGAATGACCTAATTTTGAATCTGTTGTGTTATTTTATTGATATTTTGAAATCTTTTTCCATAGATATTGATGAGTGTGAAACAGAAGAGGCCAGCTGTGCTCATGGTTGTCATAATACTCTGGGATCGTATGCCTGTGTGTGTAACACTGCCTATGAGTTGGGAGCTGATGGGAAACAATGTTACAGTGAGTTCTGTTCTCATCTTTCATCATTGTCGTATTATTATTTAATTACAAGAATTGATACAAGATAGTTAATACTTATTTTTAACACAAGCTGATGTGTGAATTTGTGAAGGAATTGAGATGGAAATTGTGAATAGCTGTGACAACAACAATGGTGGCTGTTCACACCACTGCCAGCATTCAACCAATGGGCCTGTTTGCTCCTGTAACCATGGATACCGATTGGATGATGACCTTAAAACCTGTACCGGTAAGAGACTGTCATGCACTCACTGATCAGCAAACAGGTTTAAACAAAATCATGCATAACTGTGGCGCATATGTGTTTATAAAAATGAATAAATTAAAAAAAAAAACATAATTTGTCAGATTATACTTCAATGTCAGTCTAGGACAGTAGATAGTACAATTACATAGAGGTAGATAGAAATGCACAATAATTTAGAATAGATGAGAAAACATATAATACTTAAGGAATATGAAGAATGTCACAGTGACATTAATGTCTGGTCTGATTCCGCTTGAATCCATTTACTGCTTCAGATTATAAACATCATGGAGGCTTTAGTACACAAAGGTAAAATAAGTGTAGTAGAAACTCTTATTAGAAAAACACAGGCAACACAACAGCTACTGTATGCTATATTAACCAAACTTTGACTCTGAAAGGTAGTCATTTCATTGTGTCTTTGAAATGCAACAGTAAATATTTACTGATTCAAACCAAAGGGAAATACATCATATTCTACCATTGACCATAACTGGTTCTTACATTTTCCCTTGATAATGTACATTACCTCATGAAAATATTCAGTTGGTAAGTATGGATATGTATGACTGTGGATGGTTATAATTTTTCTCTTCCTGCTTGTTGTGTTTGGCAGACATGGATGAATGTGGAGAGCAGAGTTCCTGCTGTGAACAGGACTGCACCAACTACCCCGGAGGTTATGAATGCTACTGCTCAGCAGGATACAGACTGAACTCAGATGGATGTAGCTGTGATGGTATGTTTAACACACAGTCAGAAAGCCGGGAGCACTCACACTTACTTAAAAATAAGTATTTATTTCTGTTGAATCTGGGACAGTTCCAGTTTGCCCAGAAGACATCAACACAAACACTCACAAAGTTGTCTTTGTTTTAGTGTAACATGTAAAGTGATCTCTATCCATTTAAGTTGCTTTGGCTCTCCTCAGCGTCTCCACAGAGGTTCATTAATGTAGAAAAGGCCTCACAGTCTGTGTTGTGTCCGTGTTGTTTAGATGTGGATGAGTGTCTGGCAGCGAACGGCGGTTGTGATCACACATGCCAGAACAACGCTGGGTCCTTCCAGTGTTTCTGCCGCCGGGGTTTCCGTCTGGATGAGGACCGGCTCTCCTGCATCCGTGAGTATCAGCAATCAGTTTAAAGACAGTGGGTGAGTGGAAATCACACCAGAAACATGCCAATGGAAAACCTGCTAAACTCTTGGCATTGTGCTGCAAAAAGAGTAAAACAGTTATACCATTTAAACAAGCTGCTTTCAACCAGTTTTTGTATAGGCAGCTGTCATTAATACAGAAAACAGCCTGTGTCAGGACTGTGTTAAATTGTGATGATTAATGTACTATATTTTAACACAAACATGAGGAAATATCTACTTTAAGAAATCATGTATTTAAGGACAGAAAACATGACAACATATCTGTTCTTATGAGTTTAAAGTAGATCACACCATCATATGACTCAGTAATTTTTTTTCCTATTAGTAATGTTAAGAAATTAACCAATTTCTCACATTTTTAACTTTAAATATTTAGATTTCTTTCTTACGGTCTTATTTGCATTGAAAGTATGTGAGACAAGTTTTATTGTAATAAATTCTTATTGGCACTGAAGTTGAGTTGATCTTTTAGACATATAAAGTAAAGTGTCTTGTACAGTGTACAGTATATTTTTAACGTCAGCCTTTCTCTCTTCAGCTCTAGAAGGTGCAGTTGAGGCTCTGTCCAGCAGAGGTGCCGTTGAGCTGCCTCTCATTCGCCCCCAGCTTACCTTGTTGCAGGATTACAACCAACCACTGGAGCGTTATGAAGACTACGAAGATGATGAAGGAGAGCTTAGAGCTGAAAGTAACCTCGCAGAGAAATTTGGTGAGTTTCCACTCAAACCATTAACCACTCATTATCATTAACAGGAGCCTGTATCAGATTACCTGAGTGTGAGTCCCAGGAGGTGAAGCTGTCTGACAGCCTCATTTACTGCAGTCAGAACAGACCACACGGTTGGGGGTTAATTGCTGTGCTTAATGCTCACAGACTGTTCATACATACTGTAACACCGCAGCCTCTCTGGCAGGAATGTTGAGCCTCATGTGTTTTGGCAACTGATCACGGCCTGTAACAGGAATTCAAAGGCTCTGTTTTGTGTTGATGGACTCATTTCACAACAGCAGTAATTTAACATTCAAGTTAATTTTACTTAACTGAAAGTGAAGAGTAATGGCTGCACAATAACTCAAACATACTGCACTAATTCATTTAAACAGAGCTTCAACAGTTTATCAGTCCAGTCGCTTTGCACCTACATGTGATTCTTACAAACCTAAGCAGTTTGTAATAGGACTGAAAGCTGTTGCACTCTGTCATGTGTTGACAATGTGTACACATTTCAGAACCACCTGCCAAATTAATCTGGTACCTGAAAAATCCAGTAGGAGTCACTCTATTTTGTGTTTCCCAGTGTCAGATGTCACAACTGCAAACTTTACTTGTCACCGGCCTTTCAGCACTAACATGTCTTGTTAATTATTTTACTCTTGTTGTTTCTAGTGTGTTTGGATGACACTTTTGGAAACGACTGCAGTTTGACATGCGATGACTGCTCTAATGGAGGAAAATGCAATCCGTTGAAAAATGGCTGTGATTGCCCCAATGGATGGACGGGCATCATCTGCAACCAGAGTGAGGGCCCTTTATGCTCTATGTGCACTACGTCTTTACTGTTTCATGTCTGTACGCTGTCAGTGTATCAGTGCATGTCTCCGTGATGGATGCTGTTATGTTTTATCTCACAGCGTGCCCTGAGGGATATTTTGGTAAAAACTGCTCCTTCCCCTGTAAATGCAAAAATGGTGCCAGCTGTGATCCTATCAGTGGGAGCTGCCGCTGTCCACCGGGGGTCAGTGGGGATCTGTGCCAGGATGGTGAGACATCTACTCATGTCCTACAGATCAAAGTTTTTTAAATATTCAGTAAAAAAATAATATTCACTTTGGTTTACTGTGAGTGTTTTCCATCTTCAGGCTGCCCTAAGGGCTTCTATGGGAAGCAGTGCAATAAAAAGTGTAACTGTGCCAATAATGGGCGCTGCCATCGGACCTATGGAGCCTGTCTGTGTGATCCCGGACTCTACGGACGCTTCTGCCACCTCCGTGAGTCCAGCTGACCACCCATCACCAGCACTACACCTCACTTTACACCGCAATCAAACTTTTGAGTCAAGATCCAGATTATAAAAATGTTGACTGCCAAACCCACCATTAATTTCACAATAACCAGTGTTTTAACAGCAGTGTGTAATTATTCTGTGACTGTACTTTCAGTGTTAGTCTTTCCTGTCTTGTTCTGTTTCTTCTGACTTGCTTTTTCCTTCAGCCTGTCCCAAGTGGACATTTGGACCAGGTTGTTCTGAGGAGTGTCAGTGTGTCCAGCACAACACTCTGGAGTGTCACCGTCGCCATGGCACCTGTGTCTGTAAACCTGGTTACCATGGCAACACTTGCAAAGAAGGTTAGCACACTGTCACACAATGGTGCTCATCTAAAGGGCCTTACATTACATGTGGGTGTGTTCCGCTCTACGCTTGCAACATCTTATTTATCATTTGGCATCTTATTTCTCACCCTGGTGAGTGGGTGATAAATGCCACTTTGTTCTGCTCCTGCATTACAGAATGTAACCCAGGTACTTATGGGACCGGCTGCGCCAAGAAGTGCGCCTGTCCTCAAGGAGTGTCATGTGATCATGTGACTGGGGAGTGTCAAAGGAAATGCCCTCCTGGTCATCATGGAGAGAGCTGTGAACAAGGTAGGTGATCTGAAAAAGAATGTTCTATAAGCTCATGTGTGTTTTAGAACTACAGCAAACCATCAGTTAATCAACTAGTTACGCCACTCGCCAGCTATTTTAATAATTGATTATGACTAAATTCTCATAATTTCATTTTCTGGTATCTATACTCATCTGTGAACCCAGACTGAATATCTGTTAATATGTGTTTGTGATTATGACCTTTTTCACCACTTTATAAACCACACAACTTATCTATTAACTGAAGAAACAACTGAACGATTGATTGACAGTGAAAATAATCATTAGGTGCAGCCCTAGTTTCTGGCTCTCATCTGCTCTGTCTGTCCTGTGTCAGACTGTCCAGAGGGCAGGTTTGGATCCGGCTGCATCTACCCCTGTAACTGCACTGGAGCCCCATGTGACAAAGTGACTGGCCAATGCAAATGTCCAGCAGGAACCTCAGGAAAGCATTGTGAGAGCTGTGAGTGCCAACATACACTCAAACCGTTTATGAGCACAGAATTAATCAGACATTTTTTATGAATACAACTATAATTATGTTTATCATGAATCCTTTCCAGTGTGTCCGGAGGGTTTCTGGGGTTCCGGCTGTACTGAAACCTGCCCGCTCTGTGAGAATGGTGGCATATGTGATAAACACAATGGGTCATGTAACTGCCCTCCAGGGTTTATGGGCAGACTCTGCCAAAACTGTGAGTAGCAGCGGTGGGCATTTTTGGTAGTTTCCATAGCAACATGCATTAAACAGCCAGTTGAGCTGAAATAAAAGCACTGTGGAATATTGAAATTGTGCAGTGATGCAGTTTGGACATGAAATAAAGCAACATATTAGATGACAGAGGGATTTCTCTCAGCGCTCATCAGCTAAAATTATTCACTAACCTTGAAACCACCTTTGACTAATTTTGTCTGAAGAGAACAAATATTTCCACTTCATTTCAAAAGCCTCTCTTGATGTCCGACGGCACAGCACCAAACTGTCATGGGAACCTGATGTGCACTTGTGCATTCTGGTGGAGTTTGTTCTGGTAGATTAGTCTTGATGACTTTTTCCTTGTGCAGCATGCCCGAGTGGACGGTTCGGTCAAGGATGCCAAATGAAGTGTGTGTGTGAGAACAATGCTCGCTGTGACCCAGTGAGTGGGCGGTGTACCTGTGCTCCTGGCTGGACTGGACACAACTGCAGGAAAGGTAAGAGTCCAGAAAAACATCTGCTATCGCTGCAGAGCTGACTAAACATCCGACTCTAGAGAGAAGAGATTTATGTGGGAAACACCGCCTTATATCTGACCTGACGTGGCTCTGTGCTGTTCCTGTTGCAGCTTGTGATGCAGGGAAGTGGGGAGCAGACTGTGCTGAAAACTGCGACTGCAGAAACGGAGATGGCAGCTGCGATGCCGTGACCGGACAGTGCAACTGTGAGGCTGGTTACACTGGAACACAGTGCCATCAGAGTATGTAACTTTATTCTATTCTGATTTACAGTTACCTAGTGCAAAACGAACCTGACCCTGAAACCTCTGAAACGTTATCACCTCTACTCACTTTATTAATCCATCTCCATCTACTGCATTTGTCTAAGGACGAAGTGAACTGACAGCATTGAACATTTTTGTTTCCCTAATTGTTTGTATAAAATAAGTATGTATTGCTTTCAGTGCCTTAGCATTATTAGCCATGTGCATGTTCCATTAACATTGTTACTGTACATAGTGTCATACTTGGTGCAAACACCAGATGGCCCCAAAGTAAAAACTTAAAACAGTTTAATGTTCGACATAGTGGATTTATCAGTTCAGTTAATGTCTGTCATTTACTGTCAACCTTTGTAAAGTAAGACTGACTTATTCAATTATGTGATATTATTGTGACAATGTGTGATATTATTCCCTCAGAGTGCCCTTCAGGTATGTTTGGTCTCGGGTGCCGCCATCTGTGTCAATGCGACAACAAGGCATTGTGTGACCATGTGAGTGGAGCTTGTACCTGCCAGGTGGGATGGACCGGCACTTTCTGTGAAAAGCGTAAGAGAAGCTGCTTAATCTTGAAGCTAAATACATCTAATGAACATTCACATATACACCCCTGTGTCTAGGTAGTAACAAGTAGATTTTTTCTGTCTTAGCATGTCCACAGGGTTTCTATGGGCTGGACTGTCAGGAGAAGTGTCTGTGTTTAAATGGAGGAAGCTGTGATCATGTCAGTGGGGTTTGCTCCTGTCCCGCTGGCTGGATCGGCCCATCCTGCAAGCAGAGTGAGTGAGGAGCACAGCATCAGATGTAAAGCTGCATGAATGACATACGGTTTGATACTATTACCCAGTGTTTTGAGGGAAATTGCTTCATTAAAAGCTTGTATAAGGATAATTGTGTGGCAGCATCAAAGCTTTTGAGAACGTCTCTGTAACGCTGAGTCACAGTGGAACAAAAACACGCTTGGTTTCAGAGTTATTGGGAAAACCCAGCCCAGTCACACATGAGAAAGTAGTGAGTTGATGTTCCCCATGCTGCGGCCTGTATCATTTACCAGGCGCTGGAATCTCCACTTTTGATCAGCGGAGTTCATCAAGAGGTAATGATATTGTTTGTCCCTGTTCTGGCAGTGTGCCCGACTGGTTTCTATGGGGAGGGATGTAACCAAACCTGCACTTGCCGTAACGATGGCATCTGCCACCCGGCCACTGGGCAGTGTGTGTGCACACCAGGCTGGACTGGACCCAACTGCACAGAAGGTGAGTGCACACACAGCAGACCCAAATGACCCTATATACGACAGCTCAGTAAGGGTCACAGCATGGGTTTGTCTGTGTGTTTTCTACTAGAATGCCCTGCAGGGTTTTATGGAGCAGACTGTCGACAGCGCTGCTTGTGCCAGAATGGAGCCACCTGTAACAAGACCAGTGGAAAATGTGCATGTGCCAGCGGATGGACCGGCACCGCCTGTGAACTGGGTAAGAGCCTCCATGTGTGAAAACAATTACAGATCAATTAAATGAAAATGTTATGTTTGACTTGGTACAAACCAAACAAATTACCAGTGGACCAGAAAAAGTCTCTCTATGCCCACAGTGGTGGAAAAATAGGTTTTGGACGCCCATGGATTTGTGATATATTGGATTAAGAATCTCCCTTAAGTCACTGAATTCTCCAAACCCACATGGTCCCTTCTGTACATAGTTGATTCTGTAAAGGTCAAAACTGGCTGTTTGATGCCCCTTGAAACACCTCCAAGACCTGATGAAACTGTCAAGAATTAATTTTAATTCTATTTGTTTACAATAAACAAAAAAAAGTGGTTTGCATTTGTGTGTGCCTGTCTGAAACAGCCACACCTTTTGACTTTTCGCTAAATATTTCCTGTTAATATGATTGAGTGTATAAAATTGTAGTGGTGTCCAGTATTTTACACTGCTGTACTTCCAGCTACTCCCTTTAGGGGTCACCACAGCAAATCAATGGCTTCTATCCGGCAAGAAGAATTATTCTGATACTTTACTTTAAGTACATGCAGCACAAGGTAGTGAAAGTTCTGAAGGATAAGTACTGGTTTGGCCCCTCTGACAGATGAATGATAATATTATATCATTAGTAGAGAAGCACTGGTGTACTGCAGCTGCAGAATGAGCTGGTTTGAGATGTTTTATCTTCAGGGAAACCAGATCAGTCTGAGAGACCATCACATCATTAATGAAAGTGGAAAGAACAAAGATGCACTATTTAAATTTTTATCTCTAATCTTTGATTTCTGGTGACATTGAGGATTGTTTGAACATTTATTAAAGTGAAACCATGTGAGATCTTTAGGACTAACAATCACTTTTTGTTGGAGCTATTTTTAAATGTGGCCCAGACTACACTGTACTTTTTGTTTTTCACATCAGAAGAAAAAAATAGAAAACCACTGGGTTTAGCCATGTGTGATGTGTTGAATGTAAGAGTATGATATTATCCAAATAAATGTGGAGTAGGAGCATAAAGTCACAAGTACCATACTTCAATATTGTACTTACTCACGGTATTTGACTAAAAATATATATATATTTTTTTTTTACACCACTGCAAATCAAAGCAGGACTCTGGGGGGAAAAAGATGGTACAGTAAGTTTTGCCAAGCTAAAAACCTGGACATGATCAAACCAGCTGCAACAAACTGTTGACTCAGTTTATTCATCTAAAACTTTTTAGAAATAACACTGAAAATCTGTCCTTAAGGTGAGAGTGTAAGAGTCAGGGTCTTCAGCAGCACAACGTAAACCTACATTAATACTGGCCTTGATTGTGATGAATGAGTCCAGGCTAAACTTTAACTGTAAAACCATCAGGGATTTTCATAATGATGTTGGTTACTCGAGACAGAAACTGCAGAGGAACAACTTTACCTCAACCTTGAAGTAAACATTTAAAACAGTGGCCTGTGGTTGTTTTACTGTGCTCAGGAAATACATCAGTCTGAGTTTAATTTGCTGCCTTAGCTCATATGTTTTTGCCTAAAGTCTGGCTATTTGCTGCTGGCAGAGTGTTAGTGCACCACAGCAGAGTCTGCTCAGTAAAAGTCTCAGTCGACCTCACAGTGACATTCCAGCCGGTTCTCCCTCTGAGCTCCTCATCACACACTATCCTCCCTCTGCGCCTGTTACAACCTTTCTTTGGCCGGACGAGCCAGGTCCAGCCCCCTCCTCGCACTCAGGAAACCTCTAATCCTGACGCTGGAATGTTCTTTAAACTCAGTGGCTGCTACCTTTGACTGCCAGCTCCTAACTCAGACCAACCATAAATTATTGGGAAAAAAAAAAAGCACATTTCAGCCCTGAGCAAAAGTGTGACAGTGCAGGTTTTCCTGTCGTTTGCGGTCTCTGTTTTCTGTCTTGTCCTGTCTCACATGTGTGTTTGTGCATGCTGCTGTGTGTTTACACAGAGTGTGTAGCGGGTCGGTTCGGGGCCGACTGCCTGCAGGAGTGTGAATGTGAGAACGGCGGCCAATGCGACAGGCAGACCGGACGGTGCAGCTGCAGCGCCGGCTGGATCGGGGACCAGTGTGAAAAAGGTGAGCCTCCACTCTATAAACCTGACAGACCCACAGCAGCTCTGACCTCAGCAGACCCTCTGGACTGTGTCAAATAGATGGGCTCCCTGGATGTGCATGAATTCTAACTCCTGATCTGCCCTTTTCTGCTCAGTATGTGAACCAGGCCTGTTTGGTTCTGGCTGTGAGGAGAGATGTCGGTGTGTGCACGGGGTGACATGTCACCACGTCACCGGAGAGTGCAACTGTGCACCGGGATGGAGAGGAAAGCTCTGTGACAAAGGTACACATCTGCCCACATCCACACTTATCGGGCTCTT
This sequence comes from Ostorhinchus cyanosoma, assembly GCA_029814465.1. Lineage (NCBI taxonomy): Eukaryota > Metazoa > Chordata > Actinopteri > Kurtiformes > Apogonidae > Ostorhinchus > Ostorhinchus cyanosoma. Next base: position 17,287,706 of record JAPTYQ010000023.1, read on the forward strand.
GCAGCCCCTGGTGGAGGATGTCTGTGTTGTTATGGTGATGAGTGGCCTGTTATATTGAGCCTGTACATGACCATAAAAATCTAACAAATGGAAATAATCAGATAATTGTAATAATCTGATTTACATGCGCATCAGAAATAATCTAAAAACCCTGGCTTAGATGTTTCAGTTCATTAATTGGATTTCTTACAGAGTGTGTATGTAGTAATGGTAGACTTTTTTTTTTTAAACACATGCACAGATGTAAATAACAAAATAAATCAGATTAATGAGGATACATGCATGAAGACATGGGAGAATTGAGGTGAAAT
>JAPTYQ010000023.1:17296235-17366934 GCA_029814465.1 Ostorhinchus cyanosoma
CTGAGACTGAACCCATGTTTACTGCACTACTTATGTTATTTAATATTTGTCTGCAGTTTTTACTCACACACACACACCAGTACGAACTTCACCTCTAAAAAAGTCACTCCTGTAAACCATGCTTTATTTGCCTTCAGAGTGATTCTGCAAAGATGAAAATCAGAAAACAATTTGTCCCGAAATGGATTAAATGTTTAACATAAAAACCACTTCAGACCTCACATTCATTAACATAAATATGAGTGAACATGTTGAAATAACGCATGTGATTGTGCAGCAGCTGTGCAACAGGCTGTCGATTAGGATTTATCTGCTTCAAATAACTTCCTCGTACTGTATATAAAATGTCTTACTTTGTAAAGCAAAAGCTGTTCATGCTGGACTCTGAAGGTGTTTTTCCATCAATACAATATGAAGTACTACCCAGAATCCCACGGTGCTACGCTGTAACGCTCTACTGTACCGCACAAAAAAAGGCCATACTGTTATCATTAATTTCCTGATTTATTGAGATAAATTTTCACAAAACTGCAAAAAAGCTGGTGAGTTAAAAATAATATTCAAGCAGGAATGTAAAACCAAAGACACTCAGTTTGATGTTGACAAAGAAAATGATTTAATTCACAAACGTAAGAGATAAAAACCTGCAAAATTCAGCCATTTTCGTCAATGTGACGGTTTTGTTTAATGGACAAATTGATCCAGATGATATTTGTCTTTGTCCGTTGTTTTGGACGATGACTACGCAGCATCCAGGTGTTGAAATATTTCTTTGTAACTGTGTGTATAGATTGATCATATTTATAATTCATTTTTATATGACTGAATAAACTGCAACCTTTTAAAATGCATCTATTCCACTGGATTAAAAGGAGACACTTTCCAAATCTGTCGTTTTCCTCTGTTTTAAAAAAAAAAAAAAAAACCCACACAGAAGCGCCAATAAAAACAGACACAGAGGGTTCGTTTACCATTCTTATTTTTATCATTGTTTCATTTTCATTGAAGATCGAAGCTGTACATCCTTGTCTAAATTCAAGCACAGTGCAGATAGCAACGCCTGCAAAAGAAAATTAAAAAAGAAAAAAGAAAAAAAGGCAGAGGTGATCACAACCAGAAATATATACAAAGGTCAAACTATGTACAGGAGATACCAGACTCTCATCGTGTGAATTTAGTCCACCGTCGCATTCACGTCCGATCATTCCTCATAATGCATACACAACACAAAGAAATTGCTTCTTTTTGTCAGTCTTAAGATTGATACAATACTGATAGGAAAAATGCAGCATGACGAAAAAAATAAAAACAGTTATTTCAATTCTCTCTACTGCATTAAAGGCTAAAACATAAAAAATATATTCTTTGTATAACGAAGAACCCCATGGAAAATAAGCTCTATCCTTCTGTGGGTCTGGTTTCATTTCTGAACTATTCCATACTTTTATTGAGATGAAACGAAGACCTCTTAAAGCGTGAATTTCTTGTAACTACACTCAGCCTTTCTTTTTTTCCTTTTTTTTTTTTTTTTGATGAAGCCTGTCATCATTCCGTTATTTCTACAACGTGCACGGACCCCGGAGTCGGGTCAGCACAGTGTGAAATAACACTGATGGTTGGACGAAAAGCACAGCGATACCTTAAGTCTCAAAGGAAATGACTTCCTCTCCTCTCCCTGATGATGCAAATATTAAGACACAGGAACTCCACAGACTAAAACTAAATGTCCTTTGCTTATTTATTTATTTTTTCTTCTTCTTATAAGAAAACATCATTGGCTTGCGCGTTTTATTCACCCAGACGTACAAGACACCGCAAATCAAATGTAGACGGGGATCAACTAATACGACAATCTAATGCAGGGGTGTCAAACATACGGCCCGTGGACCCAAAAACGACCCGCGAGATGAATTTTATAGTAAAGCGCAAAAAATTCCACTGACGATATTAACAGTCAACGGCATTATTTATAGGTTAATGCGCCGTTATTTTACTAGCCTGGCTCGCTTCAGATCAAATCAAACTATACGCGAACTAAGATGAGTTTGACACCCCTGATCTAAAGCAGGGGGAGGAGTTTAGTCGCCCCCACACGCACAAACAGGATCAACAGCGAACACAGATCACTTGGTTGTAGCTCAAAAAATTCACCGAGAAACGTTTGAAGGATAGGAGTGACGAAGCCCGCACGGTGACGTCCACGTTAGCACCGCCTACGCCTCGTTCAGACACAAATGCGACACTTCTTATTCTGTACGCGTTTTTTTTTGTTTGTTTTGTTGGTTTTTTTTCCCTCGCAGGTTCATCAGCTGTTAGTAAAGACTGGTTATCTACGCGCGTTAGTAAGCTGTAGGTACTGTCGGCAGGGTGAAAAGGGTCCATGCTTTGAGGATGTATCACATGCTATCTACTTGTGCTTTAATCACAGTAAGAGAGCACCCGAAAGAGAAACGATGATATAGAGTGGCGTCAAATTTTTGCGATAATACTTGTGATGCGTCTCAGGTCATCTGCGGCCTGAGACAAACCTTACCGATCCTAAAGCGAATAGCTGTTCTATGCATTCTGAATATGAGGGGCTTATTTGGTAACTACTATAACAGCATGGTCAAGTAAAGATATATGTGGAGTCAAGTCCATACCATAGATAGATAACAAGCTGGACAGAACATGCGTCAACATGAGTTATATAATCTAGCAGGAAGTGAGAGTGAAACACGCAAGGTGTGTTGTCAAAGAGACATGAAGAAAATCTTTGGCTCAAGCCACGCTAAAATGTCACTGGTCCTCCCCAGCGTCCACACATGAAAGACAGACAGAGTAAGGACGACCTCCTGACCGTGTGCGCGCCAAAACAGGACCAAAACCACCTGCGCCGTTCCCTGAGCTGCTGCCACAAACTGGATCAACTGGACGCGCCGTTCAGGAGTCGCCTCCGCCGCTCAGCGTCTCTACCGGGGACCAGACGGCCGTCCGAGCTGAGCCTCTCTACGCCAAAGCCTACAGCACAGTCTGATGCAACAGGAAATAAGGCAAAAATACTTGAACACAATTTGATCAAGGAGGGATTTCCATGAGATGTTGAGCCAGCACTGCTATGACCACTTCCTGTACAGCGATTCCTCAGCCTGTAGACAGAGCAGAGGCTGGGTAACACAGTGAAGCAGGACGCCACGTCACATTAAACGCTTGTCTCCGGTTCCTACTGTTAGGGACGAGTAAATCTAATCTCTTCAGTGGCAGACGGATCGCCCTGACGCACTAGCCTACGTTCCTGACTCGTCGTGTGATCGTTTTCGGTCCTGTCCGACGCGGGAGAGTCGGAGGCCGCACAAACGCGCCACCAGTGAAGACGGAGGCTGTGGATGGTGGATGAGGGGAGGGGCTTATGGGGAGGCGATGCGATTCTATAGTGCAACGGCTGTGACATAAGACGACTGTAATACTCATCCTCTCCCCTCATTAACGAGACCCTCCAACAAGTCTAAAGTGCTGATTGTTGAAGCCCACATCAGGGCTCCGACACTGATTATGTAGACGACACAAACAAACAGTTCGTTCAGAGAAACCTTGACAGAATCGTACAGTACAAAGGTGTTTGTAAACAGAATGTCCAAGGAACAAATGCATGGCTATGGTACATGTGCAACAGAGTAGTTCTTGTATTCATACAGAATGAACTTACAGTAATCTTCCTTTTAGTTGCATTCAGTCTCTGGAAAAAAAAGGAAAGCAAAAACAAATCTGGCTGCCAAGCAAGCGTGTGCTTCTTTTTTTAAAAAGGTATTTTTCCTACGGTTTTAAAATACGTTCAGCTGAATTTGAATGTTTAACTGATTTAAGTATGAGCGCATATCCCTAACCTCTCTTCCACTTTCGTCTTTCTTTGTCAACCCGTCCTTTCCTGTGGAGGTGACTGTATTTTTTCCCCCTTCTCTTTTCTTCTCCCTGTAACTCTAAATGAGGTGCCCTGGGTGGCCTTGGTGTGGCCAGACTCATGCGCCAGGGTCTCACTCAGTAAAAGCTCAAGCAAACAGAGGATCAGGCAAAGGTGGGCGCTGCGTCTGCAGGCCGGTGCAGCCCTGCCGGGCGGGGCCGTCCCACGCGTTAGGAGCGGTAGTCCTTTTTACTGTACGGCTTGTTCCCCAGGATGCTGTCCACCTCGTGTGTGATGGACGATGACAACTTTGGAAGAACCTGTGACAGAAGAAAACACAGTGAACGCCGTTTCTGAGGTGGATGTTGGTCTGGTCTGGACCAGGTTTAGCTCCCGGGTGCAGTGGTTCAGCACAGCCTTTAGGTGGCGCAGAGGAAGCCTACATTTTTCACTAAGTGTGGCTTCCACTGGTCAACCCACAGACCTTCACCACAAACGGAAAACGGCGCAACACAGAAGCAGGTGCAGATTTTAAGCTGACCTCATTTGTTCTCTTCTCCTCGTGTAACTGTGTTTTATCTATCTTGCTTTTTTTTTTTTTTTTTTTTAATCTTTTGGTATTCTGTGGACAGTAACCTAGAATTTATTGTACAGGAACATGTTTACATATGACAATAAATGCTTTGAATCTTGAATTTGTTAAAGTCAGTTTCTGAGTGTCTAGGTCTGGCTCATGCATTATTTCTGGTACTTCTGCTCTAAATGTACTATTACATTAATAAACTCCACTGATGCATTCACAGCAACAACACTCTTTTTATTCTGTAAATAACAGACAGGCTTGTTTTAATCACAAAGCCTCTTTTTTCACCCAGAATAGAAACTGTTGGATCATTTACTGGAAACTGATTATACAGTAGAATACTCCACTACATACAGGAATTGAACCAGTTTCTTTTAACCAAAATTGTTTGGTTCGGTTTAGGGTAACGGTTCAGAGATCAGTGTGGCGTTAAATAAAGCCTTCCACAATGTTAACCAAATGTTGAAAGAAGCCTCAGCGCCAAAATGCTGTGCACTCGGGTACAAATATCGCATGAATACAATACCTGAGTGAAATGGCATGTGCCATTATATTTACTCAGCTGGGTGTAAACAGCCACATGGGCTCTTCCACCCCCGGTGCAAATAGCATCTGCCTTTTAATTACTGTATACACTTGGGGAGGATAATCGTTAATTATGTATTTTATAAAACAATGCTGGATTATGTTTTCTTTCTTTTGTTCCCAAAATATAGAACAGGGTGGAGAGATACATTTCTTTTTTTACTCATATATATATATATATATATATATATAAAGAACATTTTGTTGTACATACAAATTGTAAAATAAATATTTTCTGCTTATATTAATGCTTAAAGGTCAAAGCAAAGATGGAGGCTTGAGTAAAGTATAGAAATAACCCCCTGATTATCTCACAATTAGCTAAATTATTCTTAGAACAGAAAATAAAAGACTGAGGTTTTGTATCCCACAGTGTCGAGGTTACATAAATATTGAGAAAGAACTAATTGTTTCAGACATCTCAAAGAGAAAACCTTTAGAATAGAAGAGAGAGCAGTGTCTGTTCAGTGTCTATAAAAGGGAAAGTGAAGCCCCCTCGGGAAATGTGAGCATAGCATTTCCAAACGGAAATATCAAACGTGCTAAGGGAGGAGAGACATTAAGTGTACACACATCTACTATATACACACACACACACACACACACACACACACACAGATACACACTAACATATGAGTGTACACAAAGCGTGAGGACAGAGCGGAGCAGGGATGCTCTTTACTGCAGTAATGTGAGGAGAGGACGTAAACCCCCACCGGTCTGAAACCCCATTAAAGAGTGCATCTTATCAGGAGAGGAAGTGGCTGGAAGCTTGTCTCCAATCCCCCTGGCAACAGATACTCCGCTGACCTTATTAACTCGGTACAGTAACGCACCCGAGCGTGCAGCAGCAAACTGCCCAAGAGGCCGAGCCGTACCCGGGAAAGAGCTGCTGTTCCAGACTGTAAGGCACGAACACGGGCCTCGTCAAACGGGTCAGGTCACATTCACGCAAATTAAAGCCCCCTGATGTGCTGAGCAGAGACAAACACGCAAACAAACAAACAAACAAACAAACAAAACAAACTATTCATCCACAACTCTTTGTGTTGTCCTCACCTGTATCGCTCCTATGTTCTCCATCAGCTGGTCGGTGTTGGACGCCCCTAAAAGGACGGAGCTCACCCCCTCGTTGCGTAGGCACCACGCTGCAGGAGACCAGTAAACAGCAATGACACCCCCACCGACACTTAAACACACACTCCACGACACCCGCCGCACAAACACACACGTATTCATTTGTTTTTGGCAACAACAAAAGCATGACTGAATAAAATGACAAAATTAAAGCTGCCCACAAAACACCTAAGCAGAAATAGGCACAAGTCGAGTCACATTCAGTAAGTTTACGTACAAATACAGAGGCATAGTCTGAACGGAACATGTGGTATTGTTGGAGATGTTTGCTGGGAACCAAGTAAAGCCAAAAAAAAAAAAAAGTTTAAATTAATGACCATGTCTTATATGCAACTTAATTCATTATTAGCTAATCTGCCTGTTATTGTGACAATTACCAATATCACCAATCTGAAACCCAAAAATATGAAGTTTACCATCTCATGACTTATCTTATATCTGCAATATTTTACAATCTCTTAAATTTCTTGATCAAATATTAAACAAAAATATCAAATGGATGCGTAGAGTTGCTGTTTACTCTCATAGACCTAAATAGATGTCGATGTCCTAAAGCATCTACTGATCTACAATGCACAGTAATGTTTTCACCCTTAGCGATTCATTGAAATAATTCAGGTAAAATGTAGTTTCTCAGCTTTTCAGCATCATCAGATGTGTCTTTTTTGGACGTTCATTGGTTTCCCAGTGAACGTGGAAACACTGTCATTTTCTGCAAAGTTGATTCACCTGTAAAACCCATGTAGTTTTTAGAAATGGTTGTGGTTGTAGCTGGTTTTTTTTTTTTTTGGGGAAGTTCTTTGTTGAATTGCCAAAAGTGGCGTTTTCTTCGGTTTTCTCTGTTTTGAAACAAACCTTTGAATTAACTTCTAACATCTACATGATTAATAAATTAAATATAGGAAAATTCCACATTTTCACTGACCAATGTCAAATTCAGAGAATACTATTCTAATAAATAAATTGAAAGAAATCGATAAAAAAAAATTTAATGTGGAGGAAAATTTGGAAATCTACACAAGAACAGCTCTAGGTCTTTAAGGGTTAAATTTCCAAATATAATTAAAAGAAAATGTAATTTTGAACATAAAATAAATCCAACTGAGTAAAGAAGATCAGCGAAAATATCTGAGTTAAGCAGAAAACTGTGCTAAAGTGCACCACTTTATAAATGTACATTTCACTGCTGCACATTACAAATTACGCATTAGCCCCAAGAAAACACAAATCTAATGCTTGTGCCATTAGAATTGTCAGCTATATTGTGCAACACAACTGCATGGGTTTGCAGTCGAGTAAAACACACTTGTAAGCAGATTACAGCATAATGGGATGCAGAATATAGAGTGGAGCAAAAATAGTGGGATTATGAGTCTACGCACAACTTCCATAAACACATGAGCCCAAAAAATGACAACAGCTGATGATCTTCCACTAGAGTGACGCAGGAGTAAAGCCTCCTTCAGGCCACGGAGATATCGACATTCACTAACTCTGTTCTCAGAGGCTCAGTCTAATTCCTGAATTGACCACCTGCTCCAGTCGCACCAAACCTTGTATCCACCTGCAGGCAGGAGAGTGTACGTCACTGTCTTTATTCAATAGTGCCACCGTGGTTTGAGGACTTCGCCGCACACATAAATCCACTGCACTGCCTTCAGGAGCGCTGGAAGGATTTATGGTAATTGGGAGAGATGAGGGTGTCCACTAATGGGCCGTGAAACCTAATCTATGACACTGCATTACTGCGAGGCTGAAAAATCTGCCGTGATCTGCACTCCGATAGGAAACGGACTCCCAGATTTACTTGGCGTGTCCCTCCTGTCTGACGCTTTAATGGCCCTCATAGGATTGTGAGACTTTTGGGTTTGCACATTTTCACTTTCCTCCCCTGCAGTGAATCGATATCGCTCACGCACATGATTTATGTCTGGGGTTTGATTTTAATGCTGACACTGGAAACTGTTAAGTACGAGTTACCACTCGGGGCTCCCACAGAGCTGAATACACAAACATACTGTAAACACATTTATATTCAATATGCTGCGTGTTACATTATAGTGTTAATGTATTCAGAGGCCGGTGCCAAAGACCCATATGGAAAATACTGTACATATTTTGGTCGTGGTGTCGCTTATTCAGGAAAAGAAGACACCCTTTAAGTCAAACTGAGATAGTGTTGCAAAATCATATCTTGACATGATGGAAAATAATGAAATTTTTTCCAAATAATGATTTAACATATCAAAAAAAGTCAATATTTGCAACAAGTATATTATTTTTGATACCGAGTCCAGACTTTGAGAAATTATGATTACTCAGTTTGAGATGCTGAGTCACTATAGCAGTTGAATGGGCTTCCTTTCATTATCATGACTTTAACAAATACAAAAGTACATTCAGGATGTAACCAAATATCACTAAACTTCAGTATTGAGAGGTTTTATGGATGTGTACTTAAATACTGTAGTGGATTTTAATTAATAGTAACATGTTATATTTTTGATCAGATTGTACAAAAGGTAGTGCAGTAGTATCCATTTTCTTAAAATTAGATTTCCTTTCTTTTTACATATATATCGCTGTTCTTCAGTAAGGTGCTAAATCTTAATCCCTGTGTTTCCAGATTCTTGTCGATACACAGCCCCCCTGTTCCCAGACAGTTTTTACCTTTTATGTTCTGATGCTCTCACTTTTCCTTCACCTTCCCTCAAGACCTCCAGTGGTCAGATCACACACACAACATACCAACAGTCAAAGCAGACGTCTGCTAGAGCGGCGCTGATCTCAGCCCGTCCGGAGAGCGAGCGGAGAGGCAGAGGGACGGACAGACAGACAGAAAGAGAGAGAGCGGCAGAGTGTATCTGCGTACCGATGGCGAGTTGGGGCAGTGTGCAGCCCAGCCGCTCCGCGATTGCCTGCAGCTCTTTCAACTTCGCCTGCTGACGCCGGCCCTCCTCGCTCAAGATCTTGTCCTTCAACCACTGGTACCCCTGTCGAAAACACAGCACACCTGCTCAAAAACACAGCCCTGCTCACACGGCTGCGCGGCAGCTCCTGTGTCACCAGGGCCTGTTTTTAAACACGTGACTCTGTCTCCTGATGTCTACACTGCAGCTACGCTCTGACGTTATCATTACATTTACACAGTGACAAATTCAAACTGAAAACACACAATATCTACCTACATATTAGAAAAATCATACCCTTTTTTACTCCTAGTAGTATCAAAGACCAGGACTTATACTGTATCTTATATTAGTGATAATAATGAATATCCAGTAACAGTAGGTGCGGAGTTTAAGAGCCAAAACCACAAACATCCACAAGCAACACTGAACCGAACAGGAAGCAGCACATTCCACACAAGTAGTCGAAGTTACTGCACAACACCAAAATGGAGAGCTGGTGTCATGGACCCGAAAGGTCACTGACACACAATCTACAGTCACAACATGCCACTTCACCACAGAGGGACACGTCAGTGCGTTAAGTCGTGCGTTTGTGTGATGTAAAGGCTGAGTGGATTTGACCTGAGGGTCAGGATGACACATTGACATTTCAACAACAGAATTTGGCAAAAGGAAATGTACCGTTGGTGATTAGACTGCATTAAATAATTTTTATAGTTTTTAAGTCCAAGTTGCCTGAGCTGTGACTGTGACTGGACATGTTTAATTGCGTGCACTAAAATATGTTGAGTTGACACAGGCTGGCACTGCTGGGACAGAGGTGCAAAGACCATGGCATCAACAAGGCACTGAAACACAACGATACATGTGATGTGCACCTGAAAGACACAAACACACCATCAACAAACAAACAAAAACACCGACAACCAGAAACCAGTGGGGGGGGGTGGCACAGATGATCAGAGTGGAGTAAAGACAGAAAACACATCGAGCGAGGTTTGTCTACCTTAAGCGAGGCCCGTGAGTATGGAGGCACCCTGCCATCGTATTTCCCTGAGATGATCCCACAGGCCAGTGGTGACCATGTCATGGCCCCCACACCTGAGAACAAAATGTGACATCCATGAAATGATCAGACAGGAGTGAAGTTAAAGATGAGCTGGTTTCTTTGCCGATAAATTAACAAGCTGAAGGGAAAGTTTACGACTCCTGGAAATATGAATATTTAACTCATCTTATGAGCCTCAGATAGAGAGTGTGACGAACAGACAGATGACAGATTAAAGGAAAATCTCGACTAGAAGGGTGTCTTTCAGGAAGAGAACACCTCTGTATATGGGTCACAAGGAGTCAGATCTAAACTGTAACATTTCCACCATTCATAGACAACATAGGCTTAATTTGTCTGAAAAGGTGAAGATAACTGTAAACCAAAACTCTGATTCCAACCTGCAGCAAATGTTAAACCTCCTGAGGTTATAAACCATAGACTTGCTGCTACAGGGTGTCATTAGGTTCATGTTATGTGTCTGTGTAATGCCAGTGATCTAGCAAATGGTAACTTGCTACTTCTAACTGTAGAAATGTATAATATTCAATAAATTTTTTTCATTTGTTTGTAATCAGAAATAAGAATGGTTGCATTACAGTGTGTATATCTACACAGCCTGTTGTACTGACACATTCTACTGTAGTTCAGAACATAATTCTGCTTCTCCATATTTTATGTTTTATAGCAGGTATCATCCAGTGTGAAGATGCAACACCATATTCTATGTTTGAAGGTGGACAAGAGCTAACGTCCACTTAAACAAAAAGCCCAGAGTGGATAAAACAGCTACCGTAGCAGAGGCAGAGATGAGAGCAGTTACATCAACACTGGTTCAGTTCAAATCTCTGTTTAATGGATCTCAGATCAGAGTCAATGAGGGGAATCAACAATATAAAACAAAAAAAAGAGGCTGATTTCAAAAATCAATTTAACCCTAACAGCAAATGAGAGAATATCACAGCTCAGAGTCTTGTAGAACTAATGCCAAGGAGCCGATCTGGCGTTCTGTGGTCAGCACCTTACTGAGACACTTCATGCTGCTTTTTGTTTTAATATTTAATGTGCCACCTGTCTGTATCGCTGTGAAATCACAACATGAAAACAGGAACCAATTGGGATTTAATTAATTTAAACTTACAAACTTGGCCTGTTTCCAGTTCTGAGTACAAAAAGCAGAAATGGAGTCTAAACAGCCTCTGTTTGTTTTTCGCCTGAGTGAATCCCCGTGTCCTCACCTATCTTATGGAAGAGCTCAGGTAGCTGCACCTCCACCTTCTCTCTCTGGAACATGTGGTACTCGGCCTGCTCGCAGATCGGAGGGATCTGGTTGAACTGCCGTGCCACAGAGTACGCTTCCTGAAAATGGCATGACAAAAAACAAACAGTGGATAGGAAGCACATTTCCCATCTAAAAATAACTGATCCACGCACGTTTGTTCAGTTCTAGGCACTGGTGAGGTCACATGTTTGGATAATCCTCGACACAACTGAGTTTTTCCCAATTCTGAGCCTTTCATTTCCACATATATTCCCTCTGTTAATTCAGTTAGATGAAAAATCTTTCATTAAAGCTACTAAACTGTTTATTTTTGTCAGTCCCAGAAGGTCGTCTACTCTTCTGCTATTTCACATCACCAAAATAAAATAATTGGACTGAACTGACAGAAGCCATGCATCGAAATATAGAAATATTCAGAGGCAAAATTTCCATAAGATTCTGTAATCTGTTATTTACATTAATAGGACTCTAAACAGATGTAACGCTATCATTAAAGAAGCAAAAGTAATGTGTTATGTTGTATAAATGAGAGCTGGTGGTGGGATTTAATAAGTTTTCTTCTTCCTACTCCTTTTTGAGTAATACTTCTTGGATTTATTTGGTTATTACTAGTGTACATGGTAACTGCTATATTGTCTTGATCACCTCTATTTATTAATGCATTTGCTCTGCTATTAGTTCCTTTTACATAGAAAAGTTTTGTTGTTTCCATCTGCTTGAAACAAATAAATGAATGAATCTCAACTGTGCAGGTAAGATACAAAATCCCCAAATAAAGTCCTGTGTGTCATCTACAGTTATTTCTACAGATAAACCTCACCATTATCTCCATGGGGCTCCAGCGTGATGTTCCCCAGTACATGGCCATGCCTTGGTTTATCACATGGGTCATCGCTCGAACCGTTTCTGCAACAAAACACAAACATGTTTATGCGGTATTATCACCATTGTGCCTCGAAATAGGTGTTAGACAATATCCTGAGTGCACAACCTGACCCCAAGTCTATGACAGACACTTAATTATCCCAAAAAGGAATAGAAGTCTAGAAGAAAAGCTCATTATGTTGTTAATCAGATATAATAACTAATGAAACCAAAACTCAAGTCTTTTTTGATGTGCATCTACAACAGAAATAAAACAGAAACGGGGAGTTCAACATAGGACGACTGGTATATCAACGCCACTTACATCATCATAACATGTTTACGAGGTTTAACAAATGGAATACGGCTTACGAACACTGTATGTGTTTGTTTCTATAAATAAAATATATTGAGGATTATTTTTCACCATTAAAGCGCCGACACGGTTGACTGAATGTCTCTCAGAGATTAAGAATATGTTTCTGTCAGTCCATCCATTATGTTTCATTTAAGAACCACCAGAGAGGATTTTTACCACCACATCTGACTCTGTGTGATGATAATATGTGTGACTATATTACCCAGGGTGATCGCCGCGCTTGGTTCAACCGTTGACCAAAATATTAAGCATGTTTGAGTGGCACTAGAGGGGTCAAAGATGTAACGAGTCAGCCTTTGGATAATGGGATCGTGTAAATGATACGATGACTAATTTAGAGGGCTTCTTTCTAAACCAACAGAGCAGCGGTTCACCTCCTCTTCACTGTTTGCTTCCCTTCAGCTACAGCCTGAATAAAATATACCAGATGGTCTAACTACTTCACTTTAGAAGACAGACTCAAAGCTGTCCGTGTGAACTGTGCGCGGTTTTCAAAGGGCAGGAAAATCTCCGTAAATCAAACAGCAGCAACTACTTCTGACTCCGACCGAGTACCAGCCGCGGGAAACAATGAAGGCAGGAAGATGACCTCGGACTGAACTCTGACCCGAGGAAAAACTCTGACACCGGAGCAGATGGATACAGTCTGACCAGCTGAGCCCACACACAGTTAGCATTCTGCCATTTAAAGGTCTCCAACATCACTTTCTCTCCTCATTCTGACTGTGGAGGTGGAAGCTCCAGGACAACATGCAGCATTTAAAAATAGATAGTTCAGTTACAAGAGGTTGGAACATCCGAGTCTCCACCTCGCAGTAGTCATAGAGACGGAGAGGAGCAGCTTGTTTTGTGTATGTTATACTAAACATAAGGTACACATAAGCAGAGTGGGAGAGGGTAAGGACAAAGTCAGAGTAAACTAACTAACTCTTACCTTCCATCGGTGTATTCGGGTCTGGTCTGTTTGCGAAAACCACATCCACATAGTCTAACTGCAGTCTTTCTAGAGAGGCCTTTAAACCTAAAAGTAAGTGTTAGAGTTAGTCTCTGAAGCTGAACCTCTGCTGTGCTCTATTTTTAAGTTCATAAAAGCTCATCAGCATAGTCTGAATAATTAGTGCAATTTCAGAAAACATTTTTTTTTTTTTTTTAATCGAGCCCCAAGACTGTTCTTGGCAACTCCTAAAACCCCAAACAGAGTGTCAATTATTAAAACGCAGTCTTGATTCCCTTGAGCCAAAGCAACTAATTAGGAGGCATTTTGTTGTTGTTTTGTCAGCATTTAATCCTATAATCTGCAGCACTGCTACTTACCTTCTATAATGTGTTTTCGGGATAAACCTCTTTCAGTCTCTGCTCTAAAAAAATAAATGAATAAATAAAAAGTGAGCATTGTGTTACAAGCAATTACTTGAAATGTGACTGAACCTGCCCCTGTACTTTGAGAAAATATCATATTTCCTTTAGTGAAATATGATCTAATAAATGTTTCAGTTCTATTGGAAGTACCTGACAACAGAGGAGTTTGGATGACACATGATCCCATTATCAGGAGCATCAGAAACATTTTTTCATTCTTCTTCTTTTTTTTTTTTTTGTATTTTACAGAAGGTTCATTTCTCATTTGGTCACGCAAGATGAATCAAAGCAACCAGATGAAAACTTACTTTCCACCCCAGAAAATCTTTGTTGTTATCACCAGACTTGAACGTCTGCAAAGTAGAAATAGAAAACACATCTGTCATACACAAAAAACACAGAGTTTTAGATTAAAAAAAAAAAAAAAAAAAAAAAAAGGCCTGGTTAGTAGTATCTGGGCCTGAAACTACACATAGATCGTAAACTACATGTATTAATAGAAACTATGAATAAATATTGCATTTCTCGCCATTTCTTTCAGTGCTGCATCCAACAGTAAGTGATTGTGCCAGAACTCAACTGGTAGCAGTGAATGAGCGTTGTAGGCGTATAACTTGACAGAGTCATACAAATGCCAATCCAGGTCTGACAAAGAAGAAGACAAGACACTAGAAGTTCATCCATTATTCAGCATCTTTGAGGAGGGACAAAGGACTGTGGGCATGGCACGACTGCCCACATTAATCTTTCATCTCTCTACCTTACGGTTCCAGTTCACAACACACTGCCTCCCCATATGTGCAACGAAGGAGATGACACAAGATTAGGAAGGCAGCCAGGGCGGAAATTAAAAAATACCAAACTCGATTAAAGCGCGCCTCATACCTCCATCCTTTCTTCTTTATGATGTTCCCCAGCACCACCTCTGCCCTGCGAAACACAGACAGAAAGACACATGATTAAATACAGATAGTCTTGAAATGATAAGAGTGTTTACACAGGTTTTACACACATACTTAAATTATTTAGGGCGCTTTCGTAGAAAAAGAATCGCACCAGTTTAGGAGTGGTGAGTGTGAATTAGCTGGAGGTAAGAGTGAGCAGGCCCGGGCCCAGCTGTGCCGAGGAGACACCAGCATGTCGATCATTAGCAGCCACGGGGGTGCTAATGAGTGACATTACGTTCAACACGGGGCTCATTAGGGCCGGGTACAAACCTGTCAGCTGGACGCCTCTCCCGTCAACTCACTCTGACAAATAATAAGACGCCTCTTTATCATAAAATGCCAGTATTTGGTGTCCATTTATACTAAATGTAGAAATCTATGAAACTAGTAATCATCTAAACAGAAATCTTCATGAGTGTACATTGGAATAAAATCTGTCGACAAACTACAAGAATCCCAATCCACATCGTCCAATGGCACGGTTCATTAATGCTTCTGCCGGCGGTGATGCGTCTCTGTCAACATGCATGGAGTGGCAAAAACTGACATGTTGTGGAGGAAATGTGACAAACAGCTTTTTTTCTGGTTAATGTCAACTCAAATGCTGAATTCTTATTTTTTGTATCTGGGTGTTTCAAAATGTTATGGGTTCATGTGTTCTTTTTCTGTGTGTACTTTTTCTGATATGTTATTTTGCATTTTGCACATCTCTACAATGAATCAACTATTAAAAAAAAAAACAAGCATAAATGGGCCAATACTATAATAATTAGATCTCATAAGATTCCTGTAATAAGGCAGTGATGTTGGTGACATGGACAGGAATGGATGTACATCTGCCTCCGTTTTCTGCCTGTTTGAGATTTAATGGCTCATTATATTTATTAAGAAAGTGCTGTGTCATGCAGTTGAAAAATGCACCAGTAACTCTTAACCTGCTTAGTCTTTTATCTTCTCCATCCGACTCCACTCTGGCATTTTTAACTTACAGAAGGAATTATTGGGAGGTTCAATGTATTATTTCCTCTGTGAAATAAATTTGCTGTCTCATGCTGTATATTAATACTGGATGAGACAGACGGTTGTACTTACCCAGGATGCTTGTAGAGTCTATTCATTTTAACTCCCTCTCATCTCTTCATTGTTTTATTATTTATTCATTTCCTTTTAGAATCGTTGCAAACTTTGTCGCTTAGGACCCTTCTGTGACAGTAATAACATGTGAATGCCTTCGTATCATTAATAAGTGTTTACATACAGTACATGTCCGCCAATCACCCGTGCAGTGCCGTGTGTGTTGCCCTTCTGAAACGTATGTCATTCTAGAGCCCAAACAGAAGGTACAGTTTGCCTGAAGCAGGTTCACTTCTTCATCCATCCATTAATTAGGTCTTAACTCCAATGTAGCAGAGTCTGCACAGTAAATTATGGCAGAAATCATGACATAATGCTACTTTATTTATGGATTTATAATATTCAGATTCTCCAATGATGCTTCCAATTTGTCACTGGTTTCACAGAGTATCATGCACAAACTAAGCCTGATGCAAAATGAAGAAGAAAAGTCTGTTCTGCCAATTACTCCCATACTTTGAAATGCTTTTGTCACCATGTGTGTTTGCTGATAACAGCAGCTACACAGGATGAGCACACCCTGTTGTTTATTTAATTACACAAATGTATTTATATGTGTGAGAAACAATGGCTGGCATATTGGGATGGATTTGCTAGTTTAAGGATCACAATCAATATTTAAATCAGTGTGTGCCGAATGTTTGTTTCGTAACTGTTTCTGTGTTTTGAACAGCCAAGCCAAAACAAATAGGCCAAAAAAAACAGTCAACATCTGCCAAAAGCTGAGAATGAGCAGGCTGAGGAATGTGAGCACAGCTTACAAACCTCATTTATCTGTCTGTACTCAAAACACATAATCACCATTAGAGTTCCACACTCATCTGTGCAGGCACTTCATGTTCTGAGTCGGAGTGATGAGGAAATGGCAGCAAATCAGAGCCCAGAACTTCACATGAAAGCCTTTTTTTTCCTCTTTCTGGTGTGCAAGGTGTGGATTTTGCTTTACTCCTGCGTGTGTGTCTGTCTCATAAGCTGCTCGGTGCTGCTTTGCTGCTGAAGCTGTCAGGATTAACACCTGTGCAACACATACTGCGCTGTGTGACACGCTGTCACAAACATTTGCACGTGCCTTACAGATTTGTCCTTTCTGCTCAGATGAGGTTTGTTTCATGGCAGCGTGGTGTTAAGGTCAGACAAGGCAATACTTTCATGTCAAAGATCAACTCTGTGTGTACTTTTCTGACCCCGTAACAACACAGCAGAAGGCTCTGAAGAACAATGAAGCATGTAGTGATGAAGTTAGACAAACAGCTGCTGAGGCAGGCAATGAAGAATAAAGAAAACCACTGAGCATGTTTCCTGTCTTTTTGTCTTGTGGGAGGCCAGCACTCTGATTCATCTCTCCAAATGCCAAAACTAGAATATTCTTGTGGAGGATTAAGAAAAGGACTTGGTGCTGTTAATCAGAGATACTGTTTGCAAAGGATAATCCCATAGATTATTTCAAAGCACTGAAGTTACAACAAAGCCAGATTAATCCACGCTTCAATTTAAACCACTACAACAGGGCTCTTATATGAGGTTAAAAATATTATTACTGCCTGTCCTATAAATTTACTTTACAAATCTGAACCTTCATAATTGTTGGTACAAAGATGACGAAGCGCTGTCATGAGGACCACCTTGCCTTCAGGTTTCTGATCAAACAGAGACAGTTGTAGTCCACTGGAACCACTGCTGGAGCTGTCATGATAATGACATTTTCATTTTCCTGTTCGTTTGGTGTCATTTGACATTGTGTAGGCCTGATAATGGTTTTTATGGTTTTCCAGCTGGAATGCTTGGTAGTATTTAGTCTAATTGGACAAAAATTCAATAGTTCCTTTTCAGCATGTTGTAATTCACATGGTCTGAAAACGCAGGGGATTTCAGCATCTCCTCCATCCTACTAGTGTTTTCAGACAAGGAGGAGGGGTTACATATGTAATTGACAGCTGTAATTACCAATCACTGGTCAGTTTCTGTCAGATGTGACCTGGACGTGACTCTATTGGTCTACTCTGTGTCTTGACATGGAATCTCAGAAAAGAGGTTTCACTCCTCCGCTATGGCATGAAATGACGTCAGGTCGTCTAGTTATATTCAGTCTTTTGGAATTTGGACTGAGAGGAGAGAGCTGCAAGATGGAAGGCTTAAGCAGGTTTAATTAAGAACCAGGTTTACTGACACTGGAAGGCATAAAGAGTAACTGCATTTCTGTTTGCAGACGAACTCCTCAGGGTAGATTTGACGTGAATAACTTGAATATGCAAAACCCATTACTGTAATATACAAAGACATGACTGATAGACAGGTAGCAAGAAGAGTTAAGCGCCCCAAGATGAAGGCGGCAATATGAGATTTTAATAAAATGCCATTCAAATCTCCCACAGTGGAGTTATGTGGGCCTAATAGTGATGAAATATGACATTTGTTTCATCCAATAGTTTTTATACACTGATTATCATGAACACATTGTGATATGGTGATTATGCAATCATTTAGACGTACTTACTGTTAACAAAATAGAAACTACTGACCTTGTACTTGGACAAAAGCTTCTTCTTCTTTTAAGAAGAAATTACCATGACTACAGACACTCGCAGCATGATTTCCCTCTGATAGTTATGTTGTATTTAGATGCTTTCTAATACCTTCTGAGCCTGACAACACTTGAGCGAAGCAAATGCCCCCAGTATGCAACCTTTACTGTGCACCTTTATAACCTGTCAGATGTGTGATGTATGCATTTTGTGTCACTACTCGCTGATAAGTGACCCGCGGCGTACAATATACTCACTTTCCAGCAGCGTAGACCTCTGCTGTGTCAAACAGATTGATGCCATTTTCATAAGCCAGCGTCATCAGCTGCTCTGCCATCTGTTGAGAGGGCAGGGGGAGAATGAGCAGAGAGTTTAAGGGATGGGGGTGAGAGATCACTGATGTGACGTGTTAGGGCTTTTCAAATATTAACTTCCTCAACAGGAAGAAGGAAAGCTGCAGTGGCTTCAACGCGTCATGTTTATATGTTCAGTCTGTGGCTGCTGACCCTGTGGCAGTATGTCTTCACTTTAAGTAAAAATAGGTGTGTTGAGCAATCCAAAATATGCCAGATCATATACAGGGGTTCCATTCCTAAAGCTCTGATTGATGGACGAGGAAAAAAAACCATCTGCTCTCACCTCATCCGTTATCTGTCCACCAAACGTAACCCATGTCCCTACAGAGAGAGAAAAAGGGGGGGATCAGTGTTTAAGTACACAAACTCACATGTACATGCAGATGAGCGGGTGAAGTGTGATACTACATGTGCTACTCAAGTGACTTCTGCAGGTGTCACTAAGTTAAATATAAGACTTAGGAGGTCTAGGCCAGCGTAATATGCTGGTACAGGGATCATGCGACATCATAAAAATGACTTCGTAATAGGCCCTATCATTGTCCAAATGTACATGCTTTATAGACAAATTCTGTTTTAATTTTATTTGGAGAACTTTTGTGTTCTTTGACAGCCCAGAAATCTGACATGAACAAACATGGAAGAACATAGACATGGCATGGAACAGGGGAATTCTGAACAGATCAACCAACTGACACAAAATGGAAGACTGTAGCTAAAAAAGAGACAACTTCTACTGTCATTTGGACATTAAAAGTCTGAAAAATACAAGAAAAAGCCTTTTATATATCGATAAAGCAACATTTGTATTTTCTAACATTTATATTGATTCAACAAGCCAGTTCTAATATTGATCCTGTATGGTTATTAAATAAATGATATGTTTTGTTTACATATTTGTGACGCATTTTAGTCCTATATTTATTTTGTTTGCTATTATAGTTGAAAGCTTTTATACACTTTTATGTTTTATATCAATTTTGAGCAAGAACCTTTTGTTTCAAGTAAATAATTCAAATGGGGAAAAAAATAGGACCAAGGGTCCTGTAGCTGAATGGCATATTTAAAGACAATTGACATTCGTTTCACCTTTCATGGTCACTCAAGGTCAAAGGTCATGGCACCAAATGAAAGCCCATTGGTGACTTTCTATCTATTGTCAATAGTAATTCTATCAATATCTTCAACTATTTTCAAGTTATAGCACTTTGAACTTTTTCCCATTATAAACTGATGGAGATTTTTAATTTCAAATTTTTCATTTAAAAAAATCCAAAAATCAGTATTTCCCAATTCTTTAAATAAACTTGGTAGACCTTACCCCAAAGATATTCCACAACAAATAATCAAGTCATTCTGACAGACGGTTTTGGAGAAGAAGATTCTTGAAAAATTGGTTACGGACGACAGACGAAGGATGGAGGCCAACTGATACCAATAGTCCATCGGACCTTTTGGGCCGTTAGTAGGGCTGTTAATAGGTCTTTTCCTGTTATCATTGTGTGAATTGACAAAAAATTATACTGTTATCTGGATATGAAATGACCGATATCAGCCAGGATGTGTGATTTTGCTTATAATACACAGTCCTACATCAAACTGCAGAATCCACCTGAATAACTGCAAGAAATCCAAATGAGTTATTGCATTAAAGACGACTCTAGACTAACTACAAAATAAACATCAAATGGATTGAAGGCACTGTCACAACAAATGTATTCTGCATTTCATTGTGTTTCTTTTACTCGACTAAACTGAAAATGAATGAATGACTGATATGTTCTGATGCACTGTCACAGCAATTACAGTTTCACTTTACAGGTTTGTGATGAATACTGACATCCTACAATCAAAGACATTTTGTAAGTGACATTTGTTGAAGGTAGAGAAAAATATCAAAACTTTGCAAAAATAAATTCAGGACTTGTCTTGAAAACCTTAAGGAAAGGTGTAACTTTAAAAATGCAGAGTTATGATGATATGAATGATGTATTGAATAAAGTTTTAAGTAGTATTTAACCTCTGAAGGATCACTGAAACTTGCCACTCACACACTTTTCTCTCAGTGTGAAAAAGGCACTCTGTGGTTATCAGTTGACATCACAAATCTATTACATAAAGTCCTTTATGTGAAGCAAATGTCCTGAGTGTGCCTCATGATCCATGAGACTCTTACCTAATCCGAGGCAGGACACCCGCAGGCCCGACTTTCCAAGGTTTCTGTCAAGAGAGAGAAATACATTAACATTAATGCAGCACTGAGGTGGCAGTGATTTGTGATATTCTGCACTCCAGCTGGGCTTGTCCAGAAGTGTGGGACTTCAAGCCTCATTTTTAACCCAGACTGACGAACCCTGTCATACTTCGGTAACGTTCGACCAAGCTTTCTTCAAGTAAGGAGTTGGTTCTTAAGGATCTAGCCTAACTGTAGTAGAAGCTTAGAGTCATGGAAGCTGAGAAGGACAGGGTTTTGTATGGAATTGAAACCAGCATGCGTTTACTGCAGCACTGACAAATGTATATGGATGGCTGAGCAAAGATAATAACACGTGCACTGACAATGACGATGTGAGTGCTTAAATGCTCTACATGTGTGCAAAGACATGTCAGGGGAAATTCGGAGAGGAAGTGCTTCTTAAGCAGACCCACCATGACATCCACTGAAATTTTTCACAGCCCACCAGGATCCCTCAGCCGCCATCTGACTGAAATCCCCCACAGCAACGAGGAAGCTTGACTACTCACAACAACTTGCTCATAAAGCTGGCATCTCTGAGCCTATCACAGTCCAGACAGACCTCTCTGCTGACAATCGCAGCTTTGGTCAGGGCTTTGATTCTTTTGTGCAAGCTTTTTAAATTTTCTAAGGCACCGATGGTTCTCAGTTAAAAGGCAACATCATAACAGATTTGTCATACACACTGAAAATGTCTTTTTATTAAGTCCCGAGACATAGATTTCACAGGTATTGTGTATGAGAGGAGTGATTATACACAATATGCAAAATTAAGTGCACAACTTATATTCAGCCTATTTTAACATTAGATGCACTTGTAATGTAAAAAGATAAAGATGATGTAACATGTGAAGGAGTCAAAGTGAGTGTGTGGGAGGATATCTGATATATTTTTATAAGACTGCCTGTATAGAAGTGTAGTTTAAATGATAAGCATTTGAGAGGGACAGTGTCAATAGGAGTGTTGTGTGTAAAGTATGTGAGCAGATGTGCATGTTGTATGAGCGTGGTTGTGATTTTATATGCGAGTGGGACAGTGTGTGCGTGGGGGTGTTTTTTTGAAGCCATAAGATTGCTGAATTGCTGTGGTGACTAACAAAACACTTCTTTCAGTGTGGTCTGAACACCAAGTCCAAAGCACTGACTAAACTGTTTGAAATGAGGACAGGAAGCTCACCAGAATCATTTCCCCTTTAAGAAGGCTTCATTTGTACATGTATAGTAGGAAGACAAAAAGGATCATCAAATGCATTAAGTTTATCTTTCATGTGTCGTCGTATATATGTTCTATTTTGGAGGAGTTAATCCATTTGAATGTTCCCTATTTCATCCACCATCATTAGTTCCACTTCACTGAACCACCATAGATCCTAGTTCAGTCTCGCCACTGATTTGATGATGATCTTAGATATCAAACTCAACACAAGAATCTAAAAGAGAAGAAGATTGCATATGAAGAAAAAGAAAACTCAAACATTTGTTGAGTTATCTAATGTCTTATCACGGCCAAGTGATATCAAAAAATAATGGTCATAATAACAATAATCATAACTACTTCGTCAACATTTGTGTCTAACTTATTTGCTACATGGAACCTCATTAAAAAGATTTCATTTGGTCAGTGAGGACTGTAATCGTGTTACAGTTAGAACCCGAGAGCTGATGACGTCACGTATGGGAGTCCACTGACTCACAAGCACACAGTCCGCAAACGCCAACGAGGAAGACAGAGTGATAAGGCAATCTAGAGGGACTCTGTGGCCTTAAGGTGCATAGTGGTGACAAGGTTAATAAAAGTCCCTTCAGGCAAACCACAAGAGCTGATATACAATTAACTGTCTCTTAACTGCATAAGTAAAATACCCCCTCAGGGACTGACGCTTGGCGTTATGAACAGATAACAGAGTCCGAATGCAAACTGCTGAAAGAAATTCTTAGTGGAACACATTTGCTGAAATGTTTTTGGATGTTTGTCTCTTTGTACAACAAAATAGATTTTTGCTTCAAAACTCAGCCTGACTCTGTTGTGCTTTACATAATTTGTAAACAACAAGAGTTTATCTATTAATTATGTTATCCAGTAGATATTAGTGTACATTCAGCAATCTCTGGAATAGACATGTTACACCACAGTAAAACACCTAAGGTAATGAAACAAATTTTTGTTGAACAACATGTTAATACAGTGTATACAAGCATGTTCAGGAAAGGACGCATCATAAACCTGTCTAATTAGATAAACAATGAGGAACTGTATAGACATGCCTCCAGCATTTCACTATTTTCATCAGTGTGTGTTGGGGGTTATCATTCAGTCAAGCTTACTATGCAAGCATTGCATAAGCATGCTTTAACCATGAATACTGCACATACAGTATCAGTGCACTTTGGCACTTTCCTAATCCTAAAAATAAGAAACAAGGATATCGCAATACATTGATCTGCCCTTGTCATTGTTCTGAATGTAAGGATGCCCCTTTGTCAGCACATTGTTGTGTTCAGTATTTCAGTAGATTGGCCTTGAATACTGCACTGTAAGTTGCTGCAGTGACCCTCTGCCAGGACCTGCAAGCAGCAGGAGTCGGGTTCCTGCTGATCCTCAGCAGACGTGAAGCCCAACACTAAAGTCATCTCACTCACATCCTCCTCAATATTGAAGGAGACAGGCACAGGAGAGGACAGCTACACAACTATAGAGACATGGACAAAGACATGTGGGCCATGATGGTCTACTAGGTTTTGCTTTGAAATACCATCCAACGTTTCTCCAAGGCTTTGTTAACATCCAGCTGTATTTACAATCAGCTCAGAGTCAGAGTGGAATAAGCAAGCAGCTCATTTTCATAAGGTAGGTTACTTGATTAGAGGTGATTAGGACATCCACATGGGAGCTTGTTGAAACACACGATACTTTTCAACCTGACGCAATGAATCGTGCAGGTCCAGGTCAATCCTTCAGGTCTGTTACGGTGTGACAGTCTGTAAAAATGAAGTGGACCTGACAAAAAGTCGAATGGCAATATGTTTTTCACTGAAAAGGCAGAGGATATTAAAGGTCACATGTGATTTACCTTCAAATCATTATTGGGTCATTGATTATAGGACTGTTGTCTCAAGAGGAAAAATGAAACAGAAAGTAATGACCTGTAGCAGAAAAATTAGTCTCACCTAGTTGGAGTCCGTGTCTGGACAGGGCCGTGTGGGTCTAGCATCATCTACACTCATTCTGGAAAAGGGATTAAAAATATGTGTACTTTATGTGTCAAAACTAAAACATTTTTAGTTTGGGGTTGTTTTTTTTCCGAAACTGTAACGCCTAGACAGTGTAAAGGAGGAGAATAACGACTGAAATAGTCACCCAGTGTCAGTAGAGTACATCCTGTGAGCCAGACAAGAGAAAATACCAACACAGCCAGTATGAAGAGATAAAAACACAGCATTCACTAGTTCTACACTTCTGTCCATATTCTGGTTTATTTACTTTCAAATAAAGGCACAAATACATCCCAAAAGTAATACAGTAGTATATGTACCAATTTGTCCAAACATCTTCTATCTGTTAAGTTCTATAAAGGCTTTTTTCTCTTTTCTTTCAATGAGCCAATGAATGCTTCAATGAATGTTTGTCTTTACAACAAACACTGCAGCAATCCCAATCAATATGCATATAAATGATGTGAAAAGCAGAGTGACTTCAAACATTTGTTTAAGTGTTGTGACAGTGCGGTCAGGTTGACCTTTGATACCAAGAAGGACGTTCAGACACCAATAGAGCTAGTGGCCGTAATGCTCAATAAACTGATAAACTACAAAACGCTACCTCATGTTACTTTGATACAGCAAGGAAAATGACAACCAAAGGAGCGGAAAACCTGGAACGGATGACTAGAAGAAACAATTATAGAGCTGAAATGGATCTGAGATGTACATGCTGAGACTGGGGGAGGTTTCAATCAATAGCTGCCAATACTGTTAAAAGTAGTTTGTTATTTGATCATGTCAGGTTTAATTTATGATGACAGAAAAAAAATAACCTTCTTGCTAGCCGAGCAAGAACACTGATTTTCAACAAAGTCTGTGTGAGTTTGCTTTCATTTGATGATGAGATTAGTCCATTTGATACAACCCCACACCTTCATTCACATGCTTCACATCCATTAGGGCTGTGTAGGATACAAAATTTTTGATGTAAGCGGATGCATTTTCAAAAGGGAAATACAATGATGCCATTTATATTGATTTTGACGTGTAACATAACCTTTCAGTAAAGCCTCACTAGAGTCTATATGGAGTGTATAGAGTTTATGTGTATAGAGTTTCTCTTTTTAATTTTCTTATTTTACTTTCCTTAACTTTTTAACATCTTGTATTTATAATTTACTTGAGACAGCATCTACTGCCAAAGAATTCCTTGTATGTGTTTACATAATCGACCAAAAAAAAAATTCTGATTCTAGTAGACATAAATCTAAGCTGTTTCCATTCATTATCTAAGCTGTTTTCATAAAAAGCCAAAATATTTTTACACTCCCCATATTCGCACAGTTCTTTCAGCTAAGCATCTGTGTAAAACAAGGATAAGTGTGAGGTCTGACCTCTGCGGTAACCGGCAGCTATGTTAGTGCGATGAGACGAACTAGGTTTAATCTTAATTTCCGCAGTGCCAGAAAAGAACATGTGGAAACTGTTATCAGCAGAGGCCATGTCTACATTGTTCTTCCCACCTTTTTATGTATAAAACCAAACAGCAAAATAGTTAAGCCTTGTTAAAATGTGGGACTTAAGTCAAGAGGCCCTAGGAGGACCAAAACAGGTGGCCTTAAAGTCAGGTTAATGTCTGAGGACAGGACAAGACAGGGTGATGAATGAGGAAACAGGGTCACTGAGCAGTAAACAGGAATGCGTTGAAAGATACGTTCACCGAGTGCTACTATTAATACTACCTCATTTGCACCTTCAAGTTCAGAAACGGAACAACACCAAATGCCACCAGGTTGTGTTGACTGAAGGTGGTTTCCTCCTCCGTAACATCCGTTCCACTTAAAAGGAGGGAGGAATGGAGCAACAGATGAGAAATTACACACTAAATTAGGGCCGTCCTGATGAGGCACGACGAGCTAATAAATGGAACGAGGCACCGCTGTAACTGTGATTAAAAAACCCCCATCTCTTCACAAAACGTCATCGTGGCTGGTAGAGGTGTGGAAATTTCTTCTTTCAAAGGTGCATCACAAAGCAGCCATCACAACTGAATCGTGAGGATGGTGAATATTCACACCTCCACTTGTAATGCACTGCAGAATGATTCATGTTTTGTTTTGGGATTATTTACATACTGAAGTAGGTCAGTTGTTGGGAAAAGTAGCCATGGGCAGTACTATAGAAAACTGAGGATGCCATATTAAGATGCAATTAGAATCTTGCATTTATATTAAAAACAAGACAAGTGAATCTTTGCAAATTAAATGATGAGGCCAGTTAAGATCAGCCCATCTAATGGCAGATGTGTTGTTTAATTTATTTCCAATTTATTATTAACCTCATTGTTGAAAAAGCTGAATAGCCTGTGTTAGTACATCCTACAGACTTCATGATGCTCTATTCACACACTTCAGCTGGATTGGCTTCTTTTCTATATTTTATGTCAAAACAGAAACACTATTCCTGTTTCAGAAAAAGGCTGATTTGTGTGGGTAAGTTGTGACTAAAGGTGAGCTGATATTTTTAGTAATTGTTCTCTGACGGTTATAGAGCAACACAAATAATTCTTAACACCTGGGGATAAAAAACATGAGAACTGAGGAGGGCATATCAGGAGTAGAATCCGTCTTAGACATTCTGAGCTGTGAACGCAGTCTTTTCTTATTAACAGAAGCCAGTAAAAGTACTGTCGCCTGTAACTGCTCAGCTGCATATTTTCATTACATTTAAACTAATTTCACCGTTGATTTCTTATTTTCTTTTTCAGTGATTTTTTTGGTCAGCATTTGCAGTGACTCATAAGATTCCAAATGGACACTGCTAAATACTGACATATAATTTGTAAGTCAGTACTGGCTTCCAGGCAGTGTCAAAATTGACAGCAGCCGGTAAACATGTGGAAAGACATTTCATTTGGAATATGCAACCAATTTCATTCAGCACCCGACAACATAGAGCCGGGTAGTGAAGCACTTCAAGTCAGCTGTCAATGGCAGTTCATTTTCTTAATAGAACATAAACAGATTGTCAGCTCAGAGGGTTTTCCCGCGGCTAAATTTGTTTTTCTGCTAACTGTGGCGTTTCAGAGGCGCTTGTCTGGGAAAAATCTTCCAGAACCCACGGGGTTGGAAAATCTTCTGCTAAACACTGAAGAGATGGGAGGGCAAGAGAGAGGAAAATGTGTATAGTCTATGGTGGAGTCCAAGACTTTCAACCAGTTTTATGGTGTAACTTCAATGTCAGACACCTTCCCCTGAAATGCTTTTAAGTTGTCTAACCTTGAAAAAGGTATACACACAAGTATATGTATTTCCAAAAGATTTCATTGATTTCTGTGTGCTTTATACTATATAACTCATTTAGTTCTTGAAATAGATAAACCACCTGAAATTATTTTGCTCATGTGAATGGAACCTCTTTGGGAGAAAAAAAACCCCCCAAAACACTAAAACTCTCACCGAGAGGAAAGAGCTACGCTGGAATCAGTATAAGTCAGGAGCAAATTGGGGCCATCAGCTTAATTAAAAAAGTGGGGTTAAATATTCATAATACACATGACTAAGCATGGTGCTGAAGGGTGGAAAGTGTTTTTCACTTTAGCCTTCCACTGCAGTGTAACTTCATTTCATTTGTACAACGTTTTTTCCTCAATCACTGCCTTACACATTACATAACTTGCTATTCAAAAGCCTCTCATGCAGAAGGCAAGGCTAAATATTCATTGTCAAAATGTTGATTCAGTGCTCTTTTATAAAACCTATGCAGAAGAACAGACTAGTGGGGAGCTTTCGTAATCTGCGCATAGCATTTGGAGAGATTAAGAGTAAAAATTGTGCACGGATTTTTAAGGGGTGGAGTTCTATATCTATATATTTTCTCATGCAACACAAAACCCAAAAAGCAAAGCGAACAGTCAAATATAATTCCTACTACGTATAGTATAAAGGGCTTTCTTCTTGGCACTGTATAACAGAAATAATAAATCTAAGCTGTTTCTAGATCACTTAAGAGAATAACATGGAGAGCAAGATGGTGGTACAAAGACAAAGACACACACACACACACACACACACATATATACACATAAGCTTTAATTAAACTCCACCAGTGAGGCAAAGAAAGAGCAGCTGTCTTCATTTTCTCCTTCAACGTAACACAAGTGTGTCTCTAACATGCAAACACACTTATACAGACATAGGCAAAATATTCCACAACAACCCCCCATCTCACTTGCTCTCGTATACACCAACACAGACCAAACCTTCGAGTATACAGAGCACACTGACACACAACACAAGCCTGCATCAATAAATGAACCATCCCACCGTTTGGCACTCTCTCTCCACATGCCCAGAGCAAACAGATGGCCAGTGTTCTGCGCGCATTTAAGATGGTACCTAAGTGGCTACGGTGCCCTGAAATCTGTGCTGTGGATGAGTCTTATATTTACATCAGAGTGGCCAAAGTGTACTCCTCTATGTGTAGCGCTCAACTACTGCCGTCTATTTATGATTCACATTTTAAGGGGGAGTGCAGGCTGTGGAATGCTGGCTCGCTGATGAAGAGCCCTAGAATGTAGGAAAATGTCCCAGCAAGCACCCACACTCACAACGCCCCAAATTTCACACCCACAGCTTTTATCACCCAAGCCTGAGCGTTGCATGCGCCTGCATTTGTGTCACAAAATACCGGAAAAATTATGCTCAGTTCAGTCATTCTTAAGAAAAGCCAAACAACAATAATCCTTCAGTTACGCACCGTGGATTCAATTTCCAAATGGAATATGAAAAAACATTAAATGTCTAACTCTGCATTACTCATTGTTACTGTGATACATATAATAAAAAATTAGCCAGAGTTGTGGGACTGACCTTTTACTACAGTGACCCAACAAAACGGCGGGGGTTAAACACCATCCTGTGACGCACACAATGCCGTCAGCAACTATATACTGTGGCTAAGGTTTGCTGTCAACTTTAAAACCAAAAGTGGACCACCATAGATGTTAAGAATCCTACTGACAGTCCGGGCTGAAGCAGGTTACTTGTAGATTTACACCAGGGGAGGAGGTGAGTCAGCTCTGATTTACATGGCCTCTGCAGTAAACGATACTGAGTGCAACGCAGCAGAAGAGTTTTGTATCTGATGCTAACTGTGGCAAACAAATATCATGCTTAGACAAAAAAAATCCTCCTAAAGCACAAATTGTATCTATAGCAGATTACAGTGTGCTCTTTATTTATTTTTTTCTAACAGATTCAGTGTGCACACAGTACATAAGTGGCTGTCCAACTGAAAAGTGATGTATATTCACACAAGAGTGTTACCTTGCAGGACTTTATTTCCTATACCTAAGCAAATAAAACTGGCTTTTTATAAAGGTGAGTCATTCCCTCAAGACCTTTCCCTGCATTGGTAGATTGAAAAAGAGCTGATACTGGACTGAAAAGCAGGGGCCTTATGAGACTCACTCCCCACCTGCACTGCCTGCCCAGTCTCAAAAGATATTCTTCCATTGCCTGAGCTAGACTACTTTACATAATCATAAGCCATTTTGTGTGCATCATTAATTCAGTCCTGACTGAAGCCATTTAATCATTCCTTGGAGGAGGTGCGGTATTTCACAGCAACGCTTGACGATTTTAACCAGTCATGTCATGCAAACCTGGTGTCACATTACAGAACGGCTCAGTCTGTGGTGAGGCAGTTTACTAAAGCTGCTTGCACCCCCCCCCTTCTTGAAAAGACCTTCATTTTGATGGCTTTCCGTGGCCTTGTGAAAGGGGTCGGTTTTTACTTAACCTGTATCCCTGGCAGTGGGTGCAGTCTGACAATCTTCATTCAAGCTCAAGGCTGCCATTCAAGGAAAGAGAGAAGACTGTATGCAAATGAGGTTGATCTGAATTTCACACTGCTATTCTGCAGTGTGGATAATCGAGGAAAGTTTTGTTGAGTGGATAAGACAGCTTAAACTGTATCCTTTTGGGGCACAGTTATGAAACCAATAACCTCCTGCTGTCAATGGCAAAATGAAAAACTGAACTTAACTGAGGAAAAAAAAATCTTGCGCTCAAGGATGAAAGCTGCAATGCACGGCCATGTTAAAGGACTTGAAAGCTTTGACTCCCAGAGACACATTTGAAAGATACACACTGACATGAGCACAGATCACTCCAGCCTACTGTACTTCCTCTTGGGCATAATGCCTTCAACAGCACTAACCTTAGCCCTCTTCCTTCATGTTTTTCTCCCTCTCTCTCCTTTCTTTCCTTCCACAAACACCATGCTGTACCCTCAATCCATGCATTTCTAAGCCTGATACTACATATTTCCTTCAGTTTATATCTGATATAAGCCTCATTGCAAAACATAACAGCCTGGCATGGACTTTGGACGAAGAACACAAACAGCCGCTGGCCCAAAGCTGAAAATGATTTTACTCATTCAATATCATTAGCCTCAATAATGACAGTGTGCCAACATGGTGAGCCTGCCGTTAGCAAATCAGACGCTAAGGATTGTGATGTGCCTTCGGACAGAGAGCAATGTGTTTCCTCAAATCAACGCCCAAAGATAAGCTCTCATTCAGAAGGGAAGCGACTGCTGCTTCTTTAAACTTATTTATTTTTAAGCCACGGCACCAAATTGCAACTAATGAAGCATTCAGAACTTTTACTTATAAAGCATTCTGATATATTTTGTAAGTACAAAATATTAAAAACACTGGAGAAGCTTTGATTTGGGTTGTTTACAAGCCTCCACATTGTGTGATTTCTTACAACATTTAATTGCTAGTTAGAGGACAAACTGCAAACATACTAAACAACTACAGCACATTTCCCAAAGCTGTGGCTGTGTGAGTGTAGTACATAGATACAGGTTTTTAGTGAAAGCTTGTCATTTTTCTTTAATATGTCATGTCAAATGATTATCTTTGATGGGAAGTTGAGTGACAGATGTGAAAAATATACAGAGTGAAGAATGAGTCACGTCTGCGATGCAAAGCAGATACATTTTATATTATAACAGCCAGCCTCATAGCATCACATTGTACTCTAACTGACCATCCTGCAAAGTAACATGAACCTATTTTCTCACTATTATTGTGTCGTTTTCCTCCACTACTCTTCAATTTGCTATTCACTCTTCTGTTCTATGAAACTCAATATGCACATAGAGATATCCAGTTGTGTAATGATTCCTCTCATTTTTCAGTCCTCATCTGAATGCTGGAATAATTTGAATAACTCGCCACAAAAACAGGAGACATTTGCATTTTGGTATAAATTTCATGCATGTAACCCTTTGCATAAATGTTAAATATGAATGTAGTAGATAAAACAGTCATTAGTCTTCATGTCTCTGGAGGTTTATGTGCAGAAACAGAATAAATAATATTCCTCAAATCAAATTTAGAAAATAAAACTCTGAGCTATGTCATGAAAAAGCAACTGAGCAGAAAATAATGAGCTGACTGAAGTGGTGAAATAAGCTCTTGATAACCATAAGAAAATAAAATGCTGCTGGTAGGAGCTATCATTATCCAAATTGTCAATTATGATTTCATTAAGCAGCCATGTTCTTTTTGAGTTTTAAAAAGGTTAAAATATTGACAGTTTGACTTTTGTATTGCTTTAGATATAATGATATAAAATCTGACAAATTTTGGACCATTTTGCCAAATTGTAACAAATGCAAATGGTATTTTGGAACACATGACATTAATCCATAGAGATGGTCCAATCCTCAACAAATGAAGCTCTTCAACTTTTTTCTGCTTCCATACTCAAGTCAAAATGAGACCAGACTAAATAAATTTGAAAAATAAATCACTTTTTTTTTTTTTGTTACGTGATAGTTCACAATAGCTAGTAACTGTGAACTTGTACTGTGACTGTCATCAATTCTAACCAGCTGGGGATTGACAGTGTTGACAGGAAGCAGTAAGGAAGACAAACTGACACACAATAGCCATACTAAAAAAAAAGAGCTGTCAGATCTTATGTATTATAGTTGTAGTGGAGCATCTGATGGCCATTATTCACAATATGTTCTGGCACAAGGCTACAAATCCTTTTCCAGTTAAATGTTAAATATTGAATATGCAAGTTTCAACAGGAGATTGTAGATCTGATGTAAATGAATGGCTGTAAAATATATGTCTGTGGGTGAAGAGTTGCACTGTTGGTCTAGTGTGGTCCATTGCCTACCTATACTTCATTCCAGTCTTCATGCTTTGCTCACTGGAGGAAGGCACACTCTGCACAGAGAGTTGACCTAGACTGCGAGCAACCATTGCCACTGCTTTGAACTTGCTCCGTGTGCCTGTGCTGGGGCTGTTGGCATTCTGTCGATTTAACCGGTCCTCCGTGTTGCGGCTCACCCCCCCACGATGGTCCGTGCACACCAGTGACACTTGCATTCTGGCTTTTCTCCAATTATCCCAACTGTTGGTACTTCAACTTTCTTCTGGTAGAATCAAATAATGAAAAACTCAAGTTCCTCCTGCAGCAGCACCACTAAGATAATCAACCCTCAAACTCTGCACCTCTGTCAGGAATCACTGCCCAGTCTCTTAACCAACACAAAACGTCCGGTGGGGGGAAGAAAAAAAAATGTGTCAGAGGCTTAGGATGGCAGATCACAAAATCTGCAAAGAGCAAAGGACCGCTGATGAAGTGAAAACACAATCCTCTCAAAGGAAGTTCAAATCCAAGCACAACATCACACCATCTCTTAGCCAGAGTGTGAAGCGCATTCGCAATCACTGCAAACTTCGGACACACAGAAGTCAGGTCCAGTATAAAGCTATATAAAAAAAAAAAACTAAAAAAAATCTTTGAAGAGTCCAAAAAAGCAGAAGCTGTATGAAATTCCCTCTGATAGGTTTTCCTGGATTCGTCCAGGTGTCCTCTCGCTTTATCTTTTAACCAGAGGTTCACCAAGCTGACAGGCAGAATTAAAGTCTTGTAATTTTCAAGCTGAGATCAGTGAGCACAGATAACACCTCTTGCTGTCAGGCTTTAAGAGTGAAAACGCATAGATCCACACAAAGAGATGGAGAGAATAAAACACGACACACAGTTCCAGGAGGTTTTCATCTCCTCGCCTAAGTCCGCCTTGACAGTTGCAGTGGCCGCTGTATATTCTGCTGAATACCACTGCATGTTAGTTAAAGGGCAACCTCATCTTCACTTCCCAGCTCTGACTGTAGCCTGGATTAAACTTACATCTGTATGCCTTGCGCACAGCATAAAGCGGTACAGTGAACACTGGCAAGAGATGGGAGGAGAGTGTAAGAGAGGGAGGGAGGGAATGTGGTGGGAGGGATATGAAGAGACGCTGAGGAGGAATATTCAGAGAGCAACAGCAGCGTCAGAGAGCAGGGCATTGAAATCTGTTGTGTTCATAAGAAAGGGTAGCACATTTCTTTGTCCGTATGTTGCCTTGCAGTGTGGTTTAATGCAGTTTATTCCGTCAGAAGAAAACAGGAAGATGAATGCTCACTGGACAGGACTTTCCAATAGCCTACGGCCTCAGAAAAAAGGGACTCACGTGGGTCTGTCCAACTACCCATGAAATATTCATTATGTAACTTTATCTACAACAATACATTTCAAAGAAAGAGGTGTCTCAGACATAACGGTGATGTTAAATTTTGTCATTATTACTTCTTCCACTGAGTTAAGTGCTGTGAGTGATTTTAAGATCCTTTCAATTGTTGAGAATTCTTCCTGTAGGCAATTTCTGGTTCATCAACACAAGAATAATGAGGATAGTAGGAAACGGCTCCAGCTACCACCTACTACATGCCATCTGTTATTATCATGTATTAGAAACTGATCTGATGAACAATAAATGCATTCTTAGGTGAACTGAGTAGGCGCAGGTAGGAGCGTACAGTAAAAATATAATTGGAGGTTGAAAGTAAACACCACCGTAATTGGACTGTATGCAACAGTGGCTGCAGATTGAAGAGACAGCAGATGAGGACATGCGCTCCCGGTAATATAATACTGAACCTTATCTGAGTGGACCAGCCAGTGTGCCAAGGAGATAATTAAAAGAGATGGCATGAGGAGCAGACATGTACAGTAAAAGCAGTTGAAGACGAACCTCCATCAAAGGAATCCAACAAACGTGCTACTGCTAACTGACAGTCCTATTCTTGGAACTATGACCTTTTGGTGTCCTGGACGTAAATAGAACCCTAAGGGGAAAGGTGGTTTAATTTGGCTGGAATCTGATTTAAGTTTGTGTAAAAAGCAGATAAGTAAAGCTCAGGGAGTGGTTTTCAATGCAAATACTAGTTTACAGGGCTGCTCTATTGATTTTACAGATTCATGAAGATTTTCCTATTTTCAGTCCCATAATTGCATATTGATAGTTTAGTTGATCTGTTTACAGATGGTTTTTTTTTTAATTATTATTGTTTGATTTGGAGTGGAGTTCATTTTAATTGACTGATTTTTGCTTTACTTCTTGATATTTTGGGAATTAAGTTGGTTTTCAGCTCATCAACAACACATATTTGTATTGTCATTCCCAAAGTGTATCCTTACTCTGGTTCATTTTACCTATTGCATGTTACAATTGTATTACTTATACCACATTTTTGCTCAATATTCACTGACAACAGATTTAA
Source organism: Ostorhinchus cyanosoma (assembly GCA_029814465.1). Lineage (NCBI taxonomy): Eukaryota > Metazoa > Chordata > Actinopteri > Kurtiformes > Apogonidae > Ostorhinchus > Ostorhinchus cyanosoma. Next base: position 17,331,303 of record JAPTYQ010000023.1, read on the forward strand.
AAGTTGATATAATATGACAGTTATATGGCTCCTGCTTTTCTATAAAATGCCACTTGAAATCTTTTGGTTCATTACAAATTGGTTAACTGAATTCAACAGCCAATACCTGAAGAAAGAAACACCAATGAACGCAAAACTCATAATACAAAATCGATAAGCTTGGACGTCAATATCAAAATATCAAACTAACTGGGAAAATCTAGGCAACTGTGGGTACATTTTGCATTTAGTGAGCTATTAGTCCGTAATTACAGTTAAGACATCTAATATTAGCCCTCTGCCTCTATCGGAGCCAAGTTCTGTCGATACTGATGGTTTGTAAAGTATAGTGGCGGAGATGAATTGACCAAACTGATTGATCAGTCTATGTGGAATGGAAACAGCTGCAGCATAAGTAATAAATACCAAAGACTGCTGAGCTTTTACACTCTTACATCTTGTGTTTTGCGTCAAGGTGATGGGAGGCAGATTTGGGACCAGTGATATTCCAGCCACCATGTCTCTATGCTCATTTCCAAAAGCAGTTAGCCATGACAGCAGTAGTTTCACCTGGAGTCCTTTTAACCATAGGACATGCACCACTTCCATTGCTGTAGCAACGTGACGCCACCCTTCAACTCCCCTCAGCTTCAGGGCCCCCAAGAGTCGTGACATAGGGAACGTACCGAGAGGCCAGGCATAGGATAGGAACTCAGGCTGCACAGATAGCGTGTCAGTCTTGTGTTCCAGCTCACCAAGCTTGACAACATCCCCAGAACCTTGGTAAAATACTGAAAAATGTCACCAACATCTAGCCTACGGCACACTCGCTAAGAACTGCGCATTAGCATGAAGATTATATGTTATTTACTTTTTTTTTTTTTAACATGTAAATGCTGACATTTGTAAGGTATTACTATCCTCACCAACCCCCACCCTGCCGTGTCTTTTTATGATTACTGAAACCATGAGATGAGTGATTTCTTTTCATTACTACACCATATAAGTCTTTTGTTGACCCCTGATTTATCTGCATCTGTAAATCTACACAGTTATTGACTGCTGTGCGATATGCAAGATACAGCAATCAATACAAGCATGCATCATCCAGCAGACTAGTGATTCATCACCTAAATAAATCAATAGAACAGCCATTTTTCACATATTGTTCCTTCTGGCATTTTGTCCAGGTGATTGACTCCCACCACCAAATCCAAACCATTCTGCAATAGCCGCCCAGTTCTAATAATGTTTATTCGCTTTAACGATGCTATAAAAATGTCTAAAATAAAAATCAAAAAGCGGTGCTTGCACAAATGCTTTCCAATTAATAAATACACCAATAGCTATAAACTGCAACAAAAATATACCAACAGAGTGAGAAAAAAATAAGCTCAATCCAATCAGCCATGGCTGTCACACTTACTATGGTTTAATAATTTACAACAGGCACATCTGCCAACTTTCTTCAAATTGACAGCATGCATTTCATTTCCTTTGCATATCCTTGAAAAACAAAAAAGGACCAAAAGACCAGATGAGCTGAAAAGACAATTATTAAAAATGACTGACACTTTATCACTGCATGAAGACATATATGGTTCTGCTTAAGAAATCAAAATGTTCGTAAGCACTCCTGACAGACATACTGAGGTTTGTTACTAACTGCTGTCAAGTACAAAGACGGTTAGCAAGGCCGTATATGTCTTCTGTTAGAAATCTTGTTAAACATGTACCCACTTTTGAACACACAACACTGCTGTAGAGTGGCCATGAAACTGCTCAAGGGAAGGTCTTTCATCTACATACCACACTTGGCCCAAAAAACTACCCACTCTATTCATCAATGTGCACGGCGCACACACATGCTTTTACCACCTCATTCAGCTTTTTTTAAAAACACACTTTGTTCAGGATTCCATTTCATTTTTCAGCCCCATGTTTGAGCTGTGGGCATTTCTGTGTTCATTCATCTAAGTATGCATGAGCAAATTTGGAATGAACTTCTCTTCATTGTTAGTCATAAGATAAATCACTTTTATAAAATGCTGACCTAAAAATAACTACGCTAATCTTTACACTATGCCATAATATGTGGATGGTAAATTGCTAATTAATGAGACTGCGTTTGCAGTGAATACAGCAGGGTGGAACGTGCTTAAGTGAAACCACGGCTGTTCTCTTGTGATTAAATAAAAAAAGTCATTTTTGTGTCAAAGCAGTTGGAAACAATTGAACAATCGCTGAAAACCAAATAGGTCCATTGTTAGTATGTCTTCAGTGGCTTGTTGTTAGGTAGCTCTGTTGAACAAATCTCGGTCTAAAGAAAATAAATCCATTTCCTCCTACTCAACATATTATCACAATGTCTTCCCTAGTGTCACGGCCTTCGCCTCCTTGTGCTGATGAAGTGTCTGATTTGTGGTTATCCAAAAATCTACCAAGCTGCTTAAATCCTTCTGAGACACTCAATCACTGTGAGTGAATGCAGAGCACTGATAGGGCCCTGTACTTCATTCAATATGTGGGGGAGGAAGAGGAGAGAAAAGCTGTAGACATACAGCAGCACACGTGTGTTGCACTGATCACGACAACAGCTGAATCAAATTCACCAGTACCACCAACAACACTCTTTTCAGGGGAGTGCAGATGGAAGAAGACAAACGAAAAACAACAATATCCAGATTTTGCTCTCTATCTCAAGAGCTGTAAACACCAGCAAACAGCTTTACAATGAGCTGTACGAAAGAATCACACTTATTGACAATCTCACATCCTTTATTACACCAATGCCAAGAAAAGACAAGCTGCAGAACACAAACACAATTAAAATTATTGGTTTTGTCTTGTTCATTCTTGAAGCCCTGATCAGCAAGAGGCTTTTGCAATCAATGATGCCATGTTATAATGAAGCCCCAGGGGTCCGTCCTGAAAGTTCAGGAGTTCTAGCTCAGACAACTAAACTCTCTCAAAGTACAACCCAACATACTGTGCTATAAAGCACAATGGTGAGGAGAGTAAGACTGCTAGTTTAATCGAAACTACTGTGACCTAAAGGTACTGTGGGGTACCATCATGAGCAGTGATCCTTCATCACAATGGCAGCATTAGCTCTAAAAATAGGAACTGGCTCTGAATCAATTCTACACAGTTTGCCTAGACAAAAAAGACAAAAAAAAAGCCCTTGGTCTTTCACTAATGTGCTCTCAGGGGCTGTCTGGGTACCTCCATGGTGCTGGGATTGGCACATGAACTGGCATCCAGAATTGCTGCAGGGTGCTGGACCCGATCTGTCAGGCTAGTTTAGAGAGCACTGGCTTTTGCAAAACCACTGCAGAGACAACTGGAGAGATCCTGATTATTGTGAAATCTGCATTTAAATAATGTATTATATCTTAACTGTATTCATAAATATCAAATCAGACATTGTTCATTTGCTTAATTTTATATAAATAATTTTTTTGTTCTCTTGTTAAATTGAAATTGCTTAATTTAATATAGGGAGTAGATGGAATGCCAATTGTCCCTCTGCATCCCGAGTGGTGATTATTAGTGCATCCCAGACAACAGGCCGAACCCCATCTTTTGTTATCTACCAGCCAGCTGTCCTGTGAAAGGTTTAAGTTCCACTTACCAAGGGTTTAATTGAACGGCATTAGTTAGGATTTCTGTAACAGACTGAAAAGGAACCTTCCTGAGATGAGGGGGTGGGAATTCAAAGAAGAGTGTGTGTCAGGGCTTAGGAGAGTTAATGGAAAGCGATGTGAGGTCAGACAGATTGACAGCAGTGATCGACAGATGTGGTAATGCTTTTCTAGCAGCTTAATGCAGCCTGGGGCTACATCTAAACATTTCTAATGATTGACAGTTTAATGTTTGTAATGAGCATATAATTAACCAAAGCCATAAATAAATAATAAAATTACTGTTTAGAGGTTTTCTTTGGTTCAGTATAAGGTTCAGTTGTATTATTTGAGGAATAATTGTATAAACCATGTGATGGGACAAATATGTCCAGTGGCATAGATTTGACAAAAGTTCCTTTACATTTGATGACACAATTTGTAGGAAAAGTTATTTCTGACGGCGCACACTGTCCACATTTTAAAAATACATTGCAACACATTTAACTTCGATCAAAATATTGCAGCTTCAGCAATTTGAATGTTGAACTTGGCCACGATGTGACTTTGCTCATATTTTGAGTTGTTCAGGAACACTCACAATGTAAAAAGACTTTGCACACTCCCAGATAAAGTATACTGGTTTGTCACCACAAAAGAAAATAACAAGAAAATAGGTGAGAAGATTATACTTGTAAATACAGAACAGAAAGCATCCCAAGGAGCCCATGATGAGAGAAAAACTTTGCTTTACTGCTTTTTGTGCTTGCATGGATGATTATGTTATTTCTCTCATACTGTTTCAAGGTTCAATTTATTGTCATTACATGTATATACATGAAATGAAATCTGTACTCAGGACCGACAATGTACGTCATAAAAATTCCTATAAAATTAGTCCTACATTAAAACCCGATACCCAAACCTGATAATAGACATAATAATTTGTCAACATCACCAACATCGCCATCATTATGTTGAACTGCAATAAAGAATTACTATGGGGTTTTAAACAGCTGTATTACAAATAGAAAAAAATGAAGAAAATCTGTGAAGGGGAAAACTATTTCAGTGATTCTGGGAATCCCTGTGATAACACAGAAACAGAGTGAGATATACACGGGTCACATGTGTGAGTAATTTTTAATTCTCCAGTACACATGACAGATTCCCTGCAGACGGCCGGGCTCAGGAGGAGATGTCGTTTCAGCTGTCCCTACTGACACATCTAACTCTGCTGGAAAGCTGAGACAATCAAATAGAGAGGACAGGGAACCCCTGTTCTTATGTAATGCAAAGTTGTAATCATGTGTTTTAGCTTTAACTGAGGAGGCTTGGTAAAATGGGATAATGCTGACTATAAACGACTTTAGAATTTGTAGTACTTAGTTCTACAGCACATATACACACACCTTTCTGGCAGAAGTCGGTTTCTCTAGATATGCGATGTAAAACATACACAGTACAAGTATAATATGTAAACACTGTTACAAAACATTAGTGATTTCACAGTCAACCGGGGATTTCAGAAGCAAAGCATCTGTAAGAAGGTGTGCTTAAACAAAACAAGGCTGAGTCTCCAGGAGCATGCTTAGTAATCTGAGGAAAGGAGAGTATGAGCAGAGGGAGCAGAATAATCTGTTCTGTACAACGGAAGATACTCCCGCCTGCCTGTGTGGATTTGTCATACCTAAGGGAATGTTCACATCGAGAATGTTCACATCGAGAATCGTTGCTAGGCAGAAATGGTTTCTACTACTGCACACAGTTCAGTGGGAAGCTGCTTGCACTCAGCAGTAAGGTGTCAAGGCAGATCTAGCCGAGAACTGATAGCAGTAAAAATGTTGCATTAATATAACCCATTCTGAAAGATGATAATACAAGAGCATGTTAAAGTTGACATCATTTTTTTGTTTAAATATGGTTTTAATGGGGCAAACAAAACTGACTCTTGGGTCATAAATTATTTACTATTTACTGAGACCGTTGGCTGGCATGTCTAGCCCGGACTGTATCTCTTTCAGTTTGTCCACTTCATTGGTTGGTAATTTTATTCTATCAGCATCTGAAATCAAATAGTGTGCACATCACAAAGATGCAGGAGGCATTTCTCTCATTACGTGAAGAAAAAAAAAACATTAATGCCATATGAGAAGTAATGGACTGTTATCATGGTGGATAATCTTTTTCAAGGATTATCATCCTGATATTGTAGGCTGAGAAAACACTGAATTTGGCATGCTTACCATCGTGATCCACTAAACTGCAAAATTAACTGGTGTATAAAAATAACATTGCAAAAGGCTGCAGAGGAGCCAGAAACATTTCATGAAAATGTAGTGATTTTTGTCAAATTGAGTCTTACGGCTATGATGACTCACTTTGCAGTAAGTAGCATTTGAACACAATCTTTTTAGGTGATGGTTTCACACAGGTGCTGACACAAGTTTATAAATAAATGGTTTCAACTCTGAGGAAAATTCAATGGATATAATGGCATGAAGCTGCTATGTGTAATTTCTAAGCTTTTAATATTTTGAAATGTCAAACCAGGTCAGTCAGTGTATACGCACACTATAACTCAACATGTGACCAAAAATATAGGGCAGAAAATAGCAGGTAGAATATGACACATTACATAACGATGTTACAGAAACAGAATTTATATGAACAGGATGAATAGGATGAATAAGGAACGGAGAAGTGGTTTAGACTAAACTATTCACAAAAGATAAGACTGTGAAAAGAATCAAAAAGCCTAAAACACACAGCACGCCATCAGTCATGTGGTCCTGGCTTTTTGCTGCATTTCTCAAAGTTTGTCAAGCATGAAAGAGAAAATTTCCCTCTGCATTAAATTTGCAAGAATGACCACAGCACCCCAGAAATGCACTAAAAGCTTCAGCAAGCATATCATTGTGAACAGAATAGCCTACTTTTATGGCTAAGTCTTTCCCTGACTATTCTGCACACACAAACACAAAGGTAACATTTTACTATAGGTAAAGACTTACATCTACTGTATTTTCAGGTGCCTTCAGGATCAGTTAAATTGTTATAAAAACACCACAGCAATTTTTGACAAATTTGAAAGAGCGCAGTACACTCTGATGTGAAATGAGACGTTCATGAGAAGGAAAGCTCCAGACATGGCCTTAAGAGAACTTTTAAGCAAACAAACTTTCACATTATATTCACACACTAAACCAGACAGTTCAGGAAATATGTGCTGAATGTTGTTGAGAAACAACTTTTATGGGATCTAAAGTGACAACAGCACAATTCTAAAGAATGTCTAAGAGGCTGAGGACAGTGGAGATGGCCTCCTACTCCCTGTCACTACCATGCAGTCAGAGTGCAATCCCCCTCCAGCCTGCAGGCAAACACACAAACACACACACACACAAACACACACACACACAAACACACATTTCATACATACAGAAAAACAAACGGTGATTGTACAGGAGCATCAAACTAAAATGTGCACAAGTGATAGAAACATAAGCTGTAATGCATAATCTGTGGTTTTATCAGATACTTTTGTCTTAAATTAAGCTGTGTGAGGCAGCAAATATAAAGATTCACTTTGCATGCAAGTCTGGAAAAAGCAGCAACAGAGCTTATGCAACACGAAAAGGAATCATCCCTTGGAAAGAAGGGAGAAAAAAAATTAACAATCAATGAAAGAAAGCGCAGCATGATCGAGCAAGGAAAAGAATGAATGAACAGCAGGAGTGATGTTCTGGTAGTCCACCAGTAGTTACATTTACAGCACAAATAAATACTACAGGGAGGTTCTGAGTGAATGCCACATGCACACACCCCTGAACATGTCCATTGTGGGCTCTGCTATGAGATGGAGAGGCCACGAAGAGGTCACTGTGTCGGTGTGACTAAAATCCACAGTTTCAGCCACCCACTCCATGTGACACTTGACTGGCTCAGGGTACACAGTCACAGCATAAATGGTGATGCCCAGAAATATTTCCACACAGTACAACAAGAATATTAAAAGAAAATACAGGCAAAAGACATTATCTCTGCAGGTAAAAAAAACCATATACATATAAACATATAAATATTTTATGCCTTTAAGATACAGACTAGTTACAACTAAACTATAATGGAGTGTTCCCTTACTTTCCAGGGGCTTTTAGGTAGGATTATGGATTTTTAATTGTGAGCTGTCTGAAACTATGCATTTTGTCTAATTTTGGACTGCCATCATTGCAATATTCAGGAGAAAATGTTATGGTTGGATGAGTGCTGTCTCCAGCAGCTCACTGAGTTACTGTAGCAAGTCCATTCCTCTCAGGATTACTTTCTCTTACATTTAACCGTTTTCCTCCTCTCACTGAGCTTATCTTTGACAGCTTTATTTTTTGGGCTGTCTGCACTTCAGATGCCCAGAGATCAGAACACTTTCTCACTCACTATGACTATTTCTTTACCAGCAACAAATGATGCTATACAGACTAGAGCCCGACCGATTAATCGAGCCGATTATAGGGCCTCGCTGATTAATCGATTTCAGCCAATATGTAGCCGATTTATTAACTTTTTTTTTTTTTTTGGTGCGGAGCTTCTGCTTCACTTGTGTGCGTGTGTGCTGGCCGGAGAGTTAAAGGAATAGTAAAGCCTGTCAGTTTCACTTTCACTTCTGCTCTGGCACTCATGCTACGTATCACCCACCACACACACACGCACGCACGCACGCACGCACGCACGCACGCACGCACGCACGCACACACAATCACAGGATTCACAGAACATGCTCTGACAAGGATGGACCGGTGGTCCCCCGCTCAATCCAGCTGGTCTGTGTGCTGATGTCAGCATATCAATTGCCTCTATATGTGTGCTAAGTTTTAAGTTAATCGAGTATACAGGAATGGAAAGGAAATTCCTGATTTGCCCCATCTCTTATTGCAAAAACACATTTTTGGTGACCTTGACCTTTGATCTATATTCACCAAAATTTAATGGGATCTATTCCTGACCACCTCACACATTTCCTGAAAATTTCATGGAAATAGGTCCAGTAGTTTTGAGTAAAGTTGCTGACAAACAAACAGACAAAAAAAAAAAAAAACAATACCCTTGCCTCCACTTTGGGGAGCGAGGTAAAAATCTGACTACAATAATGCAACAGGTGACCCAGGAAGAAACACTGCCTAAAAATACCATATGATGCAGATAGTCAGCCCAAGTAAAGGCAGGAAAGTTTGGGTAGCTCTGTTTTTTTTATTTATTTAATAACACAAAATTCAGATGAAAAGCATGGAATGTGCCAAATGAAGATCACCCATTAAAAAAACCTGCCATGATGTAATAAAACTGATTTACAAAGTTTGGGTGACAAAGATTGTAAAAAACTTTTCAGTAATAATAATTAATTCTAAACACTTAATCATGTTAAAATCCTATTCTGGTATAATCTGAGGCAAAACCTCTCCTATCCCAACATATAGTGATCATGGCAGACCACTAAAATGAAGTACTACAACCAAAATAAACCCCAGTTGTGTAATCCTTGGCATTCCTACCACTTATCGCTACATTCTATTTTTTTTTTTTTTTTTTTTTTGGACAAACTGTCAGATTAGACCAGGCAAAGAGCAACAAGAGAGGTCATCTCTGGAAACCAAATCTATATAACTCCAAATACCTAAACATCACTTCCCACTCTTGTGACAAATATAAAACATGACCTCTTCTGTGCTTCTCATCGACTGGAAGACTGGAAAGCAGTAGGCTTGAGGTGAAATAGTAGATAAACAGGTCGGACTGTGGGCAGATCATCTGTATCCAGATGCAGCTGTGGATGTACTCTATTGCTAAATTTAGCACCTGAGTTGGGGATAGCCTGAGGAAAAACGTCACAGTTCCCCTGGCTGACACACATGCTGCAGTGATGTGGATAGTTGCAAAAAAAAAAAAAAAAAAGGTCATTTCATATGTTGTGTTTATTACAGGTTTAGCAGAGAGGTTTAGCACAACAAAGTCTAAGAGACATACCATCTACACCATCTAGTGGTGATGTGGCTGTTATTTTTAGGCACTTGTCAAAGGAGGTTCTAGTGATGAAATGATGGCTGAGTGAATGAAATCTTCCAACTCTGATTTTTGTTTGTTGGCCTATACGTTTGGATTTTGTGCTCTGCATAACGATTCTCTGCTTTCATTTGGTTTGTTGTTTCTGGTCAGTACTATTAATGAAAATGACAGCACTGATAATTCTGGGGTCTTACAGAGCTATTCTGGCACATTACTTGTTTCTATTGATAGTTGACTTTGGTTTCCTTTCAGTAAATTAAGCACATGTTTCAAACAGGTACTTTTTGAGCATTTTTGCGAATTTAGGCCACCTACAGTTTTTTCAAAGATTTTGACATGTTATATGATACAAATGACATGTTTTTGATGCTTCTGCCCTCTAGTGGACAACATTAAACAATGCACTTTTACTCAAAAGTTCCAACTGATTCTTTCTTCAAAGGGTGACATGCACACATCAAAACCTTTGACAATGATCAGGAAATGTTTATGGTGTTATGGTAAAACGTCCATGCATGAGCCCTTAAGTGGAGGTCAATATGATGTCCATTAGTCTTAAGTCCCTTCATAAATCTATATTCCTTCAGTCACATACCACTAATGGAAGAAACCAGGCTTCCAGTATTTCCTCACCTCTCCTTAAACTTGCTCTCTGGCTCTTTCACTTGAAGGACATGAAGACTAGGGAAAGTTTTCCGTTGTCCAAATAGGCCTGACATGGTAGTATTTTGTTTCAAGGCCTACACAACGCAAATAGTCTACGCTTTTTCTTGAACTAAAGGATATCCATATACCACCTTAAATCTGCACAAAAGTATCTGCTTATTTACAAAGCTCACTAATATTTATTTACGCTGACAGGTAGTTGAGTATTTCACTGTATATGTAAACATTTCAGGTGGAAAATGACTCTGAACAAAAACACTTGTTCTCTCAACAAAAAGGGATTATTTACATCAGCGTGGATATTTGCCAAAGGAAAGCCAAACAAAAAACACAGCGTATATGTAACACAAGACCAAGTAAGTGTAATGGAAAAAACACAGGGGAAAAATAATATTTAAAAAATAGCTTCCGTGTTTGTTGAAAAAGGTGTCTGCATTGCAAAGCACACTTAAATACGATCAGTAACCATGCCGGCCTGCGTACCTGACCACAGACCTGAAATAATGATGAGTTTGAGTCAGAGGTTGCATGTACTTGCTGACCCAATTGCAGCACTAATTACAGAATTGCAGGTGATCACACTACAAGACACAGTGAATGCTGGCAGGATTTCCTCTATTTGAGCAGCTAATACTTCTGTGGTAAACCGATAACAAAGGCTAAATACAGCACAGAAATAAAATATATTACACTACACCTGCCTGATTACAGTTACCTCGCTTTAACATGGATACCCATTGTAGGAAACTGTAAATAAAGAACTGCACAAGCTCTTTGCAATATTAAAGTCCCTTTCTACATGCACACTCCAAGCTGCAACTAAGCTTGTCATGGGCCAGTGCCTGAGTTTTACATCACAGGGAGGTAACTATGGACAAGGTAAGATGCCAGTGGTGGTGACATTCAACACTGCCAGTAGACAACAGTAAAACTTGGTCATCCCAGACATGGTAACCGCAGCCAACCATAGCTACGTTCCAGTCAATGGTGCAGCTCAAAAACAACAGCAGTCATGCCTGTGTTTGGTGAAAGCTATCCATGTTCATGATAATAATAACATCGGCAAAACAGACCTTAATAGCCAACACAACAGCCGTTAAACCTTGCTGCACAAGTTCAATCTTTTGAGGAGCAACAGTGCATTAAATAATATAACTGCCTTCATGTTACGGTGTTTAAAATTGTATGTCTGCTGCTGGTGTTTATGGTGCTTCTAAAATTCACTATGAGAGCTTGTTTATATGCAAATTCTGTTTCTCTCTGCCGAGGTTATGTAGCCAGTCCTCTTTGTCAGATCATCTGCCTGTCAACAGGATTATGCTAAAACTACCTGACCGATTTTCATGAAAACTTGGTAGAAAGGTAGGTGGATCCAAACGAGGCAATTCTTTCACACTGAACAGCCACAAACTAACTAAAAACAATAACAGTTATATGAAAAGAGAAATGACCAACCGACACATTAGAGGACCTCTGTTACCACAGTCAGTATCATTAACCAGTAACCCCAAAGGACGGAAAGGAGGAAAACATGGCTCATAATTTGTTGTGTTTTTGGGGACTAATAATATTGAGGAATGAGAAGAAAAGTGAACGGCTGGTGGAAATCTGCGCTTGTTGAATGTCTTTCACTTTCATATTCCATTCGGGCCAAGACAGCTTTTAGTATTCATCTTCAGTCACCTAAAACTGTGACCTAAAAATGCTCACCAGAGAATGACAATAACTGTCAACTGAGCAACATCACAGCTAAGATGCTATCATTTATGTATATTTTACTGACATATCTCAACACTTTAAATGTTTCTGTGCACCAACAGGAATGCATGGCCGGAGATGAAGTGAGATTACCCCTGCGTTGAAGGGGAGAAGAAAAGGAAGTGTGAGTGAGATTTTAAGGGGCCAGGTAACTCCTTACGGAGCAGTCTGTCCTTCCCATGTAGTTGGGCAAATATGCCACCGACCTAGATGATGAAAATAAAACCTGAGCCCCAGTACTTTTGCATGAGTGCAGTCTGACCAGAGGACAGAGCAATACAATACTGATATTAACAGAGAAGGAACAGAGAGATGTTCCAACTGCTCATTTGTTTCCAATGACATTTAATGTCACAAAATAATTAGAAAGATATAACGTGGCTGTTTTGAGGACGACCAAATATAAAACACATTGCAACAGTAGCTCAATCAGTCCATAGAAAAACTTTTAGCAAGTTCACAACACTTCAGAGGACTTGAAAGCATCTGAGCTCCTCTGACAACAAAGTTTCTCTCACCTGCTGATTCTCAGCACCCACCAATGCCTCTGAAGTACCTGAATCCCTGTCTAGCTCTGCCTCTCTCTTACCTGTACTTCATGCCTGTCTGAAAAGACACACACTCTTCCAGGGCCAGGCCATTCATCTTCAGGAAGTCCTCCATGTTCTTAATCTGGGCAGCTATTCTTTGTTCCCGGAGTTTCTGCAGCTCCGCCTGGTCAGTTGGCCTTGCCGGCGGCTGATTTAGCCCCTGGTCCGAGTGGTAGCGGTTTATCCCGCTCCGGATGCTCTCGCTGTATGACATGGACAGCATCTTGCCACTTCCACTGCTGCTGCTCTTCCGAACACCGGTGCCTGGCGCTGCCGGTTTGGGGATCTGCAGGTTTTCAGGAGGACAATAACTGGACCTGCGCCTCCCAGGGATCCCCCGGGGACCACCGGCATACCCACCCGCAAACATGCCCCCCCCTTCTTCTCCTCCTCCTTGTGATGCTGAGGCAAACCGTGCAGTTAAGAGCCAGAATAAAGTAGGGACACGGACGGAGCGAGGAGCCGGCAGGGTACAGCCACCTCCTTAAATAGCACCTGCTCCCATAAAAAAGAGCTCTCCTGCTTGGGGCAGCACACGGCCATGCATCCTGTAATCAGAGTCGCACAACATAGCCCAGCACCACCCTCCCCTGACAGGTACACAATGGCAGGGTTACACGGGTAGGGAGCATTCAGGTGACTTGCTGGTGATTAAGGAGCAGAACCAAAGGGGGAACATGCTATCTATGGAGAGCAGACATTCAAACATGCACCAAGCAACAGGAGGTGACTCATTTCTACACTAACTTTTGATTCTCACTGGAGGGAAAGTCTCAAGACAAAGTCTGACAGTAGTCCATACAATAATTTGTGTCCAGGCCACAGAAACAGTCACAACATTTGCACTTGGGGAAAAAATTGCTAGGAATAATTACATGTTATTAAACTTTCATTGAATTGTTATTTTTTTATCCCATCTTTATTTATTTTGTTTTGCTTTCTTTTTGTTTCTTGAGCTGGTAAAAACAAATTTTCCCTTGGAGATAAATAAAGTTGTTCTGTATTTGTATTTGTTATTAATAAGCAAACACTTCATAGTACAGTACAACAAATGCACATTTGATCTTTAAGTTCATGTTGATTCTTTGGTGTCCAGGGTTCCAGGGAGCCAAGAGCAACCACACTGGCTGCTTAAAAATACAGTTTTCCAGCTGTATTGTCTTCCTCGTTGCGGCACACTTGTGCTTCTTTAAATAACAGTAACACATACTTCATCACTATGAATCTGCATGAGTAGTATTATTCTGAATGTATTCAACAGAGGGCAGCACTGTGCAAGAATGCAACTTGATGCTGAAGGTGCTAGTCTCCAGTAGTGAGCACTGACCACACAAGCTACTTTCCTGGTAATGGAAATTGCATTTACAGTGCAGCTTACACTAAAACAGTATTCCCATCTAAAAAAAAAAAAAAAAAAAAAAAAGTGAATATTATACATTTAAATTTACCAAGTCTATGAAAATTCCTCTTTTGATAAAACAAAATACAATTTATATATACACAATAAAACTCTCAACACATCTTAAAACTACATTTTGATTAATATTCACATGTCACCAAAACATGCTTCATTTTTATGTCGATAATATTGAGATGTAGGATCATGTTTATAATCTTAAATTTACAATATAATTTTAAAGACTACTGATCAAGGTAAAATTTGCATTTAAATAAAAACATTGCTAATTTCCAATATCAAGATGACACTCAGCAGTGCATCTACTCTTCCCAATAACAATTATTTTACTTGTAACACGCAGTCTCTTCTTTCCAACCACTGGACAAAACACCCCACAGAATTACCACAACACTGACAATAAACTCCTCCGAAAAGTATTATTTTTAGTGGTAACAACCTAAGTGTGTACATATATATATGTATATATATATATATATATATATATATACATATATATATTAATATTATGACACCGAATTAACTGCCAAGCTGTTCTTATTCTGCCATTATACAGTCACTGACATAACTCCGGTCTTTCATAACTTCTACATTAATTGTGGGATATCATCAGAGTTCTTCCAAACAGCTGGTATCCCTGCATCAATGCAGAACAGATAAATACAAGAGGAGACTTCAAGCTAGGCAGCATGCACCTACACACCCACGCTCTCGCCTCATCACTTTGCCAACCCGTCATACACAAAACATACAAAAACCGCCACGCAAATCTTTCCTCAAACTCACCCGATTTCTTGGGGGTCGGCTCATGAGCAAGGTTGTGGGGTTCCAGTCTCCTCTTATAAACACACACTGCAGACAGTGATGAAGCGGATCCACCCAAACTGGGAGTGTCTTACGAGGAAACGTCTAAACCAATTAGTGAATAAGAGAGTGCATCCCTTCCCTCCCCTCACCACTTGGACCATACTCTATCAACACAACCAACACCTCCTCCCCTCGCTGTGAGATCTCAAGAAAGAAATCCATTTATGTCGTTTAGTGGCCCGTCTTGTTTCTGCTAACGGCAGCAAATAATATCAGCACTGAATTATTCACCAAAGCTTTTGCACTAAAAGCCTGTGATTGTTGTTCCACAGGAAAGAATTCTAAGAGCTGGACACTAATGAGGGCCTGAGTGCACATGAAACACACAAACGTACACAATCAAGCACACACAGTGTACATTTAGACACACAAAAAAGGACAAACCACAAAACATATTTAAGTACGATCTAACCAAGCCATTGTGAAAACCACATCAGTTAAGCGTGCTGCAGAGCCTCAGTAACCTTGTGTAAAGTTCAAGGTCACAATCAAGAATGACAAACATGACCATGAGCGCAGAGTAATCATGCAGTAAGTCCGTCCAGACATTCTGAGTTGGTCTTGTTAATTACATATCCCATTTTTTCATCAGTTCCATTGGATAAGTCACTGAGGATCAGAAATGGGTGCATTCATATAAATATCTAAATTACACATGAAATTATTACAACGTACATATAAACCACAAATACTCACCACCTGCCTCTGACTACGTATTGTATTTTTGGTGCTGTGTACTCTCAAATTGCAAACCTGGACTAAAAATCTTCCAAGCCCAGTAAACTCTACCTTAGAGCTGCAATTCATCAATTTACAATGTCAGTCTAAGCACTCTGAAGTGCAAAATGCTGCCATTTAAAGATCCACTATATGTGTGATAATATTGTGGATTTATTGACACCATGCAAACAGTGTGTAAAGAGGGCAGAATTAAAACCCCTACATTTTTTGTGGGAAATTTTGTGTTATTTTGATGCTTTTTTAAGTTTTTATGGTTAAGATGGAAAAAATGACACATTTCAAGATGATCAGTATTTTGTGTATTTTCCTGGAGAATACAGGAAGTAGACTAAACTTACTGTCATAAGTCATAATCATTTTGACCAAACTGTGCAGCCCTACTCCATCTAGTGAATCTTTTTTGATTCATCACACAGTTTCGCGCAGATATAGGACCAGGAGCAGCAATGGTACAAAAGTTTGACAATCATTTATACCCATTTTAAATGGCCAGAAAATAGCCAGCTGAATTAAGGTGTTTGAACTTTTTTCTCATGTATAATATATGTTATTTTACAAAGAGCTCAACATTATGACAACATTTCAAGAATGCAGCTCTTGAACCCCTCTTTTTAATATTATCCTTTCTCAAGGGTGGCTGCTCTCCATTAACTGGTTCTTTCAGGGAAAATGGTTTTCATAATAATCCTTCAATGTGACTGTTTAGTGTCTATCTAATATAAAGATACTACCCATGGTACCATTCATTAAGTTATTTTAGACCACTGAGATTTTATCCTAATTAAATTGTAAATAAAAACTCATGCATCTTATGTCACACATCTTTTATTCCCTTTACAATGGCAGGTTTTTGAATGTTGATCTGCTCGTTTTTAGAGCGTCTGTTTACTTTGTTTTTTTCTTTCTTCTCCATAGGGGAGTTAAATTCCACCAATAAAAGCATAATGGTCAAGAGCCTGTGACCTTCATCATCAGAAAAGCACTCAGTCCCCTGAAAACTGTAAAATGGTTAACGACAGAAGGAGCCGGAAATACTTTGCTAAAAGCATTCTTAGCACAGATTCATCAAGGCTAAAGAGATCTCACACATCTCTGACACTGGACCATAAAACCCGACCTTTTAAAAGTAAAATGTGGTTTAATTTTTTGAAAGGTGTTGGATCAGTGAGAGCTCATTTACAAATGTGAATGATGTGTGAAAGTAATCATGGTTACTAATATAATGTACCAGTTAAAACGCTGAAAAGACTGAAAATGGACTTCGTTTCCCAGCATTAGCCTGTTCTGTTGTTGGAGTCGGGGGCTCAATCGATCCCCCTTGTGTAGACCAGGGGAGCAGCTACTGGGACTGTTTGCACTTTAAAAGGACAGAAATGTGCAAGGCGCCAAGATAAAAATCCAATAGTGAGCTCATTACAAGCACATCCACACAGTCAGGGATTTTTTTTTTTTTTTTTTAAATGCTGGATCGGCAGAACAGGTCCTGATATGAGATGATAAAACATGATCCTTCTTGGAGCGGCTGAAAAACAGACCATCTAAAAGCTCACTACTGGAAGAGTGAGAGTACCAGCTCGCATAACACTAAGAATATCATCTCACCCAAACAATGATCAAAATGGTCTGTCTGCCTTCCTTAACAAGACAAAATGTGCTGAACTCTCCAGAGGTTGAGAAGGCGTACTCAACAGAATATAATGACATGATTATCGAAGGAAATTACTTTCTGCTTTATCGAGTTATCATAATCAATCTAATGTCTGAGAATCAGCTCTGTAAAATGCTTGGAAAAGCTGTTCTAGTCACATGCTAAAGGTACGGTATGTCTCAAGTGTCGCTTGTGGAGAAAAAAGTAAAACACAAAAAAACAATTGCACTCGGTTATTGTTGATTCAAAGGTTTTCTGAGCAACCTTGCAACAAAATCCATCACCACCCCTATCAGGTTTAAGCGGGATAGTGCATTGCCAGCTAAAGAGTAGATGATAAGTGTCTGTACTGCAGTGGTTTACTAATGGATGCACGGTTTTAAATGACAGAACAGCAAGACACTAGAGCAAGGTTATTATAATGAAATAAAACCTGTTTCATAGGATGACAAACACAAATGCTTTAGAGGAATACTGTGCACATTCTGCAATGTACATGTGTACAAAAAGATATATGAAGAAAAGTGCTAAAGTGTGCTCTGGCAGATACAGACAGACAGGTACCTGTAGAACTGCAGCTGTCGTTTGGGGCTCCCATAACGAGCGCTGAAGACGGCAGGCCGAAGGAAAAGACAGGAAAGCTTCAGTTAATATAAGCAGGAAAGGGAGGAAATTAGTAGTAGTGAATAGGAGACACAGACACAAAGGTGACAAGGAATGGTGACTGACTGCCAAAGACGAGGAAATGTAGAAGGAGTGGAAATTTACAAGAACAGATCAACAACAACAAACACAGACATGATGTGGAATTGTCAAACTGAAGTGTAAAGTTTCATCTCTGTGTCTGTGCATCTAATAGGCTAATCACACACTGATGGAGTGATCTTTTATGAAGAGGCAGGGCTGCAATTAATCATTATGTTCATTGTAGATTACTTTATTAACCCCCCAAGCAGAGGCAAGGTGTATTGTTTTTGGTTCAGGTTGTTATTTTTAACATTCTAGCAGCAAAACTATTGGTTGAAATTGGGTTTATAGATTGACAGTGGCCCAGAATAGATTTCATTACATTTTGGAAACAGTAGGTCAAAGTTCAAATATTTATGTAATTTATAAAAACAATTTTTTTCCCCCATTTACTTAAAATGGGTGAAATTTCAAATGTCTGTAGCAGCAAAACTATTAGTTGAATTCATACCAAACTTGGTTTATAGATTGCCGGTGACACAGAATAGATGTGGTTAAGTTTTGGGAAAAATTGGTCAATGTTTAAATTTTTTTCTGAATTAAAAAAAATAAAATACAAATTCCCCATTTATTTATAATGGGCGAAATTTCAAATGTCTCTAGCAGCAAAACTATTGGTTGAATTCATACCAAACTGGGTTTATAGATCGCCAGTGACCAAGAATAGATTGGATTACATTTTGGGAAAAGAAGGTCAAAGTTCACTTTTTTTTTTAGATCTTTTTCTTCTCCCATTTACTAAAAATAGGGTGAAATTTCACGTCTATAAAAACGTCAATTTTGTTTCAATTTACTTCAAACTTGCCACATATATAGAGGCAATTGATAAGCTGACATCCGTACATGCAAAGACATGATGACATCAGTTGGATCAATGCCAAAATAAGCGAATATATGTGCAAGGGGTGGGGTTTGTTGTTAGAAACAGGTAAGTAACCAGAAAACATATCTATGGGCGTCGGAATGAGAGAACTTTTACTTTTATCTTCAACAATATAAAAAAACAAAAAAACAAAAATAGTCCTCAACAGTTATTCATTTATTTAATTGTTGGCAACTAATTGTTGGCAACATAAAAAAAAAACCTCTACCTCTAAAGAAAACACAACCATATGGAGGATCTTCATTCTAGATAATAGTCTTTCAATTTTATCACAACATTCAGTAATGTTTTCCCTCTAAACTCTGTCTTTTTTTGTTCATATACAAATTTGCAAAACACCTGCTCATAACCGTTTGTCCATACTGAGGTGATGCTCACACAAATTCCCCTCGCTTCAGTTTGAGTCTCGATCCTTGCACTCGGCCAGCCTCTGTAAAATTTTAGTCAGATTTCTGCTGTCACTCTAGGGTTGTTATCACCCTTCCTGAACCACTCAGAATGCCAGGTATGATACTGACTCATGAAATTTTCACTCCTTTTGGGTGTGCTCACATTACCTCTTACAGAATGCCTTACGGGTAGCTGGTGCTGAAATGGATTCTTCTATCCCTCCCTGGATACATATAGCAGCCCTATGGCACCTTGCCCTCCCCTTGTGTAGCTACAGGAGGAAATTACATCACCTACATGACCTTAATAATGGATAGATCAGTAGCAGGAGTCTAATGCGTCCCTCAGCAACACACATCTCCCATCTCAAGGCTGATGTCATATAGGGTTAACCTATGTAAGTAGCTATTATAGTTAAAAATATGGACACTGGTATGTGTATTATCCAAACGCCCTACAAGAGAATAAATGGCTTGCAGGGTGGATGGATGAATCAATAAATGCCCACAGGGGAAATAGTAAGAACATCACACCTTACATTCTACGAGATAGACAATTTTGGCAGGCTTGCTTCACAAAAATCTGAGAACCAGAGCAAAACTGAGACCTGAGAATGAAAAGGCTCCAACTGAAACCTAGGACCATTGTTCAAACAACAGCTTATCCCAGTGCACACAAACAGTTCTGAGCAGGTGCAAAGCACATCTACACATTGACAAGTCAGAGGTTATTCAGGAAAGATGGTTTTGAGAGAAAGCAATGGAAAAAATGAAATAATGCTGTCAAACTGAAAAACAATGTTAGTGAGTAAGCACAGGAATGACACTCCAAAGGAACATAAGCTTAAGAGTGCTTGAGAAGGAGAGTGAAACAGATACTTTTTCATGACACAGGCACAGAAGTCTCTGATGCCACATACTGGTGAAGCATCAGAGTGCAAGATCTGTACAAGTTTGTCAAGAGTGACAATAGGTGGTTTCCTGTAGTTTCCTTTCAGTTAATACAACAATTGCTGAATGAAAAGTGCATTTTAAATACAATTTATTATTTTAATTATTATCATTAATATTATTAATATTACGACACAAAACGGAAAAAGAACAGTGATACCTTTTAGTGATTGTGCACCATGTTCTAAAAAACAAAAACAAAAACAAGACATTTCTCTACTTCACAGGTTGGAATAATGTGTATAAATAGTACCTCTAGCTTAGTTAAACTATAAATGTGTTGGATACAGGAATGGGTTGTGTCCTCAGAGGGAGATCTGATTAGACGGATAATGCTAAAGTCTATAGGAATTAACATAATGTAATAGGGGAACACATTACATCTGATAGAATGTGGAGCTTACTGGTCATTAATACATTGTGTTAGATTTTTTTTCATTATCTGTTTTTATTGTAAAAAAAAAAAAAAAAAGAAATATAAATACATTTTTAAAAATGTATAAAAATACATTTTGTTTTAAAGGATAGTCCAGGGATCCTTAAAAAGCAGGAGGTCAGATAAACTGAATTAAAGAACAGTAAAGTAAACTAACCTGATTGGTTAGGTCTTTATTATTGCCATATACAACAGGATTTATGCATGAGCTTGTATCTAAAATACAGCGAGGAACTTACCTGTAGATCATGCCTGGTGAGCCAGCCTGTCGGAGGGAGAGGCGAGCAGGTGAGTCTGTGGTTGATTCGGGATACATGGGGGCAGGAGGGAGGGGATGTGGCCAACCTGCCGGGGGAAGTGTTTCTCTGGGACCACAGGGTACAGTCTATCACCGCTTAGGGCCTCTAAAAAGAGAAAAGTCAGTCAGTCAGGGGTTGGAAATTTCATAGCAGCAACTGTATAACTGTAATGTTTCCAACTACTTGGGATGTGTTGGGCGTACGATGACAGCTCCTGCACAGCTTTGGCAGCACATCAGGTATTTTCTGTCTGTAGTTTTGCAGTGTAAGAAGGTGAAATTTCCTGCTGGCTCTAATAGTCAGTTTAAGTTAATTATAAATAAGTGACTCGTGTCCAATTGCACATATATTATTATTTTTTCAGTATTTATGTTACACATCTCAGCTAGTGCATCTAGTTCAATGGAAAAATCTACCAATTTTTTTTTTTATTTTTTTTTACTAACCATTAGAAAGTTGAATGATTGACAAGAGTTTACAGTTCCAATACATCACTGTGTATAGTTTTATTTTACCCGGTATTTTAACTATGGTTATCATAATATATGCTATAATATGCAAATATAAACTGGAAAACATAAAAATATGCACTTGTATTAACACCACAGAGATAATACTTCCTTCCAAGCCACTAAAACAATGGAGTGGTTAAGCTCTGATTATAATTTGCACGGTTCTACATCATTTCTCATTTCCTGACTCTTCTCTACTATCAGAAGAACGCAAGGATGCACAAATCAAGTGGCTGAACATCAATACTGGCCTTGTTGACTCCCATCACTTATTGGCAAATGAGACATCATGTTACCAATGGCAATGGCTGATGTATATCTGTCCTGTTATATTGAAGGTTGTTTCATACATTTGATATGGATTTGTGCACATTTAAAAACAGTGTGAAAAGAGCCTCAAAAACCTTAAACCACTTCTTTTTTTCTGATTGTTTTTTTTTTGCAAAGATTTCCTGTCCTTCCTTGACACAAAAGGGCAAATGAAAAAATGAAAAAATAAAATAAACACAAAATAACATTGGGAATTGAAAAATTGACATTTTTAAATAGTATGGGCCCAGAACTTCCTAATTAGTATATTGTTCAATAAAGGCATAAAAGGAGGTGCACAAGAATCCAGTAACTCACCTTACTGGGACTAAATTATTTTTTATTTACAATAAAACAACTACACAAAAAGCATCACAAACTAACTGGCAACAAGTCTACAATTACGCAGCATGAACATGAACTAAACATCAAACAATATGATAAAAAAAAGGGATTATTGAGGACCTCTTTCAAAATAAATACATACTTTGGCCACTAGATGGAGTCCAATCCCTACTCTGCAGACATGCGCTGAATGAATAAACCAGACCAGTGTAGCATCTGTACCTCCACCAGCTGTGAATTTTACTTTCTTTTTTGTAAAGTCTAAGGATTTAAGTCTGAAGCAGTGCAAACAACTACCAGAGAAAAGGGCAATTATAATATTCAAAATAGAATATAACTGCACTATACAATCTACGGGAAAATCCCACAGTGAGAAACAAATGGCACATACAGATACGAACTTCACACCTCAGGATCCTATAGCTCTGAAATGCTGTTCATATGTGAGCTCACAGCAGCAAACTATGGCTTATCTGGTGCTGAAAGCGACATGATTCTATGAATAATTCAAAGTGTCTGCCCAAGAAGCAGGCCACTGCTGTAGAGGGTTAGCTAGAGAGCTGGGCATCACCAAGGGTTACAAGTATACACAGATGCAATTAACACACATGTTAAATAGCAATTATCAGAGCAGGAGAGGAAAAGCACTGGCGAGGCTGCAGCCCAGTTTCCAGTGTGGGTAAAATGAGGAAAGCAGCAGAATGGCATCTATGTCAGCCTAACAGAACTGAGGGTTGAGCAGCCTCCTCTTCCCTATTTCACCAGTGGCTGCACTCACGTGAGTCATGGCTTGTAACTGACATCATAATGATAACATGAAGGTGACTTTCTCCTCCCATCAATTTCCAGGCAGCGAATAAGAAGTCCCATGTTCCCAAGGCCTCATTTAACGCTCCCTGCCCATTTATTTCATTCAGCCCAAAATGGGAAATCGTCATTCCCGCTTTAAGATGATGATGACATGACCCTGATGGGTAAATAGAAGATCTACTGCACTGCACAGCAAACTCCAACTGGATCATCTGTCACTACTGTGAATCAGAGGTCACAGGCGGTCAGGGGCGGGTAGTATGAAAGACGCCTTCTTTTGAGGCAAGCACTACTGCAGATAACCATTTACTCACTCTAGGATTATTAGCTTCTAGCATATACATATGAAAAAGCCTATAAAATAGATAATGTTTGTTACCCAATCCATAATATTGTTTGTTAATAAAACTTCTCACTTGAGCAAACACAAACTTACAATGAAGAAAAGTATGTTCCACAGCAAGAGCAAATTATAGGCTACTTATTTAGAAACAAAATTAGAGTAGTAAAATGGATTAAACAAGAAAGTTGGAATGAACAGACTTTTGTTTCATCAGTTTCAACAGAATAACCTATCTAAGTACAAATGCCTTAAGCTACAATTCTAAATTAAACTGTTCAAATTAAGTCACACTCAAATCCAACTTATTTGCTCAGCCACTGCTTTATCATTGTCTATCAGGAAAATTACAAAGTAAAAAGAAGATAAATGAAGATTACAGATGCAATCATGTTTGACACAAGGGCAAAATAGTGATCGAAACAAAAAACTGCATTAATGACAGCCCAAAACCATACAATCAAATACTTAGTGTATTACATCACAAATCAGAAAGGTCCTATGTACAGTGATGCACTATGGAGACGAATAGTGAAGTTAATCCTGGCCGGCTCAATTAGTGCACGGTTGTGTAAACCAGGAAAATTACCACATGGTGCCTCTAGGCTATAGTGCTTACTTTAACCACTCCACAGTGTAACGTAGTATGTTATCAGCTGTCTATGTGCTACTTGAACACTGCACAAAATATTTTACGTTACACCTGATCACTGAAGCACATTGTAGAGCAATGCAGCAGTCTCACAGGGACGCCTGTAGTGAGCTGCAGTTGGAAAGGATGCCGCTGACTGCAGCAATGCGGTACACTACAGACTCATCCTGGCTCAAGTTAGAGGGCTCAGATTTACTGCACTAATGGGCCAAGGTGCACTTTGCAGATTAAAACTGCAGACAGGGAGACAGAGGAAGCACGAAGAAAAACCAAGTGAGAATGGACTTGGCAGTGAACTGCAACTCTCCCACTTCCCCTTGTCTCTCTGTTTTAAATGTACATTTTAAAGTTTTAAAGATTAAAAAGGAAAACAAAAATGGGTGTGACTACAATCCCAAGATACATCCCAAGTTACAAGGTGTTCCAAGATAGACTGAAAACATCATCCAAAAAAATTTACATTTTGAAGAAGCTGTACATTTCAAACTCAAAAAGGCTTTATATCAAATACAGACAAATCAGTCTCTAAGCATCTTATGAACCTTCAGAATGGCATCTTCACTTGTATTTTATCTTCTCACAGGAGGTGCCTTGTTACTACACAGCCACAGCAACACAGCCATCTAACTGGGGATCATAACACACCCTAAAGCATCAACAGCTCTTCAAATACACAAAATTATTATCTTTAAGAATTTATCTACAACTCGATAGAATGGATATGATTTTTAAGAAATAGTAATTCTGATAAAAACTAATTTTGCAGACACTTTTTCTCTAGATTCCACTAACAAAGAAAAAACAGCAAGATATGTCATGGCTTGTAAGACTGAATATGCATGGTGTGATATATGGTTGCTTAATAAATATGAATGACTGCATTTGTGCTCACCCAATGGTTGGGTTATGATAGACTGATGGGTTTTAAAACTGTTCTTTTTCTTATATAATAGCCCAAACAGTTTTATGTCAGAAGTCACAGCAAATATAAAAGGCTGAAAGAACTGGAGTGACGTTGCCATGTAGTACCAGACAAGCCGAAGTCATTATAAGCACACATCTCCATAGTCATAGAGCTCGTATCATATACACCTAAGTCTCTTCCAAATAAAATGCAAAATTGAGTCACAAAAGGCTGCTCTTCATGCTTTCCATCCATAAATCCACCTACACCCAGCCTGAGTGAATTCCCTCTTGAGACAGGGCTTACGTGAGCAAAGGAAAGCAGGCAGGCAGGCAGGCAGGCAGTGCTGGCCTGGAAAGCACAGCACGGTGTTGTGTAGTATGTTGGCAGCTGCGGAAAACACAAGGACCAGAGCAGATGGTTGCGGAAGAGGGAGACAGGCTAACAGACGAGAACTGCTGGGGATATCCTACATGGGAGTTCAGTCAGGCAGAGAGAGAACGAGAGAAAAGCTGACCTAACCTCATTCTCCATCAAGCTACAAAGAGGATTCAGACGGAATCTCCTCTTCTTCCTCAGTGACATTCATCACAGGATAAAAGTCACAACCATGTAAAGATGTAAATCCATGTCAGTGCATCATCTTCAGTCTCTAATCATCAGACAGACAGTTTGTAGCTTTATAAATGGCCTCCTCTCTGTTAAGCTGTGGAGGGCCCTTGATTATAGAAACAGCGCAGGTCACTGGCTGCCAACAGAGAAAAAAGCTAACAGCAATTTGCATAAATAGCCTATTTATACAGCAAACTTGTGATACAAATCCTCCTCCCCCCAGTTAAAAGAAGTTAAAAAGCGCAACTGAGAGCTCTGCTGTCAGGAATCATTAAATCGTAGGACAGCTGCAGATGTTTTACCACATATTATGGTCAAACTTTAAGCCATGCCTATCAGCCTGGGCCAACATAGATTAGAGTTCAGCTGTTAAGGTCGACTGTAAGGCATTAGACTAAAGTTATAATCCTTAAGATTCTTACTGCATCAGCTCCCTTATTTCATGCCGTTTGGCTTGGCTTTTTTTAGCTTATAGCCATTCTAGTATTTCCCATTGTGAAATTGTCTTTCCATATACAGAAGCAACTGCATTGTTCAAACACCTCCTTACAAACACGGCTTTAATGTGCATACACATACATGAACAAAACAAAGGAAACAATGTAAGCGGGTGCTGAACATGATACAGAAGACAAAGACAAGCGTACGCATTTCAAGTCATAATGATGACAACAGTGGTACACATTGGTAACTGATTTGCTTTCTGTGTTTTTAGTCAAATCTTTCACTGTTTCAGCTCACAATACATGTTATATGTTGAGTGCATAAGTGTGTTGACACTGGAAACAACAGAAAAATGCATTGCACAATGATTACAATGAAGAATAAAAAATCATGGAATAAGAAAACAAATGTTGCAACTGTCATATTCTGTTAAGTGCACGATGGGCATGCTTGATTTGAGATAACACCACACAATGCAGTACAAACACCGTGTAAGTAGGTATAAGTGTACACAATACGCCACATGGAAGAGTACTAGCAGAACAATCCAAAATGAAACACAGAGAATGCCATGGATTCTCTCTTCTTTATTTATGCCTGAAAACAGATACATGTAGATGCTACTCAAAATTGAAGTACACAGATGAGTTTGCTATTTATCTTTACCACAAAAAACCTATAACATATTGTGTGGTTTACAACATCATCTCACCTATTTAACTAATATTACAGTCAACTAATAAATAAGCTACAAAATAAATATTACAAAATCATAATAGGTCAAAATTTGGTTCAAATGGTTAATTAACTACTGTTTTGTTTGGAAAATGGAGTTGTGAGTCTGGATCTGTGTGCATGTGTAGAGAAAAAGGGTAATCAAAAAGTGATTTTAAAAAACCGACATAAAAAAGCACCACAAAGTTGAAGGAGTACAATTTCATATTCCAAGTAAGAAGACCAAAAAAAGCCAAAATTTCGTTTTGAACTTGGAAAGAGATAGAGAAATGTTTATCACGCGCTGACAATTCCATAACAGAACTCCACTGCATTTTTTTTAAAGCAACTTATTTAAGAGTAAAGACTTATAAGATCTACAGCGACTACTTATTCCTTGCACAAAATAAATTACAATACAATTTACACTGACCAAACCCATCACAACTAGGTATCTGCAGGTGTCTCTGTTGTCCTTATTTGTGTAGTAAGAAGTCTCGATCCACTCTTTCATGCATAAATAAGCCATGAAGTATGTCCATTAAGTCTACATATCGCTCATTCTACATGGCGATTATCTACTATTAGATATATGGTCCCTGGTTGTCTCTATTACTGACAGCATGAAGATGAATCAGCACTCTATATGTCCTTGCTCAACATTTTCTTCATGCTCTTGTGCTGACATATAGCCAACCTCTAACATTACTACATAGTGCTATACAATAGCTTCTATAGAAATACAATCAAAATGCAAGTCAGGTTTACAGACTGTTTAAAAAACATGAAAAGAATAACTGCAATATTGCAAGCTACTTGGCAAGCAATGGTAAACTGCCTAAATTTCCCTAGGGATAAATAAAGTATCCATCTATCTATCAATACATTTATCTATCCATCTATCCTTCTAGGCCTGTGAAGCTGAAATGAAGTCTTTGCTAGTACTGCAGAGAGGGAACATGCTGCAGTGAAGCAGGAGCACAGAACGACACACTGCAGTAGAAATATGAAACCATCTATCTCTTGTTCTGGGTCCATCACAGCTCTATCTGCACACCAAACCGAGTAAAGATAATGCAAATAAACCTGGAGAGACATATGGGACTGTCTTTTACCAGGTTTCTGGCTATAGTGAGTGAGACCGGGCTGAGACCTGGGAGCTTCGGGTTGAACTGTAGCATTAGGACTTCTTTTGCAATCTGCTCAAACACGTTAACCTTGGTCAGCTGTATTTTCTAACTCCCCCCAAACACTTGAACATAGTCTGTGAAACCTGCGTACTTGACATTTTAGTAGGTTCTCAAACAGTCATTCAGAAGTGTAAGTTTATCTAAATTACAGTATTACTTTCTCCACACCTCAGAATCCATTAGGGTTTTAACACTAGTTTACTATGTATAGGTTACCTTGCGTTTTATTTTTGTTCAAGTGCAGCTTATCAGAACGATCCACATCACTGCACATGTAATGACACATGGGCATGAGCAGGCTGTACAGAGGAGTTCAATATTTACTTCTGCATAGGTGAACAGAAAGCATTAAGGTGGTACAAAAACAAGCTAGGCAGAGGCAGACAGAATGGCAGAGGCAAACAACACACTTAAATCCAGACTTTCACCAGTAGTGATCACAAGGACAGTAGCAGTTCACTAAAAACATGCCCATTAATAACATGTCATGGACTAGATTCTATAGTACTCACATTAAGTATTGCATTAGTGGTCCATGCAGAGGAAAGCTTTTACCGTTTGTTTACCTGATGAGCTGTGGATTCTGGCCTGCAGTAGTTTAAGAGTGGAAAGTAGGCCTCTTTACAAAAAAATGTTGAAGAGGGTGAAAATGACAAGAAGCAGAATATCCTGCTTTTAATCTAAAGGTTGAAATTGGCTGATTTTAATATTATCAGCTGCTTATGTGTAAGGATATAAGGATTACTTTGTATTCGGACAGGCCACTGCAGAAGATGATAGCTGTTCAATATTCAGCCTTTGCTGCCTGTTTTCAAGCCTCATCATTTCATTCAAACAGACTGTTTAATGATTCAAAAGGCTTTTTCTGTATCACCTTCTGTTTTAACCTATACAAGACCACCACAAACACATCTAGTATTCCATTTTCCAGCTGTACAGGATGCGGTATTCGCCCACAGGGTGCTACCATCCCACTCTGACAGATACTCTCTCTAACAGATAAGGAAAACATAGAGAGTATGGTCCAGAGTGCCTAATGAAATCTGGCGAAAATGCAGCAAGTGGCTGGTGGCTCTTTGAACAGACTGAGTGGCCCCAGGAGAAGCAGCCAGCAGCGTCAAACAAGCAAACAACACACACCGTCTGAGAAGTAGGCAGGCAAAGGGGGAAAAATGCCAGAAAATAAGTAATGGAAAAAGACAGAGGAGGGAAGAGTAGAAGAGAAACTGCAGTTGAGCAGACATTGAGGGAAAAAGCTGAGTAGGCACAAGAAAAGATGGTCCAGGGAGGCTGTGTGCTGCAAGCAGCAGAGCTATGCATCACTCCTCCCACTGTGGTCTGCCTCTAATTCAGACCTTTACTTTTCTCCTCCCATGTACTGTGGTAAATGTGGGCACATGATTGGCAAATTAGTTAAATTTTACTGTGTGAATTCCATCTACTTGTCACGCTATAAAAATTTATGCTTTGTCATTGTTTTCAAGTAGTAATTATGGACAACACAAAT
The DNA here is from genome assembly GCA_029814465.1 of Ostorhinchus cyanosoma. Taxonomy (NCBI): domain Eukaryota; kingdom Metazoa; phylum Chordata; class Actinopteri; order Kurtiformes; family Apogonidae; genus Ostorhinchus; species Ostorhinchus cyanosoma. Next base: position 17,360,696 of record JAPTYQ010000023.1, read on the forward strand.
ACGACATTTATGTTAGAAGTATATAAATATTCTCTGATATGGTTACAATTTAGCAAAATTTTAAGGTGAGAAAATTGTTTCTGGATGTATACAAGATGTTAGAAAAAAAAACTATGGCTAGTCTCAGACATTTGACAGTCACTTTTAAAGTATGGTATTTTCAATACTCCAACATTCACTTTAACTAATAACTAATGAACACTGATGTAATCATTCAAGAAGACTACACAATTCTAATATTAGCTTTTAATACTGACAAGAAGCAGTACATCCTGTTACACACAACTAATCGTTCTTAAAAGTAATTTTCAGCCAAGCAGCTCTTTGAACTCCTGTTGTCAGGGCTTTGTTAGTCTGCATTGTGGGTCACTAGCATTACTGTGGTTTCACTAGCAGGTGTCTTTAAATCTGTTTAGAATGATGCTTTAGAGTCTGTCAGCACTAAGTGTCTAGTTCATTTACTTTAAACTGCAAAACTTTGTGCAAAATGTGTTAATGTCATTGTAATTTCATTCGACCATCAAATTGTACAGTGAGTCTGGTTCCATTGGGTATTTGTGACATACCAGATTATGTATCAATAGGTTATAGACATTAGTGAAACTGTTAGAGCTCATTTTGCCACGCTATGTTGGTCTCTGTTCTGTTTTTCACGTTCACCTTATCGTGTTATGTGTTCTTTAAATGTGTGTTGGATTGTCAGGGTTGTGACAGTGTAAGTAAATTTACTGCTGTGCCAGCTTACTTTCTGCTGTAATGTTAATAATTTCTTACAGGCCAAGCCCTGGAAAAAACTCACTGTTTTCAGCACTAACTCTTTTACCAAAGCTATGCCAAATAGTGTCACATAAGGGAGTTACTTAAAACTACTCACAGCACACTGTCCAATGGAATAGTTTTGCCAATTTTTGCAAACATCTGGCACTGGAGCTAAGACTCAGAGTCTGGAGAGAAACACACTGGCCTCTATTATAACACTAACTGGGACCCCTTCCTTTCCCCCTCATATCTGTCCAAGCTCCAACAAACACTAAAGTAAGGCTACGTCCAGATGGCAACACTCGTGTTACTTTTGTTTAGCAGACTAAAAGTTTTGCATCCATAGGCGTATCATTTCAAGAAATATCTGCACAGCGGTGGAAACGGAAAAACTGGCTTAAAACAGTGTATATGTATATGTGGTGTTGTACACAAACACAGACAGAGCTGCAGGATACACTAAAATCACAGATGAATGTAATGAGCATGTGCATGAGGTCCTTCTTCTTCAGCGCGCTGAGTACAAACATAAACACAACATGAAGACACAGCATTACCAGGTTTTGTAATGGTAGTGTTAATAAACTTAGCAGCACCTGCAGCTCAAACACAACTCTGTAATCCACTATTGTTGTTGGTGGTGGTGGTGGTTACATGCAGGGTTTTCTTCTGCTGGTCATGTGGTACTATGATATCATCATTTCCAAAAAGTGGTGTTTTGCCTATCCATATGGCAACGTGAGGGCAGCATTGTGAGATTTTTCCACTCTGGGACCCGTTCTCCAAAAATGCTGTTTCACAACACCAACAACACCAGTGTCATGTGTACAAAATTCGAAAACAATATTAAACTTTTGTGGATTGGCATCATTTTATTGTTGTGTGTTCGGGGCTTAACACAGCCTGGAGTTGCACATTACTTTCTGTCGGTGTAAGTTTGTTTGCCAGTAGCAAATAATCACTCCTTGTTGGGTTTGGGTAATATGTCAAAGAACACATATGTTTAGGTACATAAAGTAGTGACTGTTAACCTGCAAGTGGAACTTTATTACATGTACTAATAAAATATCTGCTTAGTTTGCAAAGTTGAGTTTTTCCATTAACAGCAGCCTACGCACAACTACTCAAAGTATAAAATATTTACAATGCTCTCTGTATTCACTGTAATGGTGCTGAGTTTAGACATGGACGTCTGCATCATAAGAATAGGTAGAGACAATGCTGCTGGTTACAGATACATTTTCACCTTCTACTGTAACCTGAGGCTACTGACAATGATTTCATCAACACTAGTCAGCCTGTGTTTCTAGGAAGCTCTGGCTGGACACACAGCAGTAGCAATGAGCAACCCTGTAACCTTTAAGCCATGGGATGTTCTCAGTACAGCAGCTTGGGCCACTTTACTGGAACAAGATGAGTTCTGTGTGCCATGCAAGGTCACCAAGGAACCAACTGAGAATGTGTAAAAAGGAGGTGACGTTTCAGTGGTATTTTCTTGCACTTACTTGTAGTCCTGTGCTTTCACACATTTCATTTCAAGTGTGGTCATGGTGTTGGTAGGGTTGAATGTTGCACAAGAAGGAAATCACCTCCCCCTCTTAACTGTGATGCAGACTAGATTCAGTTCAGCCTCTCAAGAGACCCCTGCATCTTTGTACTACACATTTTAAGTTTTGTCCAAAATTAGATACCGGGCATCCTCGGCCTGGGATTTTACAAAATGTATCATGTTTTAACACAGTCTCCAGTTATAATGGGAACAGAGTGCTTCATTCCATACCACACTCCTTATTACTCTCTGGTGTAAAAGCCCATAAACATATACATAATCTGTTATAGAAATAATGTATCTACATCATGAAGAAAAGAAAATACAGTTAAATGAATTTATGAAAAATCTGTTCATTTATGATTGTTAATATTACAACTACAAAAAAAAATCCCTAGTTTATGACAAATACACAGAATATTTAAGCTCCAATACACAAAGAGACTGAATGGGGTGTCCATGAGTAAATAAAGATTTGAAGGGTAAACAGAAACCACTACAAGACGATTTAAACTGTTACTTTGGGTTCAAAATGAAAGATCTGTGAAAAACTCACAACTGAATTGTATATTAGGTGCCAACCGTTGCGTCTCTCCTACACCTCCACACCTTTAAGAGTTAGCACCACTGGCTACCCCAAGCTTAGAAATATAGTCGGCTACCAAAAAATGACAAACTCCCCCTACCACACTTCCACACAAACATCACATATCCACACAGATATTACTCAATGAACATCTGAAATAATCCTATTATTTAACATTTATTTTCACATCCTTATTCCTGTTCTTTGTTACACTGAATGGAGAAAATGACCGTTTAATGTGTTCCAAAAAAGTATTCAACTCCCTAACTTGTTTGTCCACTCTACTACAGCATCCACTACACAAGCTGGCAGTGTGTCACTCTATTAAACTGAGGCAAAGTGACAAACTGACAAATTTCACATACAGCATTACCACCCACATCTCACACACAGTCTATGCTACTTCACCAACTCAGACTGGTAAAGCTGACAAGGATGACCAATACAACCCATTCACACAGAACATACATGTAGCAAAGAAGCACATTTTAAAAAGTTTCTTATTGTGTTTTTATGATTTTTCTACAGTTACAAAATTTGCAAGTAAATTAACAACACAATAACATGTTTGTCTTACAGAGAATTGTGATGCTACAAACTAACATATTTTTTTAAGACTATCTAAGAAATACAATCCTGTCTTTTTCAACTCGATAAATGCAATAATGTGGTTATTAAAAATAACACATTGGAACCTCATCTAGAGTTTCACAGACAAACACCACTTACCAAAGACTACAGCTATATAGTGATATTTTGAGTGAACTTTGTTGATCTAGGATCAGAGCAAACCCTGGTCTATTTTGAATATGGTATGTTGTTTTTGGACCAAGTACACCACAGTAAAAAAAAAAAAAAATACCCATTGAACTTGTTCCAACATAAATAAATAGCAGCCCAGACCAACAAGAAATAATAACATGCAGCAACAAAGGAAAACAAACAGTTAGTGTAGTTTAAGAAATGTATTATGGTTTTATGTCTGTTTAAAAACATTTTGCCTTTAAAATGTGAGATTTATTCAAAGATAGGATGTCCCAAAGTGCAATCCATATTCACTCTTCTACTTTTACATTATTAAAACACTGAATAATCCATTCACTTGTAGAAAATGCAGATGTCTCGTCTGTTTCACTCATATGTATGCTATATGTGTGCAGTCACTAAATATTTACTGTTTTTATTGTAAGCAACTATTTTTCTTTCAAGATTTACTTAACAAAATTAAACCACTGTATCTAAAGATATTAAAAACAATGAAACCCTTTATTTTTTCAGGCAGACATGTTTCCTGTTTTGGATGAAAAGACACTTAGTTGTGAATGATATTTGGTGTTAATATAAAGACCAAAATCATAAAACACAATGCTATATTCTTCCTAAAACAATTACCCTCCCAACAGTTTTCCCTATAGTTTCAATAATTACCCTTCTCAACTTTTTTTTTCCTAGTGATGGCGAAATAAATATATGAAAACAATAGAATAGCATCAACAGACGTGTGTGACAAAAATTAAGCAGACAGACACTTAAGACTATTTGAGTCCAGCTGGGCTCCATACTGTGCCTTTCAAATAACGGTGAAACCCTGAAGACTTGTGGAACACAGACAATCTGCCTGTCTGACATGGTTATGTACGATTCACACAGGCTTTAAATGCCAGCTGAGGGAGGTTACAGCCTTTACTGTGGTTATCAGCTGTGAGAAAGTGACAGTCGGCAGCGTTTCATCCTCCTGTCGTTATCACTGGATCAGATGTTGACTACAGATGCAAACCCACTGTATGTACGAATAAAGAGCATAGACTTCCATCCTTCTTATCACATACATGTACAGATCTGAGTCACTCATGCATGACTGGGCAGGGTCACTTTCACACACACCACCTCAGGATACTTACACAGCTGCTTTTTTTTTTATATATATATATATAACAAAACACTGCTCCTTGATTTGGCTCTTGACATTCACTTACAGTATATTTGTGGCTAGCACTCATACTCTAGAGGGCACTCTAACTAATTGCTTAAGGAGGAAATATTGTACAGCTTTTTAACAAGTTATCCGACGTCAAATGTGTCAGTAAAATGCCTATATGCTCCTGACTTTCAGCCCTGTTCCAAACAGACTGGCTCAGTGTCGGTGACTTTAAAAGCAAATGAGTTAAGCATGTCCTTTTCCTGTCTGTGCCATGGATACAATCATATAGACACCGCGGTAAATCATGCCAGAGTGTCACAGTGACTTTGGGGATTTTGTTCTATGGTTCTTGGAAGACTGAAGAGCTTGTTTAACTCTCCAAACCTGTTTTATAACAGGAAAAGACACAATACGTAATTTTTGGTTATATATTCCCTTTAATAAAGTTGCTCAATATGAGCTATAACTGAATACGCATATTGCAAAAACATTATGTCTATATCACAAATAGCTTATTTGTCAGCAATGTATGTGTTGTGGAAGCAGAGATTACAGTAAAAAAAGACATGACTACCGACAATAAATATGGACTGCAGCAAGCATGTACAATACACTGAAAGTAGGACAAACTTAATGGCTACATGTAAGTGCCCACACAATAACTGTATGGTAGTGTAAGGATCCATCTAAGCATGCTATAACATAGAAGCTGTTTGGGTTTCTATAAGAAGACAAGAAGAAGATTGACACTCATTATACATCCCCTACGTCTCTGTCTGTACAAACACAAACACACGTCAAATAAGCACATATTACATCATACTACCTACACAAGCCCTTAGTGCTTGTGCGGTCAAGCATGAGAATAGCACCAGGTTTCCTGAGGCATAAAGGGTTAACATTATGGTTGTTTATTCATGTCCACGTATATGCCGTTGGCCTGCCCATAGCCTGTGTCACAGACAATCACTGTGGAAGTTCAACTGTTTGTTTACACTGATTATTATGTCCTCGAGGCAGAAGCAACAACACTTTTACAAGAAGAGGCATCTATGTGTTTTAAGGTAATAGTGCTTGTTTTGATTCTGTGTGTCAGTGCAATGTGTCCACGTGTTACGGTGAATCAACGTGCCATCTGTAGTGTTAACATTAACCTTAGTAAACTGTGAGGCCAACAGCAGGCAGTGTGTAGCACAGTAAGATGTGAGACACGTCTGAGAGTATTGTTGTAAATTTAAATGTGTAGTTTTCCCCAGGGCAAGATTTTAATATTCTAATATTTCTGGCCCGTGTTTTACTATGCTCTTCCTCTCAGTAATACAGCGGGGAAAATAAGTATTGAACACATCAACATTTCTCTCAAAAAACATATTTCTAATCAAGCTATTGACATGAAATTTTCACCAGATGTCGGCATCAACCCA
>JAPTYQ010000023.1:17367034-17401823 GCA_029814465.1 Ostorhinchus cyanosoma
GTCAATAGCTCGATTAGAAATATGTTTTTTGAGAGAAATGTTGACGTGTTCAATACTTATTTTCCCCGCTGTATATTCTGTAGCTGAGAACTTAGCTAGGAAATTCCTGTGTGACACCTTTTTCAGACCTAATCTTATGTGTATTCTTAACTTTCATTTTGTTATCTGAAGCTGCCTAAGTTGATATCAGAATTTAGTCAATACACTTTTTTCTTCTTCTCCTCTCCATTGAAATCAAATGAATAAATATAAACATAAGTAAACTGACGACGTTTCATGTTGCTGTAAAATAAAAAGTGAAGACAGTTCTTTATCTAGTCATGGAGTAGAGCAGTAAAGCTGCATCTGACCAAATCATAAGTGTGATTTATAAATCAGTAACATGTAGTATTTAACTTCCTACGTATGCCGAGTAGATTTTCAATGGCCCATAATCCAAAAAGGGGAAGACTGCGTTTCCTCTCAGACCACTTGAATGATGCAATGCAGAATGGTAAATATTGCATTTTTTGTCTCAATGACAGCAACAAAACAAAACAAACAAACAAAAAAAACTATAAAGCACTTCATCTTTAAATAATCTAGGGACAGACGTCCAGCCAAATGTGGCCTCTTTCCATACGCAGAATATCGACACATTTCATGAAATTTGTATCTGTTTCTGTAGATGGTCTCCCTCCTACAGCGTCATCCATCTGCTTCACAACCTGCCCATATAGTGCTGTTTTTTCTGACCATCAGTGTCTTTTTTTCCAATTGCTCCCAATGAGGAAAGAGTGACTGCAGCATCAAGCTGCCATCTAAAGAAAAAGCGCAGCAGCCAACATCGTTTCACTGCACTCTGACTTTCATGCAGCTGCTCCAATCACCTCTCCTTGAAAGTCTCTTTTTGGAAAGATGATTTTGATGATGATGTCACCTTCACTTCTTTTTGAGGAACCAATCAGATGAGGATAAAGAGATATAGGAAATACGCTCCCTCAAGATGAAACCATAGCATTGCCATCTCATCATGAGAGTCAGAATAATCTGTCAATGTGCAGCAGCTATAAAACAAACTTCATCTGAAGTATCTGGTTTGAAGCTCTAAATTATATTTTGTAAACTACTAAAATAATATTAACACTTGGTAAGTAATTTTACATTTTAAATAAATGTTATGTGAGCTGGATGTTGCATCTCCAGTCTGTTTCATTTAATCATTAAGTCTTGTATGACACCTGACACCTGTGAATCTTGTTCCCTGTTAACTACAACAGTAGAAAACAGACATATAATGCTGACTTGGCTTTACTCCACAAATGATACAATAAAGCGAAAAGCTCGACGGTGCTCCTGCAATGTACATACAAATACACTGTGCATCGATATAAAATATGCATGCTGATTAGGGTTGGGAATCTTATTTGAAAGGCCAATACAATATGCATCTCGATACAGCATCTACGATCCAATATATTAAAGATACACGTGTGGTACCTCATGATGCAATATGATACGATTCACACCCAAATCATGATACAGAGCGATTAAGCACATTCGGTTTCAACACATTCATTCAGGTAAAAAATAATAATAACATGAGTGAAATTCAATGAGCTGGATTATTTATCAAATAAGTCCATGACTTTTCACAAAGTGCCTTTTGTGCAGTTTCCGAACATGTGTCTCACATACAGACAGTGAAAAAGTTAGGACTTTGTTTCCAAAGTAATTTCTCTACATCTTTCTCCCACTCAACTTCTTACTCCCTCAACAAATCACTTTGTAATGTAATGTATTTATAATGTAGGTAAAACAGAAAAAGGTTCTGTCACTTTAAGAGACACCTGCGCAAGATATTCTGGGATGTGCTGTTAGATATGTATGTCACTGTTTCAGGAAGTATCTCCGGTATGTACGGCAGTATTCAGTCCAGCTGATCTAGTTCAAGAACATGTTCATAAACCTCGTCGTCTCCTTCCTTTTGTCTGTCAGATTCACACACACTTTACAGTATTCATCCGTGGCGTTCATGCCTCAGTGCATCCACAGAGCTCATAGCGTCCTGCACAGTGTACACATCCACCAATCTGCGGCGCATGTTAACGAGGGTCTGTAGAAAAGAAAAACTTTACCCAAATCAAGAGAAATACTTTTAAATTCACGTAAAACTATGTTCTATTGAACAGATCGAATTTCATCGATACAAACATTCAATAACTGATGCATCGCGATATCATTCCAAACTTTTCTTCCACTTGCAGCTTCTCTACCAGTGCACTAAGATCGTGCACGCACATGTCGGTGTATCGATATGTATCGGATAATCTTCCCACCCTAGTGCTGATGCATTGTCAGATCAAAAAGATGGCGGCACTGGAGAACAGCTGTAATGCGAGTGGCTCCTCAGCCTGTGAGTTTGAAAAGTGCAAGGCACACACTCGTTCATCGAAGGGATGGGAATACTTTAACTCACTGGCTACCATTGACGTCTATAGACGTCAATTATGTTTTTTAATGGGAGGGGCTGGGGGGCGATCTGGCGGAGCTTGTCAGTGAAAATCAGGCTTGTAATCATAGAATTTAGTGTACCGACGAACAATATACAAATAAATAACAATAATATATACGAATAACAAAGAGGATCAGTGGGTGGGGGCAGTGCAGCAGGAGGTGATAGAATGAGAGAGAAGATGGAGAAACAAATGAAACCGGAAAAGTTGAAGCAGCTCACGCTCCAACAGAGTATGTGTCAGTGCAGTTCCGAGAAAAAGAGAGTTGGATCAGTGAAAAAGACAAAGACTCCGATCAAAGCAGGGAGTCGTAGAGAATCAAAGCGGGCCAAGTGGTGAGCGTCACGGCGGGTCATGGAGCGTGGTTTCACCACCACAGCCCTGGTTCTTTCAGGTCAGGTTCGTCTGACCCAGGTTTGTCAGATGAGCTGAGCTATGGCAGTAAAACCACGGCCACATCACTTACCGCTCAGATCGGATCTGGATCAACTGGGATCAGCAGATAATCAATCACATCAAACTAAAAAAAATTTATCGTTAGATTAATCAAAAAAATAATCATTACATTAATCGTTTAAAAAATAATTTATCCCAGCCCTAATGATGTCATAGCCCCACCTCTCTAATCTTTTACCTTGGAAGCAAGATACCACTTGCCACCAACAACAGCAGACTACAGAGTAATGCTTGTGCAACTTCAACTATTGAGCTAATTGTAGATATTGAGTCAAAATCTTCGGCTGCTCTTTCATTACAATGAGCAACAAACAACCATAGCTAGCAATATTCATTACATGCTCTTGGATCTACCATGGAGACGGGCAAACACCCTAACCCTAACCCTAACACAAGTAAGCTTTATGCATGTTTAATGTCTTCTCCATTTTTTGCGAGAGCATTTTAATGCCACATACAAGCCTGGCATTTTGTACTACATCATTTTCAGGTGTTTTCAGTGGTTTTGTGTGGATGCAGATATTTCCTGAAATGACTCTGTGCTTACAGCACACATGGCCTCAGACACAGCAACAGCATAAAAGTAAAGAAGATAAGTGTGTGGACCTTACTAAGCTAAAACTACAAAGACATTCAAGCCCAAAGTTTTGATCAAACAACCACCAGAACTGAAGTACAGGAAACAGCTGTTATCCTTTTATTTATCCCTATCCGTCTTTAAGTCGGCACTGAACAAACTAAAATGACATTATATTACAACATAACCCTGCTTCTGTCTGCTATCTTTAATTTGCAGAGAGATACAAATAAAAATAAAATCCATCATCTACACAGTTCTTGCAGGCTTCCTCCTAATGGGTACATTTAGTAGAACAGGTATTGACAAACAGAGTAAACGTCTCTATTGGCGGGGTTTTCTCCTATCCTGCTTTGTTCTCTGCATTATTTTCTTGCAGTCTCAATTGATTTGCTTCATTTCTTCTCACTTCTTTTGTCTGTGTTATGTGCCAAATCAACCAGCCCTTTGCTCTCCACACCACACACACACTCCAGGACTGTCTGACCTGTAACAGAACAATGCAATTTTATTTCTTCTTTTTGTTAATTTTTATTTTTTTTAACCAATATTGTTTTACTGAACTCAACTTGGTCATTTTTGCTTCTTAGTTTGCTATTATTTTCCCCTCTTCAGGTCAAGAGGAAGGTTAGAGTCTCTCTCTTGCATAACTCATTTTAGAGCAACAATTTACTCAGCCTTTTAAGGATACCTAATGGAGATGGGCTGTACATATAAGGCAGCCAAATGGGGGGCTCTGGAGCAGAACAAACAAAACCTGGATCTGTGATGTACCATACATGTTGATGCACATAGAAAAATGAACAGACCCAGTGGATACTATCAACCACGTGTACTCCCTTACCTCTTCCCCAAATGTGTATAATCCATATTAAATTAAACCACAGTGAGCACACTTTACTTCTAACTAAGCTCAACTTGTGAATGCTAAATAAGAGGCACAGTGCCGGAGTTTTACTGATCTAGAAGTCACAAATCAGCATGAGAAATAGACAGCACATACCCTTCAGATGGACACGTTCCAATCAATCTCTGGGATTTGTAGCAAACACAGAAATGGCCCCAATAATTTAGCTATCACCAGCACCATGGCGTCTCATAAGTCACAAACGAATGTCAACCACAACAACACTGAATTGGTATTCACACTTACAATATTGTTGCCATAATTCAGAAGGCCTGTCCACACCATGTCACAGTGGGTCATGATTAATGTGGTCTGGCCTTTGTCAATCGTAACTCCACTCACAAATCACCTCTGACACAGACACATTTCTTAAACAGACGCGCTAGAAATAGATGTGGCACCATAAATCACAATGAATCTGTAAAATATCAGTGATCATCCCCACTGAACACTGACGTGTTATCCAAGGGACTTTATGTGGATTTGAACTGTGGTTAATGTATGAAGATGGGAAATTTAAAACAAATTCAACAAATATATTTTAAGAACCTAAACAATGGCATACCAAAAAAAAAGTTTTACTTGAACAACCAGGCAATACATTTTATGCTACATTAAAACTTAGGCTACATACTGAACAGTGTAGTCATATTAATATTACTTTATTATATTACACTGTAGCTGCAAAAATTATTAATAAGTATTTCAGAAACTTGGGGAGCAACAGCTGCAAAATTCTGGGCCCATACTTATTTTTAAAATGGCAATTTAGACTAGAGCTTGCGCCAATATTGATGCTATTTTCTTTCTTTTTTTTTTTTATGTTGATATTTATTCCCTCTTTTGTGTCAAGGAAACTGTTCTTAAACTGTTTAACATCATTGAATTGCCTTGATAGGGAAACAAATTCAATCGCAGAAAGTTAGGATAAAACCATTTAAACATAACAGATAAATGTCCCTTGCTACCATCTGTGAAATGACATCTTATATGCTGATAGTCATTAGCAAATACTGACCAATACTTTTGTTCAACCGGTGCATCGCTGCATCCCTATCTGAAATCTCTTGTAAAAGAGTGCAAAATGAGAGTTCATGGGCTGTCATATTAAACCCAAATTTTTAATCCATTGTTCCATTATTTGTTGGCTTGAACTGAGGCACTCAGGCACAGCAAATGGCCATTTTAAATCACTCTTTAGGCTGTAAGATAAGCTTTTTATTAGCCAACCTACGCATTATCCAGCATTGTGCAGGGATTTCTCTGGGCTAATTTTCTCCATTAAGGTGATTTATGAAGTTTCAAAAATACACAATATGCTACCTGCCACAGAAGAAGCATATAGTACAATGGTATATGACTTATACCGTAGTATATGGTATAGTCAGGACTGCCTAAAAGCAGCTCAAGGATTTAACGTCCCAATCAGATGAAACAACTTTAGATAAGGTGTGACATTTTAATCAAGATGTTGAACAGTGGACATCATTTTTATGGAAAGTTGGTGTTCTCTGCAGAAATGTTATGTTTCATTGCAGTGACCACTTGGCAAGTCAACAAATCACATTAGGGTGATCCATCTTCACTGGAACTGAGCCATAGCTGACTGTCTTAAATGTGACACTAGGCACAAAACCCTTAATGACTACAGAGCTGCTGGGAAAATGATCAAATGGAGAAAACACAACAGCAAAATCCCTGTAACGTCTCCCCACTGTCAGATAAAAAAAAAAGTATTTCCTGAACCACTATGTGATTATTTTACTGTCAGTTTATGAAATCCTTTGCCAGGATCACACATCTAGGATGATGTGCGTTTACAATGTGTCATTTGCTTTAAGTGAGAAATGAGCCTGAACAATTAAACAAGATGTTGATATTCCCAGTTGATGCCAATATTGCACATTTTTCATGACCACTGTTCTCTATGAATTAACTAATCTGTCATTTATTTACTCAACAAACCATCTCGTGAGCTTTCAGCTTGATCTGAGAGTAACACAAAGCAAATAAATGGTCTTATACAAAAGAAAAAAAAAAAAAAAAAACAAAAAAAAAACACCACCAATTTGGCAAAGTGTAAGTCATACAGAAACAAATCGACTGAAATAACAAAAATTATTCTATGTTTGGAACACAAGCATGCTTTCCTTTTTATGTAATAAAAACAAAAAAACAAAAAGTAGGTTGAAGCCATGAGAGCTAAGGAGGAGGAAAACACACCTGCTAAACAAATGTGTGATAAATTCACATAGTTACTGTGTGTGCGTGTCTGTGTTTGTCTGTGTGTGATGTTGTGTGATGCCCCGTGGGAGCTCCAAAACAGGGCTAATGAAGCTAGACAGGCCGCTAAATCTCAACTGCAGAATGATTACTGAGCTCAGTTTAGGAAACACCCCCAGTGGAGTATCCAGCAGACCAGGCTGTTAGAACAGCAGAGTCACAACCTATACCAGTGATAGGGCAGAAGGAAATACAATACATGAAAATTAAATAATTGTATTTCATAATAATAGTTTGAGATCCTGGTTTCACTCCTGGTGTGGGACTTTCAGTGTAGAGTTTGCATGTTCTCCCCATGTCTGCGTGGGTTCTCTCAGGGTACTCCTTCGCCATCAACAGTTGGTTCCTGGGATAGACTCCAGCACCCCCATGACCCTGATGACCCTAAGCTGCTCAGAAAATGAATGAATGAACAATAATAATGTGTATACTGTTATATTGACACAGACTATGGGGGTGTCTGAAATCACTTCCTTTCACTTTTGGACATGTCATCTGGACATGAGTAATATGGTCAAAAGCTTCTACAGGCATTATACTAGGCAGTGAGCCATGCACCCGTGATTTGCACGGTTAATTTTTGAAAAGCACAGCCAAAAAAATGGTGCCAGGCTTACTCAAAGCCATACTAATTGGCAATATATTGTTCTCTTACATTGTCACTGCCTAATTTTGGTTAAATCTATCTATTTTTTGCAAAAATTAAGCAAATCATCAATTCATTCTAGAGGGTCCCTGGATGCGTTGGCACATCCTAATAACATGTGCGTTTTAAGAGGAAGTCATTGTGTTGAAAGCACATGTAAAACCAAATTCATGAGACACATTAAACCATAATTTTTCAGAATGAAAACATATCACTGCATTCCTATTGGTGGAAAGTACATCACATGGACTAATCAGAGCCATCCATACTGTGCTGTGTGTAATCTAATCTAACTTTTATCCCTAGTCATCTCCATCTTATATCAATTTCGACTTACTTTTTTTGACTTCTAATTTGTAATTGTAGTCACTGAAAAGTGACTAGAATTTTATTTTTCCCCTTTTTTCCATTATTTATTTATTTCTAAACAATTTTTGCACATGATTGAATAAATGTTCTGAGTCTGACAATGCATTAGACAATGCACGTTGCTTTTATGCCCACCGGAATATTACACACTCTGTGGGGGTGGGGAGGGGGGTTACACACCCTGTTCCTCCATTTCTGCCTAACACACTGTCTACAGGCCATTTTATTTTCTTCTATTACAATGAACTTTCATAAGAACCTAAAAACAACTGCCTCTCATGAGACATTTCAATTAAAAACAAGACGATAAACTTGATTAATAACTTAATACTTTGATTCTTTCAAGATGGAAACTTTATGTTCAAAATGCTAGCAGTAGGCTAACACTCATAAACAATAGTTCTGGAGTCTATCCATCCATCTGTTTTCTACCACTAGTTCAGGTCACAAGGCAATAGCTGCTGTAGAATACAGAATTATAGACTCTTCGTATTAATATGGTTTGATATAAGCTATATTAATTGAATATGACGGCATGTTTGAGGTGAAAGAGCACTGCACTTAAAGCATTAACTAGCCTGACATTTCACTGAGGATATCAGTATATGCTAATTTGGTAGACATCAGCAAATCCTAGTAGAAATATACACTATGTCTAACTGACAAATACATGGAGGGACCACCAAGAGTTTGTCCCCTTTTGTTCTTGCTCATCATCGTCATTTCCCATCATAACTGACGGCTGTAAAATGGCAATGGTATGCAACATGTTGCATTATGGGACTATTGGCACAAAGGTGTGCACATGCAGGCACCACTTTTCATGATGTACTGTTTTTATACTTTGAGTTCACTTTATAGGGGATGATAATTCTTACTTTTTATTTGGACAGGACTATAAAATGAGTTAACACCGTTCATAACAGAATGCCTAGTATTAAGACAAATCACAATTATCAGTTTACATGAGTAAGAAAAATCACCTTCATTGATGACTTCATCTTGCTATGCATCCCTCATCTTGAGGCACTTTACTTCTGAAGGTACCTGCCATCAGAAATGTCTTTGTATATTTCAGTAACAGGTTTGGTTTATTTAGATTATTTATGTCAAATCTGCCCTGTGCGATTTTAACTTACAAAGGCCCAGAAGGCAAAGATAAATGTAATGTTTAATGTCCTCCAGTTTTCAATGCTGACAGGGGGGTCTTTTTCTTCATTAGATAAACTGTTTATGAATGAATATTCTTAGGTTTACTATTCTCGTGGCATAACAATTAGCAAAAAAATGTTAAAATGCAATTATTTCTATAGCATTTAATTGTATTTAAAATGATATTATTTACAACCCTAGTAAATAGTCAGTGTAATCAGCCTAAACATGAAAATATTATTAATAGTATATTGTGCCAAGTCTATGTTTGTGATCAAGTCGGTTTCCAACTTCTTTAATGTCATAAATGAGTCCAACACTTAATACAAGTCCCTTATATCATCAAAAAGGACTGTTTCCTGAGTAACCCGATTCAGTTGATTTAGTTTCTGTCCTGTACAATACTCTAAAGTCTCTATGTTGCGCTTCAAAAGCAGATCCAGTATAATTACAGCATTATCAAAAAGCAGTGTTTCTTTTGTCTCTGTCATGACACATATTAGACATGACATTTAACTAAAGCACCTCTACAAACTCCAGATGTATCTGCCTTCCTTGCAGTCATAGGATGTCAGAATGTGTTTCTTTGAAGATGTCTTAACTTTTGAAAGGAATACTGTTTATGAAGCCTTGTCAAGATAACAAATACAAGATGACAAATCTTATTAGTATTCTAGCATTGTCATAATAACAGCTGTCTCATTCTCAGATGATTCATTGAAAATACGAGTTACTGCTTTGCATCAACACAAGCAAGCTAACCTTGATAAAAGTCAGGCTACTCAAGGACATATTACTCTAATTACAGACATTTCAGAAAAAGGCTATATAGATGTACTAGCTCAGTAAAAGGACACAGCAGCATATGAACCTGCCTTTCTCTGCTTGTTCCAGAGCATTCAACAGCTTACTGCACCAAACTGAACCCCTGCAGCCTGCCTCTCCTATGCTTTTTCCTTGGACCAGAGCCCATGAGCGGGCAAGCACACATACTTGAGTAAACAGGAATGCACATGCACACACATCTACTCTCACACACACACACACACACACACACACACACGTATGAGCATACACAGTCATGCAGAGATACTGGCCCACAACAATCAGCCTCAGCATGAACACCCACACACAAACACACATTTAAATGACACGGTAACACATTCAGCCAGGCACAGATGACTGTCACAACCTCTCACCAATACAAACCACAACAAGGGGAGAACAGTTAAAGCCTCGCTTTAGGGTGTTGCTGGCCGTGGCAACTGCAACAGATGGAACTGCAGCACCAGTGGGGTAGGTAAGGTGAAATGAGCATGAATGCGCCTCTGTACATGCATATATATTTTTGTTGGCTCCTCCATCCATGTCTCTCACCCTGGCTATTTTAAGGTGGTTCATATAAATCCAACAGCATGGCCAACTCTGTGGCAAAAATTCAAAACGACAGAGCATGCATAAAACATGAAAGACAACCAGACAGAGGAGAGTAATGGAGTATAGGAAGAGGAGAGAGCAAAATACATGCCAGTATGATAAGGTATGCAAAGACCGTATTCTATGCAGCAGCTGCAGCACTACTATCAGCTGTAGTGAGAGCGATGGAGACAGTCAGAGAGATCTTGAGAGGTAGATATGTTACCTCGCTAGCATAGTGTGTGACAATGTTAAATGCTGCCTGATACAGACAGTATAGCATTTCTTCCACTACAGCAACAGCCTAGCATGATTAGCCAGACTCTCACTGACAGACCGAAGTGAGAAGAGAGAGGGGGAAAGAGTTAGTAAGAGAGAGACAGAGAGGGAGTGCGAGAGCGAGAGAGAAGGAGAGAGAGCAAGAGAGAGAGATGCCCAAGACATCTAGCCTCAAACCTAGCAATAATGCTCTTAAAACACCCACCTCAGTCTGCTGCTGATTCCTGACGCAGTGAGCAGGACCGAGGAGTGAATACAGAATACAGTGGAGCTAGGATGAAGAAGCACCAGCCAAAATCCAAGAGAATAACCAGGAAAAGAGGGGAGGGGAGGGGGGGGGGTTGATGCAAGACTGATGAATGTGAGATCCTTTGGACCTAAGATCGTGTGCCTGAGTGAGACGAGTATGTACAACTGACATGAGAAAGACAGAAATAGACAAAGACAGAAAAAAAGTGACAACGAGACAGACAGAACAGGGATGGGGAACATGGAGTAGGAAAAGAAAGGGATGGGGAGAAGACACAGAATAAATGTGCGAGCTTGGAGAGTCACTGAGGAGAGCAGATGCATTAAAAGGAACTGCCCCTCCCTCTTTCCTCCGCACACACATATCTCCCATTGCACTGTCAGCATTCGACAGAGCATGCATTCAGTGTATCAGAGTGAGCGGTAAATGGTGAAAGAACAGAGATGGGTGGGCCAAAAGCAGGTGGCTTCATTTTTCATTTCAGTGAGGACTTTTTCACGCTATAGGATTTGGGGGTTTCAAGAAAACAGACTCATAGCGGATGGCTCGGTAACCTGGCTTGAACTTGGACAGAAGAGGTTAAATAATGTTACTATGCTCTCTGCAAACACTGAACAGTAGACGCAAATTCAACGGTCTAAGATACCCTTGGGTAAAAAGATATGCATAATATAGAGTACATGACGCAAACAAAGAAATCTGTCAGAGTCTCATTCAAGCTCCAATTAGATGAAGCTTGTATAGTGACGTTTCTTAAAGTAAAAAAAAAAAAAAAACTGATGAAGCACTGTTTTCACTGTCACCTTCACATAAAGGTGGGAAAATGAAAGGATTACTTCCCTGCATCAATCAATAATGTATTACATATATATTACTGTACATCAGAGCGATCCTTCTTGCACTTTGCATCATATTAGACCATAACCCAATTCCCTTCAGCCTTTCAAAGATGTGCTACAGTTTCTTGAAACTACTCCACCACTTTGCTAATAGTATTTGCCCGTAATCCGAGCACAAATCAATACATACAACATTTGGAAGGACTGTTTTTTCACCTGTTATTGATGCTAATAAAAAAAATTTATGAATGGACGACGCAGAAAAATTAAAATAGCAATACTAAAACGGAGTAAACAGGGGTAGAAAAAGAGTGATTTACATCTGTCACCTATAGTCGTCCTGAAACTGAAAGAAGTACTGCAATGTGATGCAGCAAAGTACAGCAGGAAACTCAACATATGTTCACCTTGGTCTAAAGTACAAGTTGCTTTGTGCATCAGGTAACTGAGCAGGTGGGTGAGCAGGTTGTTGGGCTCAGATATGGAACCTTTTGACTGGAACAGAGCCGAGATCATCATGGGTCTCTGACTAGCCTGGGTCATGGAAATACTTAGCAGTATGACACTAATGTTAAGATGAGTTAATGGATGAATGGGAGAATTGGCAAGACACAAGTTATGTATTTTGATTATATGATTGCTTTGATTGCAGTTATTATGAGCCATATGTGGTCTATTCACCGCTAAGTGTGTCATGCAAATGATATTTAACTGCTTGTGTTTTCTGGGCATTGTCTCTGATATTCACGTTCACTTTGTGTTTTAGTTTAGTGTTAAGATCAGTTTCTTTAAACTTGTGTTGATGGATTGCTTCACCCTGTGTATTTTTGCGATTGTGTTGTCCACAGCCTGAGGGGACAAGTACAGCTTCAGTGTTGCGCACCACTGTCCCTGGCCTTTCTCTTTGAGCTTTCGCCCAGTCACAGCATCTCCAACTTCGTTCTGCAGCCAGACTACAGCTCTACAGCCTGTCCATGTCCAATCAGAACACAGAGCACTGCAGGGTGTCTACCAGACAGACTGCAGGGGCCGCAGCAAGGGATCTTTACCCAGACCCAGTAAATCTCAAAGCATTTGCATACGTTTCTGAAGGTACCTTCAAAACATGTTTAAGACATTAAAGATGTACTGTTACCTTCCGCTTTTTACATCTTTATACACCTACAGTCTAAGCGCATTCATCAAATAAGGCCAATTTGCTGCTTAACTAATACTATGACGGCCAAGTCTGTGCTATGTTTGTTAAGTGCATTGTTGTGTGTGTGTACACGACAAGCCACAAAGTTGTAAAGCAAGGTTGATGCTGAATGTAAACTGGTGGTTTCCAGTTACCGTAGTGTAGTAAAGTATGCTTCTGAGGCACAATTTTCCATCTTTTCCTTGACTTCAAGGCTAAAACAATAAAAACATTTTTAAAAACCGCGCAAAATCTGTTAGTCTAACTGTGTGAAATAAGGTAAGGGTTTGATATCAACTATAAAAAAATCCACTTATTGTAAACCACTTTGTTCATGGGAACGTATTACTCTAACTAGTATTGACCAATAAATCAGATTTTCATTATCACGGCAAAACAAGCATGTGATCAACACCTTGCTAATGACTGCCTGAAATGTAATAAAGATCACTTCATTACATGTAACATTCCATTCACAGTCAGCATAGGAATGTTCGTCCAATCAGATGAAGCACTGCATACATGAGGTAAGCATCTACACTACTGGGCCAATCAGATGAGCTCTGTGCTAGCTGATAGCAGGTCATTTATCAATTTTGTGATGTGAGATCATAATACTGTATTACAGACTATCTTAATATCATACAGGACAAGAATAAAAAACAACTGAACTAATCGTTTCCACTAGAAGTGTAAAGATTCACCAATATAAATTTAAAACCATCAGTAAGATTTAAATCACTATTATTGATATGCAGACCCCCTGAATCCAACTAAACCAGGGGTGGCCAACCCTGGTCCTCGAGGGCCCTTATCCTGTATATTTTAGATGTTTCCCTCTTCCAGCACACCTGACAGTCATTATCCAGCTTCTGCAGAGCTTAATGACAGGCTTATCATTTGAATCAGGTGGCTGGACCTGTCCAAAGACGCACTACAGCAGGGGTGGCAAACATATGGTCTGTAGGCCAAAGCCAGCCCACCGAAGGTTCTAATTTGGCCCATAGGATGAATTTGGAAAGTGCACAATTTCTGCTAAAGTTATTAAGAGTCAAAGGTGTCATACATGAGGTCCATAGCACCTCAAGGAACTCATGTCTTCTCTAAATTTTAAAGTTTTTTTATTGGAAAAGTTAAGGATATTAGGGATAAAACTCCAAAACTCTCACATTGTAACCCTGCTGTCATTGAGTCTGTATCCCACAAGTGGTCCTCTTTTAATTCAGGAGCACAGGTTGACATTTTAGCTCTGGTAACCAGAACGAAACCTCCTTTCTGCCCATCTGATGCTCTGCTTTGTAGACTTCTCGTAAATGTATTTGATATCATCAGCCCCTGGGTCACCAAAATGATAAGTCTGTCACTTTCTACTGGTGTTTTTCCCAATTCTTTTAAACATGGCATTGTGGAACCACTCCTCAAAAAACCAAATCTGGACTCAATAGATCCCAAGAATTTTAGGCCTATTTCAAAACATCCATTTCTGTCCAAAGTTTCAGAGAAAGCAGTCTCTGAACAATTGGCATCCATAGAGCAATTCAACATTTTTTGACACTTTTCAGTCCAATTTCCTTTAGTACCACTATGGAAACTGCCCTGCTCAAGGTGTCTAGTGATATTATGATGTCTGCAGACTCTGGGAAATGTACCGTCTTAGTCATCATATCTTGTTAACAAGACTGCGTGACCTGGTCGGAATGTCAGGACCAGTCTTAGCATGGTTCTCTTCCTATTTATTTGGTAGGAATTTTAACATCTCAGCAAACCAGATTCTGTCTGATTCTGCTGACCTGTTGTGCAGAGTACCCCAGGGCTCTGTTTTGGGCCCGGTTTTGTTTATTTTATTTGTTTATCTTCTACCTCAGAAAGATAATCCAATAGTTTGCTGATATATCCTACCATCTTTTTGCTGATGATATTTATCTGTATTGCTCTTTTAAGGCCTCTGAGATCCATAAATTGAACTCTTTAATGACCTGTCTAGGGCAAATAAAAAAATGGCTGGATGCAAACTCCCTGCAGCTAAATTCAGATAAGACTGAAACAGTGGTGATTTCCCTTGATGCTGCCATTCCAGGGATCAAACAGTACTTGGGCGATTTGAGCCTGTCCGCTAAAGCAAGCCTTAGAAATCTTGGTGTTATCTTTGACAAGGAAATGTCATTACAGCACCATGTAATACAGCTGACAAGAAATTGTTTCTTTCAGTTGAAGAATATCGCTAAACTTAGGAAAATGGTACCTAAAGATGATCTGGAGTTGGTTATCTATACCTTTGTGTCATCTCGTTTAGACTATTAGTTTATTCTCATGTCTAAACAAAAAGGAGCTGTCTCTACGGCAGCAGATCCAAAATTCTGCTGCGAGGTTGCTGACTTGCACCAACAGAAGGGCCCATATTACCCTGATTTTAAAAGCCCTTCTTTGGCTCCCAATCACTTTCCGCACTCATTTTAAAATCCTGTTGCTGACCTTCAGAGCCCTGCATGGTCAGGCTCCCTCTTATACCAGGGACTCATATCCCTATAACGCCTCTTGGAGGCTGAGATCACTGGAACAGAACCTACTTATGGTCCCTCGCACTCGCTTCCAGACTTGATGAGACCACTCCTTCCAGGCTGTTGTGACAAGGCTCTGGAATGATCTTCCACTCTCTTTACATTCACAGGACTCGGTTGATGTTTTTAAGAGTAAACTCAAAACTTACTTGTTTCTTCAGGAATTTTAATGGCAGTAGATACAGGATTGTTATATGACAACAATGATCATTTTAAATTTATACTATTTTATTATTGTAATTTTACCTGTGTTCTTATTTGTATGTTATTGTCTTTTGTGAAGCACTTTGTGACTTCTCTTGTCTGTGAAAGGTGCTATATAAATAAACTTTGCTTGCTTGCTTGCTACTTGTTTTAGTTCAGGTTCCACATTCAGCCCAATTGGGATCTCAAGTAAAATAATAGCATAATAACCTATAAATAATGACTCCAAATTTAAATCAAAATTTCATAGTAAAAAGTATTGGCAAAAAAAGTATCATCAAAACTAATAAGAACATGAAGGGAAAAAACATTTAAAGACTGTTTCCAACCAAAACTCTGTTTCATCTCTGTCTTGTCCAAGGTACTCAATTCAAACCTTACTGTGGAGCAGAATGAGGGCTTTTGTGATATATTAAATACACAAAAGCCCAGGAACAAGATATAACAAACAGCATTTCTAAGACAAATCTCTGGCAGAATTGTACATCTTGATTGCTAAACATCATGCAGTCAATTCCCACATGCCAGCCACTCATTTCCATTCATTCTGTATTAAAAACATATGATTCCTGAACATAGCCTACCCCATGTACCATCTTCCACACTTCCACCCCTAGCTTCCACACTGACAGCAGGCCTCTAAGAGCCTCAGCAAAAGATGAATGTTGAGCTATGCAAGTGGGAAAAAAATCTCCACCTCACCATTTTCTCAAGTGGGCCGATTTAGTGATGTTTTCCAAGCTTCAGTACTCTGTTGATACAGCAGATAAAGAGTGAATATGTAAACCCAGGCCAGAACTTAGACTTTGTATAGATCACACAAGACATAAAAAAAATGCCTCTTTGATTTGTTTGATTTTTTTCTATAAATTTCTACTGAAGCAGAGTAGTGCAATTTGAGAGCTTCTGTGTCTGAAGCCCAAAATCACACACTATATTCCATATGGAGTTAATAAATACCACCTTCACACATACAAAAAATGGCTAGCAACTGTAACACACTGAAATATATAATGATGTACTTAAATTGGCACATAATTGATCCTTAAGTTTGACTTTACATTCTCATGACACAAATGCATTGCTTTCTGATATGTTGACATTAATTGTTTAAATTTTATAAATCATTTTTAAGAATCACTGCAAAAAAAAAAAAACTGAAACACAGATAGTCTGAAAAATGTTATGTTAAATACGCTTACTGCAATTTCCAAAGACTTGGTTAATCTTACATCCCTTCATTGAGAGTACTCTATAGTCCTTTGGGCATTGCCCTAGATAAGGCCATTAGGCTCTTAGTGCTTCAGTCTATGTGCAGTTACACAGGGATTAACACATAGAGCAGTTACAGGTATTCAGGCCGAGAAACTAGTGTCCAAGTTCTTGCATAATACAGAAATCCACATCTCCCTTAGGTTCTGGTAGTGTTAGGCTGTGGTACTGAATGATCGACGTCTCTAAGAGTAAAACAGGGTGATGAAGCTATTCCATCTTAATAGTGCTGATTTCAAGATTAATCTAAAGCAGAGAAAGGTCCCTGAGCTTCACTAGCTCAGAATACCCTTAACGGAAATGTTAACACAGATATCTAGTTCAAGTACACAGGAAAAAAAATGTTATATCCCATGCAGGCAGATTTTAGGTATGATGGGTAGGCTAGATTTAAGTCCTCAATCAGAATAAGGGGGAATATTTTTGTCACACAGCAGCAGGATTTTATCATTTTCCTTCCTTTTGCTACCTGCATGCTAACATTTAGAGAGTCCCCAATGCTACATGAAAGTCTAGCATCCTCTGAGCTGCCCAAAATCCCAAAGTTTTGACAATGACACACTTATTTCTATGTGTTTTGTAGGGATTTATTCATTTCAATACCATGGCACACTTCCTCATGCACATATGTTCTACCTAAACTACTTCTCTACCATCACTAATTTGCAAATGCACTGTTACAGCATCCTGTGCTCTACGACATGCAAGAACCAGCCAAACAACTGGAAGTACTTTTTCTAGGGTGGTAGACCAGGGGGTAGAGCAGCAGTGGAACAGTGCTACAAAGTATGGAGATAGGTCTGACTTGGAAAGACTGCATGTTGTGTGAATCTCAGGAGGCTATCCAGCACACTGGCACTATTCTGAGGGTTTGGACTGTGATTTGGTTCCATTCACAGGCTGCTATCTGTGTCAGAAAGGAAGAGGAACTTCATGTGTATTCAAAGACATCTCATAAGCTGTTAATTGTAACTCATTTTACATGCTGAAATGTGTGGGTGTCGACAGACCATACTGAATTCAAATACACATTAATTCAAATATCAATATTTGAGGGGTCACAAAAGTTATGGCATAAAAGGTTATGCATTTTCTAAACAGACACAGGCCAGATATGACATAAATGAAAGAAGAAGAAGGCAGCACTCGCTTTTAAGATCACCAGGGAAATCACAAACAGTGAAAGAGAACTAAGTGAATGTGATGATTCATTTCCGTTTGCTTCTTCCAAAGTGCTGATGATCACCTCAAATAATCACATTTATATGATCACTGTGACCAGTACTACATAGATAGATAACCTCTTACTATCCCTGAGGTAAATTTGTTTTCACAGTGTGTACAAACTTGTCCTAACAGCAGTTATTAGATAACTATTACAACTTTAGCTACAGCAAACAATTGAAACCATACAACTGGGACTTCACAGGATCTGCACTAGCTGTGTATTTTCCCACCGTCTCAAACACACAAAGCAAACAAATACAGTTATTTTATGCAACAAACAAGCTCAGTGAGAGACCATTTTCTGCACCTCGTTTGGAATATCATTTTGTGCAGTAGGTCAGTCCTGCTTATCTCTGCCTTTCACATGACCTCAAGAAAAACAATAAAATTTAGAAAGCACTAGATTAGGTGGAGTTGCCCCATTTGGCTATCATAAATCCCCCTAATGAATCCAGAGCCGATACAAATGCACAGTATTTGTTAAAGAACTTAAATAATACTAATAAAAACCAAAATGTATGTTTTGGGTTTGTTTTTTTTTGTTTTTTTTACAGAATTAGTTGTAGTTTGCCCCCACAAGGACAACTGGTATTTTGTTTATTGTTGTCCCAGTTACAATTAGTATGAACAGCATTTCTCATTAACCTTCAACATTTCTTATTAACCTTTGCGTTTGAAAATGTTCTAGATAATATGACCTATGCAATTACCTGGTCATATTCTGTTCTAAAAATACATCAACAAAAATGAAGTCTATTTTCTGCATCTGTAAATACAATCTGAGCTATGTTATAAATCCCAAAGACTAATTAAAATGGGACAAAATGGATCCTTAAGAATGCTTATGAACTTAAGTATTCCAACTATTTTAAAGTTCTCACCCATTACTTTATGCAGCAAACCAAAGTAGTCCATAGGTGTCCACAAAGTTTAATTTTGTTTCATATTGAGATTAAATCTCAGAAACTACAGAGCCCAACTTAACCTTGAGGATCTATTTTATTTCAAAGATTAATGGCAGAATCAATTACCTATAGTGGCTCAAACTGTAACTGTCACCATGAGCTACGACTCAGCTTTCACATTGCCTGTTCCACAAATCCATCCCTTTGTTGCTGATGACACAAAATGTTGATGTTTGACGAAATCCCAATAGCTGGCAAATTGTCTTTTACCTTTTGAAATTGATTTGCCAAAGAAACGCGGACAAGCAAATTCAAGCTTCATTGTCTGCAGGCCAGCACAAATAGGGGATCTAATCAGGAGATGCAAAGTGCAGCACTCTAATTACATCATTAGCTAAACCAATGACTCAGTCACAGTGACTTCAGCCTCACCCTCCCCCCACCCATCTCTTCTCTGCCCCATCCAGAAATAGGGAGTCAAGCCTCAAGCTCTTTACTGTACAGCTGCTCAAGCAGAATAATTCTAACATGTTATGTGCAACAGTGCAAAATGTTAACGTTCCAGAAATATCCAACTGAAAAACATAGCATTAATGAGAATGTGCTATATGACTGCTGACAAAACACTTAAGAGCTGACGTTTACTGCCTTCCAGATAGTGGCAAGGACAGCTTCTGTATTTTGAAACACAGACATAAACCATATTTGCTCAGGCACAATGCAGTGACGTTGCCTCAATGTGACAGGCACAGGCCTATCCAAAATGCTGAAGACTGTCATAGGGCAAACAACTAGCCTGAAACCGCTACAGAGTAGTCAGGACAACTGCTGTAGACAGGTGCATAGCAATGATTTGGATTATTTTGATTCTGATATGATGTGATTCAGTCAACAGTGCTTTCTTGAAGCATGGTAATGAGACCTTTAACTTTTACTGTTGTTTGGTGATGATGAACAATTGCGGCTGAAAAAGCCACTTGATTTGCCCTCCTGTTTGGATGACCTCTGACTGCTGTGGTTCTGCATGCTTTGCTAAGAATGACTAAGAGGCTGTTTCCCAGTGGTTGAAAAAACAGCCTACCACCAAAGAAGTTGTGCTGTATTTCCCCTTGATGCAAAGTGAAAGATGAAAATCACACCTCTGGTTCTTCCTGTTAGATGTGCTCAAGCACAAACGAGAGCATAATGAGACAGGCCTCCTCAAAGAGGATATCACATCTTTATATAGTCAAATCAACTCTGACTGGAAAAAAAAACTACTCCTTACAGACCTGCTGTGTGCAAAGGTACTTTCTTACACTATTGGAAACAAGACTGCTAATATCTCTTGAATGACAAGTCTTGTTCATTACAGATACGTCGCATGACCTTAACCTCAAGACTGTGTCATTTTCAATGGTCACAGTTTTACATCAAGCAACCAAAAACACTAGATTTTGTATTGGCTCCACGTGTGTAAGAGATAATAATCGTAGTCAGAGTAAAGTGTGGGGCTGAGGGAGGCATTAACCTGGCCTCTGCCGCACTGTGTTAGCTCTGCACAGTCTGACTGCGGCTGCTGCTGCTGAGGATGAGAGCTTCTGGAACTGACGTCTACATGTCGGGTCACATCTGCAGAACGATCTCTACGTTTCAATGCGGCGTTCCTCCGACAACAGTATGATGTCTGTGTGCTAACCCTGAACGCATCCCTAAACTGTGCAGATATAGAAGACGTTACCTCCAGCTAACGGCACCCTGCCCGGCCAATTTCAGACGCTGATGTCAATCCATTATGCTGTGGACAACAGCGAACTTGAGAGCTCACCACTCCACACACTTAGCCATCTATTCCTGGACAAAGGATGACCAGATTTTTAAAACACTCTTCCTGCCGTGACATATTTTTGGTGTTGTCGTGTAATGTTAAAATGTCTTGTCAATTTCCGAAACCGTCAGTTGCTAGTTACCGTGATTAACGTTGCGTAAACTGCTCTGCTGTACCAACACACATGAACATATTTGAGTAATACCGGTCCGACGACAACTCTCCCACTGAACCCCGCAGGACTATTGATGATGAAGAAAGCCAGAAAGCTCCTACCTTTGGCGAATTGCTCTGCTTCCTTTTTCACAGTGAAGAAGCCCCTCTGGATTTTGTTGCTCTGACACAACTACCACGCGCTGCATCAGAGCCCCGCCCTGCTGGCTGCGGCCGAGCTGCTATTGGCCAGTTAGAATACAACTGCAGTCGGGCCGTGGAGTTTAATTGGACAAGACATCTGCCAATCTATTCAGTTTCAGCTTCCCGCGTTCTTCTCGGTTCTCACAATAGGGCTACATTACATTTAGCAGCCTATATTTAGGTGTCAACAACCGCTGCCGGCATGTAAAATACAAGTCACTGTGACCTCTAACAGGAACTTATAAAACAAGACAAACACTTGTTTCATCACATTGAGATTTTAATGACAGTAAAATCAGGAAAGCCATCAATATAATGAATAAGCAATTTTGCTTTACAAAAAACTACAATAAAACAAATCAAATTTAAATCAGGAAGTCTGTGCAGTATTGACCCATGTTGTATTTCAGTGTTATAATGGCAAGGACAAGTTTCACTGCCCACACAGAAAGACAAAGAAGAAGCACAGTAACCCGTCAGAACAGAGACATCCTTATGTCCCTTGGGGATAATGATTTGTCACTCATGACTTTGACTGTTTGTGCCAGCTACATTGGATTAGAAGTGCCAGACTTAAAGCGGACAGTAGTGCTTGCAGGGTGTAAGTGAACACAACTAGAGTCAGTCTTTCATAATGAGAGGAGCCTTGACTTGAGCAGCAACCTCAGCCCCCATAAGTTCTTCTACAATCGTCAGGGCAAACTCAAAACTGGTTCCTGGCCCACGGCTGGTGATGTAATGTCCATCCTTCTGAACTCGAGCCTCTGAATATTTATAGTGGTCTAAAAAAAGACAGAACAATAACATGGAATGATCTCAATATGAAAGCTTCAAGCTCCAGGCCAAAAGTTACAGATTAGCAATGACACTATGCCATAAGCTCTAACACACAGATCATCTATCATCATTTAAGATGACCCAGTTTTCTAGCATGTTCTGTCAAATTTCTGCATCTGCTTCCACCTCTGTGTGGTGTGCTCTCCTTTACTGCATAGTGACATGATTCTCCTTAGGCAAGTAAAAGCTAGTACAGCACCATCTGCTGTCCTCTACAAATAATTACAATTCCAAAACACTGCACCACAGAAGACAGTGTAAATTTGGACAAATTCTGAGTTTATTATGTTAAATAAAGTCTGCTTTTACCTCCATTCATCATCTTCTCTTTCATGCCAGGGTGCGTAGTAACTGTGCTACCAAACCCGATGCCATGTGCCAGAAGAGCGGTGGGACCTGCGAAGGACAAAGCTGATTAATAACATTCATTTAACAGCTTCCTGTAAAAAAGTGACACACATGACGACAGTTTGCTTGTGATTGTGTCAATCCAGGTTTTGCTCATAACATATCTAACAGGATCAGTGGTGAAATAGAAGAAAACACCTCAAAACATTTTCCTCAAGCTAGTGACAAAATGTGCATAAAACATAAAACAAAAGAGAATGTCAAATGTAGAGCACATTGCATTTAACATAAAGAAATGTAGATATTATACATGTGCAATACAGATCCAAGAGATTTGATAACAACATGGTGTCCTAAAGGTGTCCTCAACTGGACTGTTGTTTCTAAGAATAAACGCATATAGTGTACAGTTACAGCCTCCCTTCAAAGACTCTGCACCATATTGAAAAGAAAGAAAAAACAGATGCTGAAGACACATGCTGCTGCTGCGGCTGCTGCTGCATTAACATTGGCATTGTCCTAGCACTGCAGTGAGCTCATCCAAAAACTGTTAATAAATAGAAAGTTATTGATTATACTCCTTGGCAGCCTTCCCATACAGTCTAAAGATTACACTTTCCCCTGGCAGAACAGCAGACTGCCAGTTAAAGCCAAGCTACTCCTGTTACAGCTCGTCTCCACCCAGAGGACACCAGTCTGGGAGAGAGAGACCTTCTGAGAACCACAGTCAGACGGCGAGGCAGTAATTGGAGACAAAGGCAACAATGATCATCTTTCCATCATGTGATGGATCACAAAAATGTGTATCCATGTTATTTTTTTGTGAATACCTGCTCACAAGATAATTTCTCTAAATCACACAAGGCGACTTGTCTCCAGAATCAAAACACTCAGACAAGTAAACTGTGTAAACTTGTTAAGCCCATTATTGTAGATTTCTGATTAAGTGCTTTCTGTGCTGACATTTTTTTTTCACAGCAAGAAAATTATATTCTTGATAAGGCAGTATAATAAGTCTTGCAACTGACCCTCTTGCTGGCAGGTTCATTACCAGTATATTCCTGTGAGGATCTCAGTCATTTTCTAGGACACCCTTCAATCCACTTTGCCGCACTGGTCCCCTTTCCCTATTCCAAATGTCCTTCTGGTGTCCTTTGTCTGCATACAGAGGCCGTCTAATAAAATGTCAGTGTCTGTCGGTTCACTCAGGGACACTTATTAATCAAACCCTCACCCTTTCATTTCAAATGCCAAAAAAGGTCACAGATGACCATAAATTAATGAAGCATGTCACAATGTGTATAATTTTTTAACAAATGCTTAAAGGTGTGTGATAAACCCTTTTGAGGCCACATACTCTTAATTAAATACCTTAAAATCCTTAGAAATCTCTAAACTGCAACAGGCATATAAAAACAGCACCTTTTTCTTCTTGATTTTAGTTGTGAGCAAATCAAAATCCATCCATGGCATTAGCCTTCTAATGCAGGGCTGTACAATATCATTTAAGCATTTTCATTGCAATGTGCAGATTCATGTTGCAGTGATGTCAAGTAAGGCAAATTCAGTAAGTAATCTTTAGCAGCAACTAGTGGTGAAGTTGGAATATATCTCACCTTATCCATTCCCACAGTGGTATTTAAAAATGGGAAAAAATGCCTTCATCAAAGCTAGTGCACAGCAGCACAACATGATTATTTCAAGGTCTAACAATTTGAAACACAAGACCACAATTGCACACCAACAAAACTAAAAATACATTTAAAAAAAATAATAATATTACTGCAATTAGATTCTTGTATACTCCAACATCTTGAACTCAACTTTCAACTCCCTTCAGAAAAATTGTCAGTGCTCACCTGCTTGTGTTTAATTCGCTGAAACATTCCAAAAATTTCAGCTTTTATTATTAAATATTCTATGCAAATACACACACATATAAAATCAGTGATATTATTGTTAAAAATTATTTCTTTACAAAAACAGCTAATCAATTCATCTAGTGAGAGACAGAACAAAAACATTGCAATCTTAGGCGTCATCCCTGATATTATACAATCTTAAACAAGACTATCACAGTTCAATTGTTACTGCTAATAATGTTATCAGGTCTCCTGGTGGTACAGTACATATTTTAGTTAACTCCCAAACTAGTTTGATTTCATGAGAAAAATAGATCAAAATGGCATATTACATAAGCAGCAAACCCCATGATAAAATAAAAACTAGTCAAACCTGAGGTCATGCCATATTTAACCCACACACACGTACCATTATTGAAGGTTGGTCTAGTATAATTATGACTTTGGTTTTCTTTTTAAAGCTATACCTGCACAGATGGCTGCAATCAGGCCTTTCCTGCCATCTTGATCCTTCAGCACCTCTTTCACAGCAGGAGACTGCAAAAGAGCAAAGCAAACAGATGTCCAGGGAATCGTTTCCAAGGCATTTGATTGTGTATATGCGTCAAAAATACAATAATGCCAAAGAATCATGTAATTCTTTTCCCAAAATAAAAGCAAGTCTGTGTGATGAGTTTTGGGAAAAAATATATTATTTAAGACCATGTGTGATATAATGGAACTGTTCCTGCTCTAGGTGAGGGAGTGGAGGTCACTTATTTAAGGTTTAAGAGCGTAATGACTCAGTGTTTATCTACGCCTGTGGCATCAAGAATGTCAATGACGTCTCTCCGTCGTGATTTTAAGAGAAAGACCCTGCATGGTCAGCATCGATATTGCATGATAAGCTTCTACCTTAGATTGAAAATGCAGAATTGAAATGCGCATGGGTGTAATGCTGTTAGGAGAATAACCTTCAGAATCGAGTGGCAGTACATAGTGTCTACTCATACGGTTACCTCTTTTATCCTCAATATCAAGACTACTTCAATAAATCCTTCTGCATAAGACACGTGAGAGTCTCCTTCCAGCACAACTTAGCCTGGTGGTAAGATTTCTCTCATAATACACATACTAGAAGTTATTTGTAAATGTATGTATTTGTGCTCCTATATTTTGCCATCTCAAACTTTCAAGTCACAATAATCATCTCCTTTATCCTCACTAGGGTCACTGGAGCCTATCCCAGCTACTTATGAGTGAAGGCAGAGTACACACTGGACATGTCACCAGTTCATTGCAGGGCTGACATATAGAGACAAATGGGTTCAGAAAATGAATGAATGAATTATCTGTGCATAACCAATAATAGTGATAATACCAGAAAAATATCCATTAATTCTAACAATGGTGACTCATTCTTACGTTATGAAGATGACTAATACCCATCATGCATAGTGCTTTTTTCCCTGTTCAGAATCAAGTAAATAAAGATGTAACAATTCAGCATTTATCAGTGTATAATCAGTCCTTCAATAATCAATATTAAAGATTGTAAGTACATTTTATTTGAACACAATACAAAACAATTCCTTTGACACATAAATCACATGCCTGTGCAATAAAATCATTGCAATAGTGCTAAAGGGACACATATAGTGTAATTATGTGTGATGAACACAGGGATATATGCAATAGTGATTAAGAGAAATGTGCGATATTATCATGTGCAATAGTTACAATAGGTAATGTGCAATACAATTATGTGTAATAGTGTGAGAAGGTTATTATGTGGTGGAATCTTATGTAATAGTGATAAAGGGATATGTGTAATAGCAACAAAGGGATATTTGCAATATAATCATGTGCATACCATAACCAATTAAAGCTTGGTGGCTCACCTTGGTCCACCAGCTTTTGTCTGTTTGTGTGCACTAAGTATTGTTGCTCGTTTTTCTTTTTGTATGTCTTTGTTCTGTTATGGTATTATGCTATTTGTAAGTTGTTGGGTTTTTTTTTTTTTTTTTTCACCTGCCAATGGGACTCAAGACTCTGGCTATAATCGCTCATATTTACATGTAAATGTTCATTAATACAAACTGTCCCATTTAAAAATCAATAACTTATAATTAGGCTGTAGTTTTAATTTTGTTATGTAAAGCTTGCACAATAATTGTCTACAGTAATAAAAGGAGAGTTGTTATAAATCTGAAGTTGTATTGAGATTAATGACCATTTTGGTAATAACAAATAACGTAGTAAAAAGGCAAAGTGCGCTACATTTTCCAAAAAAAACCCCAAAAAACTGCTACAATTCAGCTGCAGACACCCTGCCCTTTGTATTTTCTGTTTTCCTCTTCTTTTGCTGTATATGGGGATACATGGGGATATGGAATATATCTAGGTCTTAACTTTGCACCTTCAGCCAATAACAGAATCTCAAAGCTAGCAGACCAAAAGAAAAATGAAGGTACTCCTGATATACTCTCTGTTTTCTGCCCTTTCCATTTCTGTCTGAGACACAAACTTTTTCTTACACTTCACTGTTACCTGCCATGAGCATGTGACAAATACAAATCTTTTAATCATGAAAGTATGGTCAAAGCAGACACAGTGCTTTCAACCCATTACATGTAACAGACTTTGTGACAAACAACAGAAATGAGGAAGCTTGTGTTTCAGCTGCATATCGCCTTCCTTCTTGCAAAGATTTACAAAGATACGTTTATTTTCATTTTCAGAATAAATATACTGTGACAGAATCAGTAAATAATGTATCTTTATATTTCTCAGCCTTTAGCCTTCTGCTATGTGCTTCCTCTACCCTATGCAGTGTGTCTGTTTACAAACACAAGCCAGAAATTCTAGATATCTTGCCTTTAAGAACACCTGATGTTGAAAGCTATATGGAAACAATGAAAATTCCTATTTATGTGGTGATGATAATGGTTGGGAGAGAGAAAAGGTGTGAGAAGGATGAGTCTGGGTGTCATAACTATTGATTAAACAATTGTCAATAAAGAAATAGACAATACTAGCTTGATATTTTCTCACCTCTGCCAGATTCTGGGCCCCTGGCATTCCCCCAGGCAGAACAACCACATCATAAGGACCCTGGAGATGAACCATGAGAGATAAGACTAAACTTGCATGATCTGAACGTGCAGGACATATGGAATGAGTGATGTAAGTATTTCTAATACTTCCTTCTTTTGTATAGCATTATAACATGCAGTGGCAGTGCCATGTTTGGGAGTTGGACCCACCTGTTTGCCTGCTTCCTCCAGACTGTCATCAGGACAGATGACAACGTTCCTGCTGCACTGCACTGGATCTTTACCAGTTAGTCCTGCAACGGTCACAGCAATCTGAAGAATTGGAAATGCATCGTTAAAAGTGCAGTATTAGTATACTGACACAACATAGCATGCTCACAGAGATAGTGACAGACTTTTATTTTGAAAGCTATCAAATGACGGAGGTGCTGTAACGTTGGACTTTGACATTTAACTTGGCCTCTGGACTCAGTTTTAAGGTTATGGGTCAGCCGTGGACTAAAATCAGTAGATTATTGCATTCTAAAACAAAACACATCACTGCTAATGATACTCAATCATTGCTACTCTTTAATCAGTAAAGTTAGCAGGCTCGTTTCTGTACGTGTCAGTCTTAAATATCAATTATTTAATCGCTGCGTATAATTGAATTTTAAAACATTTTCACAATATTTCGTGACGATGCTGCTGTGACCAGTTAAACATTAATGATTAAATTGGTTAGGCTGACTGACGAGGTGCTTAATTTTAACTGAAGCTAGCATTAGCTCACTACTTTACTGTGGTGAATGATGAATTAGCTGCTAGCTAACTGCTAACATGGACTCAGATGACAACAAACCCCAGCTCTGCGCATAATGTCCACTGGAATAACGGTCTCCATCTCCTCTGCACCTTTAGAAAGGATCACCAATGCCCTCTTCCCTGCCATGGTTAAACTAGCAGGTATGCTTCTGTCGTATGTAAAGTAAACACGCTAACTTCTGAGGGCAACTTCAGCTGCAAATGGCATGCTCAGCACGAAGCGGCTGACAGGAGCTGGGTTGCCATGTTCCAACACACCGTCCCCCTTTTTAAACACTTTGGACAAGGAAATGCTCAGTATCGGTGACTTTTTTGGGTTTTACTTATTTACTAAATTGCAACTGCTCTGAATAGTCGTTATGGTCTTACTGTAGTCTGCTATTTTTTTTCAAATAAGAGTTATTTGTTTAAAATCCATTATTTGAAATAAGAGCACAGATTAAAATTATGTTTGAAACGTTAATGTTATATTTTCAAAATATCCTCCTGAGACCCAGGAAAGTAAAAGGCTTTTATAAATTAAATAAATGCCTGCAGCATGATGCACCAGTTTTTAGCAGCACTTTTTATTTATTTATTTATTTATTTATTTATTTATTTATTTATTTATTTAAGTAAGGCTGCGAAACTCTTATCTCCTACAGAGGAAAAAAATGCATCGCTGGGTCCCAGAAAGCTGTTACTGCATGACATTATTATTATTAGCAGTAATAGTAGTAGAATTAATATTATCATCCTAATAATACTTTGAGGAATAGCAGAACTGTCATCATGTGGTATTAGCACCTCTACTTTAGAAAAAGGTCTGAATACTTTTCCATTACAGTGGGCCATTAATAGCCTTCCATTCCTTTGTATTATATATAACAGTATTATATATTATTATTATTATTATTATTATTATTATATAACAGTATAACAGTCTGTGATTAACCCCTAAGTGAGGACCATTTAGTTAAAAAAAAAAAAGTTATATGTGATCTGATCTACATAGAGTTAATGGCTGATGTGTTATTTCCAGTCATTGATGGGAAAGTAAAGGCTGCTTATGATTATGGACCACCTAACAGGCAGTGCAAACCTTATTCCAGTAGGTGGAGGTATTAACCAAAGATTCAAAAGGGAAAGCACAGAAAATGCACATCAAACTGCACTATTTACAACTGTATGAAATCCAATAATATGTAAACTTTCTGTAGACTACAACAAACAAGCATTTTGGGGGGGGGCAATGATGACAAAGATTGTAATAATGATGATAATAAATAATAGCAGGTGTATTATTTAATATAATGAGTGACTCAGACAGTTATGTTAATTCACTCAGAGTTATATTTCTAAAACACAGGCTTTGAATCTGTGGATACAAAGTTCTTTAAGATCTGTCTGAGAA
Organism: Ostorhinchus cyanosoma; assembly: GCA_029814465.1. Classification (NCBI taxonomy): domain Eukaryota; kingdom Metazoa; phylum Chordata; class Actinopteri; order Kurtiformes; family Apogonidae; genus Ostorhinchus; species Ostorhinchus cyanosoma. The sequence goes on from JAPTYQ010000023.1 coordinate 17,396,490, forward strand.
CTTCTGCACCAAACTCTTAAGACAGTTAAGGAATCATATTCCAGTGTAAATCCTAGACTTAATGTCTGGGGCTTTAGTGTGTTAGTTAATGTGCCTCTGCGCATTCTGCTGCCGAGATTCTCTTTCATATTTGTGCGTCAAACTAGAGCCCAGTGAAACGGCAGATTAGACAAAAGCGTAGGGGGTGCTGGCAGCAGGTTGTTTATTGCGTGCCTGTGAGTGAATCCAAGAGACAGCGGTGATTACCGACATATGCAGCTGGGGATCAACTGAACCCGACCCATGGTGGCACTCAAGCTAATTTCCATACATTAATTCACTTATGTTCATTTACTAATTCCTTTCAGTATGTTATCATAAAGTGCATGATTATACTGATGATATGTTTCGAAGTGATTTGTGACACAATAGTGAGGACAACAATGTCTGAGACTGAAAACAAAGGCTGTGCTTAACAACTGATTAAAGAGATTATATAACTGTCTGCACAGGGCTTTGTTGTCTCATCTCAAGAAAGGTTGAGTCTTTACAGGTTTTATACAAGAAACAGTGAAACAACCTCAAATGTGTAGACGACCAAGTTGAAAAATTGTTTACTGCCACAGTTTGCTCTGAAAGTTTGTCATTTTTAATGAAAAGCATGCATAATTTCACATGATGCAAACTTGTGTGCTCCATAAATACAGCATGACAGCAAATTGTCACTCTGTATATGCATATGTGTCTGTATATGCTCTGTGAAATAAAAAGGGGCTCATCAGAAGATTCCTTGACATTATTATTTCTCTTGTGTTCATTTATGCCTGCATCACCAGGCCTTGCTCTGCTTTATCTGGCCATTCACAGAGGTCTGCTAAAAAACCTGAAGCCTTCTGGATCAAACCTCCAGGGAGTCGAGAATACACAAACATTTTTTTTTATTTTATTTTTTTATTTTTTTAAAAAGACGGGGGACAGAGGAGTAAGAAAATCCTCAAACTGAAATGAGGGAATTCCGCAAATTACCATTTGTCACAAAGTAATCCTGTTACTATAGCAAAGAATATGAAACGGTGTAAACATGGAAATAAACTGCTAATATGGATGTAGCTTACGTGCAGAGGCTCTGTTCAGTTGAGATATACAGCTGCAAACCCTGTTTCAGATCCCCCAGTAAGGAAGAGTGCCACCAAATTCAAAGTGGTTACAGAACATTTGCCTCCACAAGTAGAGATTAAAAATTTCTGATGTTTTTTCTTTATTTATTCATTGCATTACTTCATTTTGGCTCTTTTTGGTCCCTTTGATAAGTCTTCCCAGTATTCTAATAGCAGCATTTGGGGTTTACATTGCTTCAGTCAGAAAACTAATGAATATTTAGGAGTGTTTTATCTTCCCATCTGTGCACAGGCTTTATCTTGTGTCTCTTTCACACATTGTAAGCTGAGTGTGTGAAGTGAGTGACAGGCATATGATCTTGATTGCATTTTGACACTTTAACCACATCCTGCCAGGCTCTCAGGTGACAGCTGGAGGACAGTGAAGAGCTCTAGGGGGGGAAAAAAAGGTGACATTGAATTTTCTGCACTTGCACTGGCTGATAGTAGCTGTATATAGACACAAGATGGCGCCAACTGAGTGAGTTCAACTTGGACAAGACTGGTTCAAAACCGACACCAACTATGTGTGAATATTTTCAGGTATAATATAAGCAAAATGATTAAAAAACAGTAATGCAGAGTAAAAGTAACTTGACAGGGAAATGGAAATCAGTAATCTCCTTCGCTATAGTTGAAAGTTTTTCAGTGCATAACATATATCAGATACAAACACAGAACAAAGATACATTTGGATATATGTCTCAACATTCATTTAACAATTTGTGTTAAATGCTTTAGAGTCATCCAAAATGAGATTCCTACAAATCCAACGCATGACAAATTGTTTGCAACCACAGAGGCAGTATTACAAATTAAGGCAGCACATTAATGTGTTGTTTAGATTATTGAGTATGTGTAACAACATGAACCCGAATTGCCTCACAGTCATTTCTGGTTGCAATAATCTGCCTATCCTTAAATTATGCCCCCACCCATACTATTTTACAGACGGGGGGGGCAAAATGTGACTCTCCTTTTTCTTTATTCTCCGTCTCTGTCTTAGCGAGTATCAGCCTGTTTTGCTCTCAGCCTGCCTCTATTAGATGCCTTAATGCTGTACAGCGTTGCCTATCTTCAAACAGGAATGCTGATGATACTGGCCCTGCAGCGGTGCTTCCCCCCCAGTCCCAACCCCGGCCTGCTCCTCTACACAGAGGGCAATAAAGACACAAGGAGGATTAGTGTTGTGTGCCTAACAAAGTGGTTGCCAGAGAGTGAGAAGGCCATGCCCATGGGCTCAACCACAACCCTGCTCAGCTCCGCTCTGCTCTGTCGAGGTCCCCCCCTGCCTGGGCTTCCCTAAGGTCCGCTCTCTCTCAGGGAGCTCTGTGGATGTGTGATAGACTCTGAGTGGGTGAATTCATGTTGATGCTGAAGAGGCAGAGGACGCAGACAGATAATCCATGGCTTAAGCAGTGCTGTAGTAACTTTCCCCCTTAAACAAGAGAACATATGTGAAAACAGTTAAATTTAATTCAATCACATACTCGCCCTGCACATATTTTCACTGAAGACTTTCCCACAGTGTTCTCAAAATAAAGTTACAGCTCTTTGACTAGCAAACTGAGCAAAAGTACCACCAATTAAAACATGATCACACCGAGTGTACACAGCACCGTGATGGATCAATACAAGATTCAGACAGTATTTGTGTGTCGATTTGTCCGTTTCGAGTTCATACAGAGTATAAGCTAAAGGCCTTATTGTATCTTTATAGATACATCTCTCCAACTATAGCCAGTATGCTTACACAAATGGAATACCATATAATTGTACAAGTCTGATAAACAGAGGGGCTGTGGTCTTGTAAATGTTGTCGCATTAGATAGGAGTGTTCCATCTGAGATTACTGTGGAGGAACATGTCGGTGTGTGCAGGCCTATGAGGACAGTAGCCTCTGGTTTGATGGAGAGCCGTGTACAGGACAGGACAGGTGAACCAAACAGCTGCTACCCCCGTTTTTCCTTAAAAACCCCAGCGTGACAGATCAGGCCATGGCTCTCACACATAACGGCCTTCTTTTCACACGGTAGCTGTCTCAGGCCACGTTACACACGTCTTTTAGATGGTCCATTTTGTGCGTTGGGTAATGAAATTTACACTGGAGACCCCAAGAATATGCAGACATATGGTGGCTATTAATGCTGCTTTCTCCCTTTGAGCTGCAGCCCTCTGCCTAACAGTATGCTCTGTTCCCGCCTGTCTGTTTTGGGTCCTCTTCACTCCTCAAGCTGTTTGCTTTTACCTCTGTCACGCCAACTACAATTCACACAGCAGCCTGGACCGCTGTGTGTAGAAGAATAACCAAGTACTGTTAATACTTGGCTAAGTTTACATGTTCATTCACACTTGATTATAGGGGAGACCCTGAGTTCTGAATGGTTTCAGTATGTCCGTAAAGAGGCACAATGAGGAAGGGGCTTTCCCTTGAACGCATACACAGTAAGAATCCAGCACTCAATGTATGACAATAGATTTTGTCAGTTTTTGAAATTTACTCATGAGTCGTTCAGCAACTTATATAACAGATGGAATAAAACTGAATAAGGTATAGTGGGCAAAATTGACAAACTTTTTTTTACTCTTATCATACATTTTATAAGCACACATTTGCAGAGTGGTTTTCATATGTGTATTTATATTTTTACATATTGGTGCAGGTTTTTATTAACACATCTGGACTGGATGTAGGTGTATACATTTATGTGGTGTGTGTGGCTCTAATTTAAACTGTGCTATTGTACTGTCTTGTCTTGTCTTGTAATTTAATGTATTATATTGCATTGTATTGCATTCTTTTCTTTTCTTTTCTTTTCTATTCTATTCTATTCTATTCTGGATTTTTGGAATATTCTTGAAAGTCCTTTCTGAATTCATTTTAGTAACAATAGCTGGCGATTAATCCATCATACTTTATTAGAGTATTATTTAATTCCCACGTGGTGTTAATGTAAATACAGTATTTCCCACTCAACATACAGCAATTCATGGTGCAACAAATTTGGCAAAACATTCTGATTCACTTCAGGTTTTTCCCGTTCAGGCCTTGAATTGATAGCATGCTTCATTCTTTGAACAAAGTACCGAAGCCGCACCAAAAACTGGTGCTAAAATATTTTTTACATTCATTGGTAATGGAAATGGCTGCTCAAAAGTCTCCCTCTGAAAAGTATTATGGAAGTAAAAAGGCATGCAGGTGTAGTCTATTTTTACCTGCATAAGCCTTTATAGATTAACACAGTTTACCAGTTCCTACTCAGCTTTTGGTACACTATCCTAACTCTGAAATTAACCGGATTCACTCACTTAATCCCCTACTTTTTATACAAATTCATACTGCATTATCTGACTTAATGTCTGAGACGTTTCCAAACAATTTTCCTTTAAAACTTCTTCGAATTGGTATGAAAACATTCTCACGAAAATGATGGCTTCTTTATTGTTGTTGTAGGGGATATTTGCAACTCAGAGTGTAATTTTTCCCGGTTTTGGAGGAGACAAACTACCTATAAATAAATCCTATGCAATCTCAATTATGTCTGTTTTCCCGCTCTCACTATTCCCACACTTTTGATTTCCACTTAAAAAGCAGAGTGATATATGCCTCTGATTGGAAATGTTCAATGCACTTCTGGAAGTGGGTGTACTGTCCTGTGCAGATAAGGTTGCGAATGCAAGATCTGTCTCTCTGAAACAGAACCCTGACAAACAGTGCTGTCTCTCCCAGACGCAGTGGGAGAGGAGTGTGCTCAGATGGAAGCCTTTGAGACCAGCCTTTTTAATATCGGCGCCGCTGTAACATCAGTAAGGTGACATTTCGGCAGCACCATCAAGATCCAACAGTGGCCATGCTGCTTCGACAATCAATTATCCATGCATAACATCCCACCAGTGTGTGCGACATGAATCAGCCCTGGACCAGGCTTCTCCTCTGCCTTGATTTTCAAGAAAAGAGAGACCTTTCATTCGACCCTTAAGAAAGAGGGAAATGCTCTGTGTACAGATAAGGGAGTGAAGAGAGGAAAGTTATGAAAAACAGACAAATCAGGGCTGATATTTATTTGCATTATCTTGAAAGCAGCTTAAATTGGTTTCATTCCAGTGACTGTAAGAAGTGATCCACGGAGTACAATCTCCAAGCAGAAGCCAACGTAATGATTGAATAGATTGAATAGACAGAATACATTCTTCATAT
>JAPTYQ010000023.1:17407208-17428870 GCA_029814465.1 Ostorhinchus cyanosoma
GGGCTGTGGGGGAGGGGGACGGATGGACAAACAGAGAAAAAGAGACGGGCCGAGCGAGAGCAGAGAGTCTATTTCTATATACAATAGCCTGTGCCCATCATCCTCTGAGCGTGTGTCTGTGTATATGTGGACTTCATCCGCCTGCATACATAGATGTGCGGAGTAAGTTTGATGTGAATCCTCTCTGCCCTCTGAGTAGCACAGTGACTGCTGTCCATCTGCTCCAGGGTCTCAGGTGTGTGTTATCTCTTCCCGTGCCCCTGGGAACTTTCAACAGATATGCCAGTCAGCCTGGACTGAACTGCTCTTGTAAATTACTCACTAAACAGCCCTGCCCTGGATTCTGCATTCGGGGGAAAATCAATTATTTGACCCCCCCTTACATTTCACAGTCCATTTTCAGCATGCTGGGGCCAATTACATCCAGCAGAAAGACTACTCTTTATGTCATTCCCACGATGACCTCCATCTTGCTGCTCCACACGGAGCACTGTTAATGCACCAACTACAAGCACTTGTGCCACGAAGGAGCGTGCTAATGTACTGGTTACCCACACTTTAGCCACACCAAGCACACAAATACAGCAGCTGAGAGACAGTACTGCAGCCACACACAGCCAGCTGTAGTGTCTCTCAACTGGGAGGTGATCATCCCGTGTCCAGTGCACTGAGTGAACACCACTGACGGTTTGACAGCCCTAATGAAAGCTGATTACCAGGAGGCATCTATTAATTTGTCCTTAATCATGACAAAGAGAGTCTGTGGCTAACAGCTGTGAAATGGCAGCCGCCGCGCGGAAATGAGGCTCAGGGAAAGGCCGGGGACAAGGGGTTAGGCCCTGCGCTGTCATTAACTGTCTGCCATTGTGTGTGCTCGCTCAGAGCTTAGCTACAGGTAACTCAATAAGATAACACGGAGTGTGCTCTGCCCTGGTCTTTGTAAAAAGCTATTCCTGTGAATCCTGGGCGGCAGAGCAATGAATAGGAGGATATTGGTTTGCATGCTCTGAGCAGGAGTTCTTATGATCCAGGTGAGAAGCTGACAGTAACGGGTTTAAGCTCTGTTCCTCCATCTGCTGGAGGGTGCTGAGGGAAAAAGTCAATCACTGACTGAACAGGCTGTTGAATAAGGAACTGAGTGTGCATTTGTTGCACTGACACACAGTGCAACAAATGTCAGCTCCATCAAGCCCTAATTTTGCCATTTTTGATTGTGACAAACCCATCTGGTGGTTGAAATGTGAAGCCAAAAAAACAAAACAAATGAACTGTTAATGCATAAAACTCATAATGAAATCCTCATATTTGAGTATTGGCAGGTGGTGTAGTGGAGGGGCATTCAGCGGAGGTCCTTTGTATGAATGATCTGTCCAACATAAGTGGTTAATGTGGGTTATGGGACCCTAGGGATGCATTGGGAGGGGATGTAATTATTGGCGATGTCAGAAATCTGTGATACAACAATAAAACTCATTATTTAACTGAAGATTTATGATGAAGTGAATCATCACTGATGTATTACTCTAAATTAAACACACACACACACACACACACACGCACGCACACACACACACACACACACGATGTTCAGGATGCTGATTTTTTTCGTGGACCTATAAGTGATGCTTGTGTAAAAGTCATAAAATCTGAATGATTCTATTATTATTATTACTCAATAGTTACTTAAAAATACAGAACCTCATACACCTTAAGCACAATACGATCCAATAACATTATAAAATGCCATAACATATATTGTAGCTTCAACAAAAATATTTAATTAACAACATCTGTTCCACGTACTTCACTGAAATATTCATAATCTGTCTGAATGTGTAACAGAAAAAGTTCCTTCAAGATGTTTCCTACTCATGTGAAAGTCCAGTTTCTCTGCACAGGGTTGACTTAAAGTTTTCACTTCACACTGTAAAAGTTTAATATTTAGATTTGACCTCTCCCGTTCATACGTACACGCCTCAAACTTACAGTAGACTTAAGGTGAGCACAGAAAAGTTTCCTCCTTCCACAGATGAATGAGAAAACAACTCGGCCAGCGGACATCATTCTGCGGTGAATCTCAAAGAAGGAACATGTAATAACATGAAAGCAATTTAAAATCATAATCTGATTTATATTTATTCAGGAGGAAAATACATCATGTTGCATTCTGAGCGTAAGTCAAATATTATTTGAGGTTCCAGTGATTTTTGACCTAAACTCATTCTTTCTGTGGGAGGAAAGACTGCAGGGCTTGGGTGCAACATGACAAACAAGGCAGAACATTTCGTTTGGCTTCGTATGAATTAATCAGTGGAAATGGGTAGACATGTTAAGCAAACAGTCATTTAAGACTCTGCTGAGAGACTGATGAAACCCGTGATTCAATTAGATACCGAGCTCTTAAAGACGCAACAAGTCTTTTAACTCAGGAGGAAGGACAACAACCAGGAACTGCTTTAGCAGATATTCAGAGAGGTTACATTTTGGATTTCCAAAAATTAATAAATGTATTCCAGATTCTATATTGGTTTGTATAATGATATTATTGGAAACTGGGCATTACAGTCACAGAACATCTGTGAGTTTCTGTATTTAGATGGACATTCGAGGCAAACCAGAAATACTGAACATGTACTGTTTCATTTCATTTCATTTCATTTCATTTCATTTCATTTCATTTCATTTCTACAACTCAATATAACAAATCACATCTTCACCTCAGCGATCTCTACTCTGTATATTATCCAATACTCTAATGGTAATGACATTTTATAACTCAATATATCAAAATTTGGCCAGTTACATCTGAATAAATTTGTATAAAATGAGTAATTGATGTTTATCTGTATTATCAAAAAATAGTTAAAATGAATAGTTGACAAATAATCAAATGGTTGATAAGAGCTGGATCACTGTGTAAAATGGTTTTGAATAATATTCCCTATAAATCACAAATGCAACTCTTACACATGTTGTATTTTGTGAGATCTTAATTCTGTAATAAGAACAAAGTTGACCTCTTCTTCATTTAATTTTTGGAATAATTTTAGATTTAAGTTTAATATAATGTTTAGCTTCATTAAACACAATTTTTGAGAGCTAGATATTTTCCTCACAGGGTAATTTATAGAATGCAAAATACATTACATTTTAGAGGTAAATGCTATGTTTTACAAACCACTTGCATTTCTGCTGCTACAATATCTTAATTAATTTATCCACAATTACTTATAAAAAAAAAACATACAGTAACAATCTGATGAAAAATGAAGTTTAGAGACAGTAACAAACAGCAACAGCATGTTTTTTTAGAGGTACTTAATGTTTTCATCTAGCTTCCACTTTGTGCCTGTATTAATCACAGAATTACATATGTATCTTTCCTGATGTGATCTGGCAGAAAAAATGCAGTCTTATGTTGCTATATGTGTTATTACTGTGCAGCTACATTAATATGTTATAATATGTTTCTTTAAGCGTCATTTGATGTTTAATTAGCGTTCAGACTTTTAATTCCGCGGCAGAGTGAATGATGGAATGCAGCAGGGTGAGTTTTTTTCTGTATTTCTGCTTGGCATTTGGTGGTTGTTGTTGGTTTAGGGTTGGTGCAGCGGGGAGTTGAGAGGCACCGTGTGCCTCATGCTGAGTCCCCTGGTGCTGCCCCCTCTCATCTATGAGAAGAGTCTCATCTCCCCTGCTAAGTTTGCAAAGTCCAATTTTCAGCTAATATGGAGGTCGCAACAGCAGGCGCAGAGGGCGTAGTAGGACATAATGGCTATGGGATTGTAAATATTGGTTTTAGAGAGACACAATTGGAGGGCAAGCGGAGAGAAATTTCCATAGAGTATGTGCTAGCACCATTGGAGGCCTTGGTGCGGCAGAATAGATTTTCCATTCTAGTGTGTCACATTAGATTTTCGGAGGTGCTCAGTGGCAGGTACATGTCATTAGTAACACTTTAGCACAGTAATGAACCTTTTTATTTATCCGGTGCTTCTCTCATGAATGAATAAGGAGCTGCTCTCCAACTGTGCCCAGCCGTGAGGAGCAGACAGAGGAGGCAGAGAGAGGGAGAGAGAGGAGGAGGAGGAGGAGGAGGAGGAGGAGGAGAGGAGAGGAGGAGGAGAGAGGGAGCACTATGAAGTCGAAAGGGGAATGTTTTGCCCTGGGGAATGCTGAGGAGGGTTAAATGATCATTATTGTGACACATGCATGCACACACACCAACACACACATGCACTCACATATGCATCAGTGAACAAAAGACCATACACACATGCACACACACACACTCCCCACCTCCGCTCCCTGGGGTCCTGATCTGACACTCTATTTACACACACATTTACACAGTCTACTCCCTCCTTTATGAAGCTGACAGGTACTTAAGCGGTACATTACTCTGAGGAGCTCAAGCCTCACGGCGGTGTAACCAAACTGTCCATTCACTGCTAGCCTTGTCTCAGTGTTCATTCAATAATGGCCTCTGAGAAATGCACCAGTAACAAGCGGTTGTAACTGGGCAGGCCGGGAGTCTGACGCTAAGCATCAGGAGATTTTTAGGATGGTGCAGGCTCATTGGGAGGAGAGACAAATCTGTCAGGGTTCAGTAGCTCATAGAGAGTGTGACACCGAAAGCCTCAGTGGAGATTCAGCCTCATAGGACCTCAATTTTTGCTCAGCATGAGCTCACTTCTCCTTTATCTCTGATGCTGCATCAGAAATCAATAGTACAAGTATTTTTATCAGTTAGAAAACCAATCAGTGCATATCTGTCGTAGGTCAGTAACTTTAGCCATTGTTATACAGGTGGCAAACCCTAATCTTAGCACCTCCTCCTCGGCTCATCTCAGATCGCAGCCCGGTGCAGTGAAGCGGTCAGAGTGGCAGTGGCTGGCGTGGTCAGGGCCCCATGTCACCCCCAGCATCCACAGTGTTCATTTCCCTTTCATCTTGAGTGTGAAATCGCTGCCGGTGCAGCACTGACCTCAGCATTAAGAGGTCAACTATTGAAATCTGATGTGCGCCTCTCTGGCTGAGGGACTTCAACAGATGGAGGGAAAAGGTGGAGAGGTAAGAAATGAAAGGAGAAAGGAGGCACAAGAGCATACAAAAATCATGCTAACATTATTTATAGTTTGTGCCTCTTAGATACCTATGCTGCTGGAAAAACAAAAAAAAAACCATGGATATTACTGGATTTTGGTGGATTTAAGAAAAGACAAAGGGATGCTACCAGAAACGGTAATAAAATGTGTTTAATTTATTGGCAGCCTTTTTCAGTGTTTGAATACACTTTGTTATAATACTTAGGAAGTAGTAGTAGTAGACACAACTAATTAGCTCAAGACATTCTGTTTTACATCTGCACACTTCAGGATTTTCCTCACCAAAATATCTGAGGAAAGAAACTCTAACCCAAACTTTGCAGCTTTTGGCAGCTTTCTACAAAATACATGCCAGAACTTCCTGTCTCCATGTGTTTCAAACATAAGGTTCTGCATTTAAAGTCAATTCGACACCTCATCTCAGTATGAATCCCCTCCGAAAGCATATGTGATATGAAGCGTCAGAGAAGTTTGAGGTCTTGTCTCATATTTCCCATCGGCTACACTTTCATCCCTCTCTCAGCAGCAGACCACCCCTAGCAGCCCTGCCCAAATAAGGTGTTCTGCCTTCAATACTCTCCTCTCTGAAGAATCAGAAGAGTTCTGAATCTGCCGAAACTTTGGATCTCAAACACAAACATCTTTTATTCAAAGGGTGTCTGTAATCACAAATAAATAGCATTTCTGGCGATGAGCACAAGGCACAAGAGAGAGAGAGAGAAAGAGAGAGAGAGAGAGAGAGAGAGGAGCCTATCTCAGGAGCAGATAACTAGTAGATATGATTCCTTAGATAAGGAGCAGTAATTTGGCTTTTAGAGATAGCTCCGGGGGCCGCTGTGCTGAGCTGCGCTGATTTACTGTGTGTATGGGAGGTTGTTTTTTTCCACATTTTTATCTCTCCTGTTGAAGAGCTTTTCATCTCTGATGATTTTCTCTCTTTTTTATGTATTTCCCCCAGAAGGTGAGATCACAAACCCACAGAAGGCAGAGTAGCATGTTTTAAAGCGATGGACAAAATACAAATATTTGAAAATGTATTTCATGGTAATTATGTCAGGTTTCATGGCCTTGGCACAGTACTGAGGCACAGCCTGGATGCCTTAATTTGTATAGAAATTGTAATCATTTGTTCATTTCAAGGTGAAAATTGCATTTTTTAATTTAAATTGTATCCTGCGTGATAGGCTATTATCTAGAAAAATTGTCTCTGTGTATAGCGGTCTATGCCCTGCCGTCACGCCTGTTTAGAGCCCACTTCTCCTGAGAAAGGGCTTATATATGAATCTCCTGACTGAATGCACCCAGCTTGTTCTTCACTTAGGGCCGCCACTGCACTCATTTCCATTTTTGTTATTAATATTAATTAGTTTGAGAGCACAGCCCAGACTTTAAATGTAAATCAAGCTTGGCTTCACAGTGATTTTTATCTCACTCTGATTTCTTAGATTTACAACTTTACTTGGACTTTTTTATTCCTCCGCTTTAAAAAACTGCATAAAGCGAGGTGCAATGGTGTATATGCATTTGTGTATGTATGTCCCTTTGCTTTATAGGGCAGATAAGGCAAGACACATTTCAAAAAGTAATTCAGCTGATCATCTACATTACAGATGAAATATTTCATAATTGACACGCAGTTTCAGGTAAATCAGACATCTTTGAGCTATGACAATACCTCATTTGAGCGTCCGCTTTTTGCTCATACATGACAGATTATCTATCTATAATACTTGAGAGGGGTAACCATGAAATTCAAAATACCTAAAATGTTCTGAAAATAAGATTTTCTTCCTATGCAAAACAGTTGGGAAGGAGATATATGCACACCAAGCTGTGCGTCTGTGTCTGTGTCAGTGGGATCCTTGAGGTGACGAGCACAAAGCTGAGGCTCAGGTACACGGCGTATGCTGGCATAATTACAGGATTTGGAGGATTATTATACTGTAAGTGCTTTCATGGCGACAGCTGGGAGCTTTTTACTCCCTGTGACACATAATCTCGAAGAATAAAACCAAGACCCCCAGAGCATCTCTTAATCATTTCTTAGCATACCTGCACACGGCTCTGAACTCTCTTTCTGAAGACAGATTTATAAAATTAGAATATAATTATCATATCTTGTATAAATCATTCTTAAGTCATGTTTTCCAACACAAATGCCCATCTTTTGTAAAATATAGACATTTCTGGTCTGTTTTTCCCTCTAGAGACAAGGCCTTCAATGTTTTTTTTTTGTCTTCGACCTCCTTCTTCCTCACGGCTTCCCTGACTCTTCGGTAGCAGGTTATTTATCACACCATGGCCAGGTTCAGGTTCAGGAGCTTGGTCCTAAATTAGATCTGAATCAGAGCCTCTATTCCATGGCTCATTCTCAAAGTGAGTATGACCAGGGCTGAGGCTATGACTTCTCTATCGCTGCCTCTTGAGCGATAGGGCCTCCTGGTCTCTACAGCGAGGCTCAGGAGTTTCATTTCCATCCCTGTGATCTAAACAAACCCATTACCGGCAGTCATTTATGCATAGGGGCAGTACACAAGCCCTGGGCCTGAGGACACAGCCCGCAGCTAAACTACCGTGGCACAGAGCCACCTTCAATGGCTGTATGTCCATATAGTAAGGGAAGAGCTCGGGCCCCTGCACTTTATCTAAACCACTGCAGAGAGGCGAGTGGAATCGGCTCTTGTGGGCTCTGTTTATCCTCTGCTCCTGTAGTCAATCAATTAGGGGATCAAAGAAGGAGATGAGGGAAGTGTCACAAAGCTCTCCCACACACCAGTGCCTGAGCTGCCACCTCGTCCAGTCTGAGTGACAGCAGGCTGGAGGGAGACAAAACTCCTGGGCCGGCACCTCAGGAGACGAGCTGGAGCAAAGGGGACAACCATAGCACATGCCAAGACCTAATCTGGACAACCAGAACACAAACTTTTAGTGGAATATATGAGGGATGACACACTGCAGGCAAAGAGCCACCTAACAATGCATATTAAATGTATTCAGAGGATTTTCCCATGCAAATTTTCATTTGCATCAAATTTAACTAAGCCAAGACGATATAATGTGGTGATAACACCAAAGTTTGTAGCTGATTGGAATCTGCACATGTAAAGGGAATGCTAAATACTCTGCATCTATCTATACTCACTGAGCTGCTCAGATGTCAATATTTAACAAACTATGAAATATGAATAACAGTACCCTCACACTAAACAGAATCACTACATTTATTCAGATCAGCACTTACATTATTTAGCAGCAAATTTATCTGCTGCTTAATAATTGTGATTAGTGATGCCTTTAATTTGTTTCATTTAATTGCAAATGAATAGCAAAATATGAGTTATTATTTTGTGGTCTATAAGATGTAAACATACCTCTGACTGTGCAACTTGGCATGATTCGCTTAATTTACTAAAGAATTCACAAGATTATGTGTAGACATTTTGTTGCTGTAGTAGCTGCTGACACATCCAACATGTTGGAAATGTGTTTAAAATCAGTCAGTGCTGAATGAACATACCTATAGCGTGTTTGACATACCTCCAGTCTTACTGATGGTGCAACCTTGAATGAGCTCGACTGTTCTGATGTGTAATATAAAACACAGCGGATGCTTCCATACCGCAGTAGTTAGTTCCCCTGCATTCACACCATGCCACAGAGATTTGCAGACAGCATTCCCCCAGTCAGCAGCGAGCGGAGAGCTCTGTTGGTCAGCTGGCAGAATGAATGACTTCCTACAGCTGCAACCAGAAACTCTTTCAGTCTGTCATTCTGTGTCTGAGATGTCTGAGCTCTAATCGCAGCACTGGCAGTGACATAATGTAGCTGAACATACATGAGGACACACATGGGGAGAGACAATGTGCTTGTAAATAAGAGTGATCAAGGCTGGAACTGTTGCACTTATTATTATTAACATAATGCATTTACTAGTTTATTAAATGCATATTGAGACAAGCCTTTAAATAGTCTGAAACTCCAAACCTAACAATGATTGATCAATGATTTTTCACTTAATCCAGTCCAAATACAACTTCACGCACATGCACAACAATCCACATCCATGATAAAAAAGGGCCAAGCAGCAGGATCAGTTTTGGATCTTTAATTGATAACAGTTACGCCAGTGTTACAGTAAACACACCAACAGGCTGAAGGTAGTAAATACCAATACAAGTTTCCCACTACTCTAATACTTCATACAGCAGAATAAATTATACCATGATAATATACACACATGCGGAACAGAAAAGGAGTAAGGCAAAGCACAGATGTCAGAAAGCAACTAAACAGGTTAAGGGTCAAACAGACAGGAGGGGCGTAAGGAGTTTAATGCTTTAAATATCCAAATGTTTATTGACGCAAGTGTTAGAAATGGGTTTGACACACTAAAGACAATTCTAAAATTCTTCGTATTTAAAATATACACATGAGTGAGGCGTCTAAGCAGAGCAATCGTAGCTGCTGTGATTCAGTGCAGAGTCAGCGTTACTTTGAGCAAGACTTTTTTCTGGTGAAGTCTCATTGGTCCACAAATTAAACGTGACTCTATTTAGTTTCCCAGAGCGGAGAGGCTGTCTTTACCAGCGTCACTGTTGTGCTGAAACGTTGCCAGTACCACACCGAAGGCTCAGAGTTCAGGTGTGTTAAGTCCATGGTCCGGGCATGTCTGGTCTGTTCTCAGTATTAGTTTGTAAGACCAGGTGGTCAGAAACATCCTCTAAATGCTCCGACACGGGAAGATGTTTCATCCAGCCACCTTTTAAATATACAGTGGTCCAGTGGTCCAGGGAGTCAATCTTTGTCACCAAGCTTTTTCCATTGAGCTCAGTTTAATCCTCTTTTATACAATTTTCATAGGAACAATTTAAGTGGAATTAACACTTTAACTAATTTATACAAATTTTCCATTCTTACCTGGGTTCAAAACAGAGAAAAAATGATACAAAAGAGTAAACCAATTAAATACATTTAAAACAAAGCCAAATGAGTTAAAGAAACTCAAATAAAACATTTACTTCCACAGATTCCTTGCTTACCTACCACTCAACATAGTTCTGTTTTAGTATAAAACATACTCTTTATTAACAAACAATACCCATTCTGCTCTGGCTACTGTACAGTTTTCATTTCAAGGCGACTGAAGACCAAACAAGTCCTGTGTATCGTCACATCGATGTCAATTTAAAAAAAATCACACACATCTCAAGGGAACAATTGGTCCTGGATCATGGCAAAAGTCAACTACACAAATGTGTCATATCCACTATTTAATTTTTTTTCTTCTTTTTTGTACATTTCTGTGAGTGCGTCAAAGAGGAGGATTAGAGTCGGCTCCAGTTCCAACCAGAGAGGGGGGCCAATCAGGGGTGTTACCTGTGCCCTTTCACAACTGACTGGATTATATGATTTTCCAGAATGCATGTGAATGGCACAGCTTGTGCACTTTTTAATCTTATAACAGAAAGTGGTGGAATGCTTATATATTTGTAAAGGGTGCCTGTGGAATGTATTTGAAGGAATAATTATTTAGTGTAGTTTAGCAAAGTGGAAACCAACCAAAGGTGCATTTACAAAATGTGCTAATTGCTCTAAAACAGAAATTGCCTCCTGGCTATTAATGGAGAGGGTCACTGTCAATTAGCTTTGACATTACATTTGTGTGATTTAATCTGCTTTACAGTGTTTAAGTCACACAGGATTCCCAGGCAGATGGGATTTGGGAGGGGAGGAGGGGAAGATTGAGTTAGCCCTCCTTGGCAAGGTCCATATTTCTAAACAAAATACATTAATTTCCCCAATCCTGTTTTTGCAAACAATGCCCTCCTCCCCATGGACCACGGCTAAGGATGGGATGGAGGTTAGAAGGGGAAAGCTATTGGCCGCCAAAACGCTGCTTTAATTCCCCGCAGAATCCATCCAGCCAGACTTCCCACTGAGTGGCCAAGTTCTTTAGGAATGTCAAGATGAATATGAAAGTGGGAAGGTCAAATCGTTTGCGAACATTAGAGCTCAGGGAACAGGCAGAGGAAGAGCAGCTTGGAAAACAATCATCCTCTCTGTGTGACACATAAACATGCACACGCAACACTCACTCCCAAATGGTCTCAGTCATCTGTGTTTTACACACCAACATCTAACAGAGAAAAGAGATACAAATGGAATCAAAGAACAACATAAATCACATTAACCATAATCATATAACAGCAACAATAATCTTAACAATATCAAAAAAGAACAAGGATAAGAGTCGCTCAAATGATATTGGCTTTGTTAACTACTATGAACAGCAAGGTCAAAGTACATGTTGTTGATGGCTCTAAATGTGTGCTGGACTGCAGCCATGACAAAGAGGAGCCGGGCCAAGGCGGCCAACCATCCTCGGGTCGTCTGGGAGCCTGTCTGGCCCTCTGTGCGTCTGAGCAAAACAAAACAGGGTTTGGGGCACGGCTATAAGAGTACATGGAGCAGCGAAAGACACCCGAAGATTTAGAATAGAGGCTACAGAGCCGCCTGGTGGTGACAATGGTGTGAAAAGTTTAGTCCTGTTCCCCGAAGAGCCTTGTCACACCCACGAGCGTCTCTTTCACAAGCGCCGATGTTATGGCCGGGCTGCAGAGTGAGCAGCAGACAGGTGAGCTGGAGTTGGAGTCCAGACTTGATGGAGCATGAAGGAGGGTGGCAAAGGGCAGCAGAGAGAGAGAGAGAGAAAGAGGGAGAGAGAGGGAGAGAGGTGCAGGTTGTGTCCTGAAGGCTTTAATAGGCCTGTCCTGTCTCCACCTGCAGCAGTCCCAGCACGGCTGAGTGGTCTCCAAGCTTCATCCTCCTCTGGGTGGACAAGCTCACGTTCTTAGCCAGGTAGTCTACGGCAGCTTTAAACAGAGACAAAACAGGTGTTAGGCAGAGGTGACAAAAGTACACAAATTATACATCCAAGCATAAATACAGATACTAATAAGGACTCAACTTAAGTGGAACTACAGACTCTGGAATGTAGTCAAAAAGTAAAATATAGTCCTTTGAAACACATTTCTGCTAAGTCTTTCTGGAAACTCAACTGAACATCACATTTATGTAATCTGAAGGCTTTTTTCTCTGCAGTCTAACCTTCTCTTTCTTGTCTTTGACATAGTTTTTGTCTAATGTTTGTTTTGTATATCCACTGAAGGACATATTGAGATAAGATTTTTTGTAATACATTATTTCTGTGTTGTTTTAAAGCTGAAAAGACACATAACAATATAAACCCCAGCCACAAATCTCTAAAATTGAAAATATAAGGAGCCAGATGTACAGATATTTTTATTAAAATGTAGAAAAATAAATATTTAAATTCAAGTTCCGATATCTTAAGTAAATATTTGTAGTTTGTTTCTCCCCTTCTCTGGTGTTACTCCACCCACAGGCAGGTGGTAGATTCCTCAGACATATGTCCTATTCACTCCCATTTCATTTCTCTGATTAAGGCTGAAATAAGTTGTGGCAGAAGTGAGTGAGTCAAATGAAAAACAATTCACAGAGAGTGAAAGATAAAAACCCCTCCCATGTCCCTTGTCTGAGGTTGGCACGCTGCTGGCATGGAGCATGTGCATCCTGGTAAAGTCTCCATGCTGTCACTCAGACAGGTCCCTGTGTGTGTTCTATGTGCCAGTCTTCATTACACTTGGCATCTCTGATTTCATGCCCTCCACACTCCACATGGCCGATCATTTTCATCCTCAGACAGCAGCTCTCTCCTCTCTCCTCCATTCATTACCCATCTACTGTGCTCAATCACCATCTTAATTAACCTCACATCAGCTCACATCCGCGCTGCCATCAGTTTCTTGCTGCTGACAAAACACTAGTGCGCACACACAAAAACGTGAGGGGAAAGGCACGCATACTCATCACCGGCACTTACGACTTGCATGCATTAACGCACCACAACACAAACACATTTAACAAAAACCAAACCGGCAGATGCACCAGATCCCTACCAGAAACAGCAGATAAATACAAACAAATGTCGGCTAGCTGGCGCTGGCTGGCTTGTTGGGAAAGTGTGCTTCATCTTACCTCTTATGAATGGCTGTGACAGCATCAGTCAATTATGCTAATCTAATAAAGTAAACTCTTTCCTGCCTTGAGGGTGTGTGTGTATGTGTGTGTGTGACAGAGAAGAGAGAAAGAGGGAAAAAGAGAGAGGTGGGCAAGAGGACACTGTGGCCCCTGAGGGTGTGCCGTTCTTTGAAGTGGCCCTCTCCTCTTCCCCATCCAAGTGGAGTGGGGTGTGACTAAGGCAGCTCACTAGGAGGATGGTGGTGGTGTTGATGGTGGGGTGAGCAGGGTGGCTTTATCAAGAGCACGTGTCTGCCTCCACCACAAAGGGTGCAAAGGTCAGGAGGCTCTCCTGCCATGGAGTCAGACATCACTTCATAGGCTCTAAAAATTTGGCTTAAGCAGGAAATGATCTGCACTCCACACAGAAGTACTCAATTCTGCAAAAATTACCAATTTATTAATTTGCTTTTTTTTGGATAAAATTTGCTGTTATGAATAATGAAGAAAAGATGTATGTTGGACTCACAGTTGGTCCATCCTTAAACCAAACACAAAGACGGCCTATGAAACTGTTAGTGTACGTGTACTCACTCTGTCCGTACTGGCTGTATTGGTAGCCAGCGGCGACGGGGTCCACGCTGTAGCTGGTGGCGCTGTAGGTGGGGGGACAGTATGACTGGGAGGACGCCAGGCTGTCCACACTCTTGATGGTGTCAGAGCGCTGGCTGCAGCTGGCGGAGATGGGGTTGGAGCTCTCCAGGCTGCTGTGCAGGGGGGAAATGGAAAAGTCGTGCTGGGGCTGGGAGGGTACAGCACTGGGGTTACTCAGGATACTCATCACCTGGAGGAGAAGGGGGAACGGAGGATGTTAGAAATTTGGAAAATTGAGGATCAAAGCACTGACAGAGTTGAGGGAAAGTACTTTTTCTCTGCAAATATAGTGCCATCCTAGCACTTCACGGTGAAGATGCCAATAGAAATATACCATTTCAACTTTGAAATAGGGAAAGGGACAAACTTCCCCATCTTTTTTTAAAGAGCAGGGGAAGGATACAAGGAGGGTGATGAGGTTAAAAAAGGAGAAAGGGAACAAGAGAGACTGTTTCCATTAGCTGGCGCTGCCAGTAAGTGTTCTGCTGTGGGACAGAAGGGTCCCAGGGTGATAATAGACCCACCATCCGTGCCAGACAGCCTCTGTCCCGGAGCCTGAGGCCTGAGCCCGAGCCTACAGCACAACAAGCACCAAGGGAGTCCCTAATCCCTTGCCCCTAGCCTACCCATCTCATGAATAGTAATGGAGTTGGAACTGGTAAATGATCCCCTCAGATCCCCACACAAAGTAGGCTCCACAAACCTTACAGAGGGGCCCGCTGATACTGCAGGTTGGGGCTCGCTTGAATATTACAGTGTGTATATTATTCATAGTGCATAAAAGCTTCCAATTCAATATTCTAGATTAATGTAATAGCTTGTGACATTCGTCAGAAGAAGGTCTCAAAATATGTTAAAATGGATTACCTCTAGTGCTACTCCAGTCTGAAGCACAGCGGCCTAGAAAACTGTGAAGAATTTTGTTTTCTTATGCTGCGAGTTTCTTGTGAAAAAGGAAGTAAAGTGTGCGTGTGTGGGAAGAAGGGTCGGTAAAAAGGGAATTGTCCCCCACATGGTTTTCCCTCCTATAGCAGGGAAGCCTTCCTCTCAACATCAGGTTCATGTTGAGTTTCGCTATGCTGCACTGGCCTTTGGCCCTTTGGCTGCTAAACCAATTAGCCCATCATGGAGGTGGTTACACAGGGGTGATACACGTATGCAGACATATGTTTGCATGCATGCACACATGAACAGACAAGTGTGCACAGACATATGCTGCAAAATGCAGGCGATGCAGAGGCAAGCCAAACAGTCCACAAATGATGTACTAAGCCAAAAATATCCCACAGAGGGAAAATTAACCATATTCCCTAAATTAATCATATCTTTAGAAAAGGCCTCAGAGGAAATATGAAGCACTCGAAGCACATCAGTAACATAAAGGCCAGTTAGTCATTTCCACATGTTAATTCTATCAGTATGGAATCCCCCACCGTCCCTTCCACATCTGTGGACAAAGCATGTGACATGTATCCATAAGAGAGAGATTCATGACCCTCTTCATGCTGGACACATGTGATGCTCCCTGCCATATGGAATCGAGCTGCAGAGTCTGAAGATGATGAGAGGAGTATATCCTGATGCTTCGTGATGGGTAAAGCGTGTTAAGTGTCCTGAGATGGACGGCTGGAGGGCATGAGTCCATTTTAGTCAATGGTTAATTGAAGCTTGATTACATCGCTTCCTTATGAAATAGAATAGCCAACAATTATTATTCATGCTCATAAAAGTTCTTCAAAAGAAGATGACTTCTTATCATTGACATTGTTGGAGTTTTGCTATTTTAGCAAATTAGAAAAGGGTTGGCACTTCATAGTATGACAAGTATGGTCATCTGTTAGTATCCTTCACATGTCTGTCATGAAGATATGAAGTTTTACAAAAAGGGAAAAGGTGAGGTCGTTCAGCAGGCCCATTCTGTCAAGCTTTCTACTGGTTGTATTCTGTCTTTGCAGTTCAATAAATAAACATCAGTGCAGTTTCACTAATTCTCCTAGTTCTCAGAGTCAGAGTCTCTTCAACTGCTCAACCATTTTTTTCCATCACCTTTTTCCTTCTCATTGCTGTTATTACTTTTTTGTTGCCATAAAGTTCTCCATTCTGATGTGAATTAAATAACATGTTGTCACACAAGATTATTAAAGTCACTCTGTTACTAAACGTTATAGTCTTTCTGGCAGAGTTGGTTTAACAGCCTTTCCAACCTCACAGAGAACAGATTTACTCTCACAGATATGCAAACAGTTTGATAGTCAGTAGAGGATGAGGTTTTAGATTGACAAGCGTATTTCATGATGCAATACTGCAGAGGGTTTTACTGTATGGAGTTTAACGCATGAGGGTGTCGCTTAAATTACACATCTCCGAGAACACACAGGTGCATTTAACAAGACAACCATATTTTGCTAATATACTTTTCATAACCTGGCAAAGAAGCCCTCGTCTCAGCTAAACCACTTTGCCTCCCCCTCCCCTCCTTCTCTTTCCTATACGGCGTCCTCAGCAGCCCAGAGTTCGTTTGTTGTTTGACGTTGTGTGAGTGCTGGTTGGGGAGATAATGTGAGCCAGGACCTAGTTTAAAGGACAATGCTCCAGGGCGTTCCCTGCCTCTCCCACCCCCCTCTTCTCTCCTCTCCTCTTTTTTTTTTTTTGCTCCTTCTCCACAGATAGATTACTTTATAAATAATAATAAAAAAGTAATTAATTCTCTCAACTTCTGAGCCCTCCAGCCTGTGGCGAAGTGAATGGGGAAGTGTAAATTGATACAATGTGCATCCTTTCAGATAAATAAATAGCGCACTTGAGACACAAAAAAGGCCCTTTCATACCTCCCTAATTTCTTCAACAGTCAAATTACTTTTTTTTTTTTTTTTTATTATTTTGTCTGTGTGAGTGTTTGACGAGCTTTTCTTTGTTGGATTTCTTTTCAGAATAAAACAATGTGACAGACACAGAGCTGAGAGAAGCACTGTGAGAAAAAAAAGAAAGAAAAAGGAAAAGAAAACATCTCACAATTTTTTTTTTTAAATGCAGATTTGCAGTACATCAGGAATTCTAAAATGAATTTTGTTGGTGGTATTGCACTTGTTTTGCGTGATACTACTTCATTCAAATTTTTATGCAGTACTCAAATGCGGCTGCAGTATGCGATGTGGACAGAATGTGCCTCACAATCAAACTCAAGCAGCAAACAATAAAACATGGCTGAGCCAATGAAGTTTTGCGGCAAACAAAAATAAAACAAAAATTACAACTGTAAAGAGAGAAAAAGAAGCAGTGAAAATATGACATATATGATAGCCTACAGAAGGAGGGCAAAGGGGCCAGAAAAGAGAAGAGAAAGTGATATAGTGAAGGGAAAGTGGAGGCTTTGGGAAGTACAAAGACTCCTGTAGGACTGTGCTGGCCTGAGGGCTAGCCTGCCTGGAGAGCTGATAGGAGCCCCTTCTGTTCCATTCCCGGCGCCAGCGCCAACACACCCCACTCCACAAATACTCTTAATCTGCGCAAGACTGGATTAGTTCCTCTGTCACCGATAGCTCTCCGTTCTGCCCAAATCAAATGCCCCCAAGATGTACCTTTAAGTTAGGCAGAGGTCACCGGGGCAGACGGGGAAAAATGAGCACTCCAAATGTCTGTAAGTTATCTGAGTGTTGCAGAATAGCATCTTGCACCTTGGCAGATCTTCCTGGCTGATACTCGCTTCAGCAGAGAATGATTAAAGATCCACAGTGATGACACTGAATTTCAGATCAATATTTGAAGGCCAGTCCTGAGGGTGTGATTACAGAGAGAGAACAGTGTTTAATTCTGTGACCCATGAGTCACACTGATCCAGTGTCTGGAAAGTGTCTGACTTTGAGAACAGATGAAATATCAGAAATAAACTGTTCAAATATGTACAAGGAGAAATTCTATGTCATGTCATATTTTTGGGCTTAACGTGAGTAAAATGTTTGAATTAGAAACATGACACAAGAAACAAAAATTAAGTAAATAACTCCACCCCCCCAAGTCTGTCAACTCCTGCTCCTTGAACGTCCCACCCTTCCCCCATCCCTCACATGAGAAGGCCAGCCCAGCGGGCAGTAAGGCCCCTCATCTGAGCAGACAAAATGACTATTTAAAAATAACAGTGATTGCATAAATTGAATTAAAGCGTTTTGGTCACGGTGGAGGTGGCGCGAGGGGTGGCGTGGGGCTGCAGCAGACAGCAGGGACGTGGCAGGCAGCAGATGACGAGCTCTGGCCTGCATGCCACTGCGTTAATTGGCCGCGGCACATTAATAAAAACTGAAAAGTGTCTTCCACCAGCGCCATAGGATGAAGAGACAGAAGCAGAGTGAGAGGTAGATTGGAAGGAAAGGGTGGGTGGGGGGAGCTGGCACTACAGGGAGGGAAACGGGCCTTTGAAGAATGTGGTGCGAATGGGGGGTTGGGGTGGGGTGCTAATTGTGTTCAATTAAGTGGCTGATTGGCACTGACAGAATCTGGGCATTGACAAGTCAGGCACAGATGAGGACGATTAGCGGGCACTGGAACAAGCTGTCACTCCTCACAACATGTTAGCCATCCTGCAGCCGTGTCTCTTCTCCCTGTGCTCTATTAAACTGATCATGCAGAGGCAACAAAAACAAATGGAGGAGAATCAGTACGTTAAATTCCCTCCAGCCCACTTTAGCTTTTTCTGCTAACCTTATCGTGCAGCTGCTCGGGGTTTAGAAAGGTCTCCCTCCCTCCTAAATATCCCACAGTATAAGCTATAAACTTGGCCCCGCACTAACCAGAGGTTAATATGCCGTCTATTGGACTGCAATTGGAGAACGTGTGGGGAGCAATCCTCTATTCTCTGCTAGTGATATGCTTGAGTAACTATGGGATGGATTCAGCCACTGGGAACAAGAGAGGCCCCTTCAAAGCGTGCACACACACACATACAGACTTCAACCCTCCGCACCTTGCACCAACGCCTCTTCTAAATTAAACGGCAGATTTTCTGATTCCAGGAGAGTGGTTTCAGCGAGGCAGGGCCTGTATGTGTGAGGGAGCAGCTCTAGAAGGAAAGCGAGGCGGATCGAGGGAGTGGGGAAGGAAAAAAAAGAGGGGGGGAAGAGGAGGAGAAAGGAGCTGGTGGGAGGAAGGGAGGGGTGGGGGTTGTTTGCTAAAAACAGCAGGGGCCAGGTCTAGTGAAAAATGTCAGGTCAAATTGTTCTTGACAGTGTTAATATCTGCACCTCATAGCCATAATTACATGTAAATAAATAGTGAAATAGCTCTCAGCTGGAGACTGAGAGGGGAAAGCTGCTGTGTGAGACTACCAGCTGAGGACCCGAGCATCTCCCATATTCTCATCTTATTGTCAGGAGGAAAAAAGGAAGAGAGGGAAAGAGACATGTGCACTGAACCATGCTGCAAATAAACACTCAAATTTCCAGCCTTTTTTTTTATATAAGGCTAAGAAAACTGTGAGTGTTACATCAACTTTTCAAGGGGGTCATGAGTGTGCAGTGAAGGAGAGGAACACGAATAAGAAACCAATGAAGGACATGCAGAAAGAGTCAGAGGGAGGGGGACAGATCGAGAAAATGTGGGTGAGAGAAAAAGTCAGAGGGAGTATTAATCACAGCTATGCACCTGTCAGAGTGGCATCTGGAACTAACGGGAACCACATGCAGCCAGACAACATCCCAAAAAATCAGGGTAGCAGGGCAGGTTCACAGCAAACTAGCAGCCCTCCTTCTTCCCCAGCCGTCCCATAACCCCTTGCACCCTGACCTCTGACCCTGAGGAGATAGGTCACAGAGCATATGTCTCACAGACGCTTCACCTGTCCAGCACCCTGCTATTAGATGGCTATTATTTGTCAGATTTCTGTCTATAATACTGTAAGGCCTTGGCTATTTTTATATTATTATTATTATTATTATTATTATTATTATTATTATTATTATTTCTATGGAAGTCACCTTCACATTATGCATATTTGAAGCTGTGAATCTGTGCAGATGAGTATGTGACACAGTGTATGCCTGTGTGTAATAGGTATTTTAGATAGGATCGATGTCTGTGCCTATACTTTAATAAAGGCAGTAGCACTCTCCACCTTATAGGCATTTCAACTGCGTGGGACACACAGCATGTGAATCAGTTTCAGTCATTTTCTCCTTAAATCCCCATCTTCTAGGATTTACTGAAATTCATATTGGCTGCCTCTGCAAGATAAATGTAAATCACATTCCCTTATATTTACTATTTATCAGGATGCAGCAGCTCACTTTCAGCAGGAAATATCTCTCACCCGCACACAAACACCCTTGCATTTAAATAGCATTTTTATTGTCCGCCATAGCCTTTCATCTGGGCGTAGGGAGAAGAGCTGCCTCTCCAGGGGAGAGAGTTGGAGCAAGAGAGGAAGGTGGGGAGAGAGAGAGAGAGGGAGGGAGAGAGAGAGAGAGGGAGAGAGAGAGAGAGAGAGAGAGAGAGAGAAAGAGCGCAAAGCACTATTGGCAAGGCATCATGGGATGACAAAAAGCCAAATGGAGGGAAGGAAGGTTGGTAGGTGAAAAATAGATTATGAATACACAAAGCTCCAACCAAAAATATTTTGGAAAGGGAAGGAAAATGGCTTCACTTGGGTGCTCAAGAGACATAAAAGATGGCGTATGCAACAAATGGCTCAGGTATAAAGATGGCTAATAAGCTGTGCTGATGTCTCAGCTACAGTGGTGAGGCAGGGTTAAAGCAATAACTATGACAAATTGTATGCTAATACGAGTGGCACTCAGATTCTGTAAAGTGTCATAAAGCGTGGAGTTTAGACTGAGAAGCAACGCTATTAGTCATGTCACACTCTGAAAACGCTACAGTTTCTACAAGGTGTAGAAACAAACTGCGATGCACTATCGAGAGCGGCACATTCGACGACCACAGTGTGTGCAGATGTAAATTTCTGGTGTCACAGACGGAGAATCTTTCCTCAGAGTTCAAAAGTGTTGCAAAACAACAGCAAACACTAATAATCTGTGCAGAAACAGTATAGCCAGTGGATATGATTTACAGTCCCTGGATTTTCTTGGCAGCTGCCAACAGCAGGTCTCTTTTTTCTGAAAGCCTCTTACATCTTTTTTTATACTTGCCAAATTGAAACAGTATTTGTTTTAATGGGAGTTCTAATTAACCAGTATGTATTCCCCCTCTTGCTCTGCGAGTGGCTGAGCTATGAATGCAGGCTATGTGCTCATCCCCTTTGATTTGTTGTCAGTGGAGCCTGCCAGCTGACACAGTGCCCGGTGAGAGGCTTAATGCCCAAGTTTTAATAATGTGGGGGACTACATGAATCTCCCCCTCTCATTGGTATTCAGGTGCAGAATGTCTTGTTAGAAGTCAGGGAGGGAGGCGGAATGAAGCCAGAGCTCCAGATTGTTCAGTACATTTTCCCCTCTCCATTTTTTTTGGCAACGGCAGAGCTTGCTTCTTAAAAATAATTCATCCCGTTTTTAAAAGAAGCGTCTGCGCTAGCTAATGGAAGAGCAGCAGCACAGTTTGGAGTCTCCCCTGGCTTATCTCTCTCAGACAGTTGTGGGGAGTCGCTGGTGAGCATGGTGTCAGCGTGCGTGGTACGGTGCAGCGCTGCGCGGGCAGGCAGGCCTGGGGACACAGATCAAAGGGAGGCAAGGGTGAGAGCCGCTCTGCCTCTGATCCCGTGTACGTGTGTGTGTGTGTGTGTTAGTGTATGTGTATGTGTATGTATGTATGTATGTGTGTGTGTGTGTGTGTATGTGTGTGTGTATGTGTGGAGACCCGGCCCACTCACACAGCCCAAAGGCCCTCCTCAGATACACACACATCCTTGTCATTCCA
>JAPTYQ010000023.1:17484862-17494920 GCA_029814465.1 Ostorhinchus cyanosoma
ATTACTCATTCCTCCCCAAGTCCTGCATTTTCACCTACGGCTGCATCCACAACCATAACACCTGGCACTACGGGTGAATTTCCAGAATCTACTGCTACTCCACATCCCACAACAATTACTCATTCCTCCCCAAGTTCTGCGTTTTCATCTAGTCTCGCATCCACAAGAATGACAACAAAAGCTGGCACTCCAGGGGGAGTCGAAGAATCTACTACCAGTCCACGTCCCACAACAATTTCTCATTCTTCCCCAAGTTCTGCATTTTCATTTAGTCCCACAACCATGAAAACAACAAAACCTGGCAGTACAGGGGTACTTACAGAATCCATTACCAGTCGTCATCCCACAACAATAACTCAGTCCTCCCCAAGTTCTACGTTTTCGTCTAGTCCCGCATCCACAACCATGACATCCACAAAACTTGGCACCAACACACCTGAGCCAGTTTCTTCAACAATCAACAAATCAACAACAGCCTCGATCACCACACCAGTAGAACCAACTGATCATTTCTCCTCAACCTCTCTACCTCACAACACTAGTCCTAAATCAACTGTCAACACATCATCAGTATCAACAGTCAGCACTTTGTCAAGTTCTACTGATATATTCTCCAATGCTACTGTTACTGGGACCATACCATCTACAACATCTCACTGTCCTGACTCAGTCTATGGAGATGAATGCATTTATGGAGTGAATGACACCTCTGCTAACATCGGTAAGGCTTCTCTGCTGTAACAGTCAATTATTTAAAAATTTTACCAGCATGTACATTTTCAATGTTTTACTTTCAAGTTGCAAGTTTCAATTTCATTGTAAATTTTCATGTCGCCGCAACATTACATTTTTGTGGTGTAGTTTTTGGACAGTGATAATACAAGGTCTCCATATTTTTTTTCAGATACAGAAACACTGCCATCTCGAAAAGTAAATGTCACCTTGCAAATTGTTTATAAGTTTGTTCCTGCTTTTGACAATTTAAGTACACCTGAAGCAATAAACTTCATCAACGCATTATTGTCTGAGGTATTTTTTCCTTTTTACTCTTGTCTATCATGTAATTCCACTTAAATTACATTTATCATTTAGTTTTTCATGCTCTTCACTTTTTCATCTATATATTATTTATACATTTATGTCTTTTGGATACTGAAGATCATACTGATTTCCTGCAATGTTGTCTCATGCATTATAATTTGTAGCTGGAACCGTTATGCTTTGAAGCTGATCCATCCACTTTCAAAATAGTAAAAGTCATCAAGTTATCGTAGGTGTTATTTAATTTACTAAAAAAAACTTTATTTGTAGTTTGTTGTAATTTTGTACAGCTGTTTTGATGTACATAATGTTTTGGTCTCTCTCTTTCAGAAATGGAAGTGTGGTTGCTGATACAGAAGTCGAGTACATATATCCAAACAATCAAACTCAAATCAATTTTGTCAATGATCAGTTGGAAGAGGTGTTGACTAGTAAATTGAGTAACGCGACAAACCTCCAGAGGATTGCCTCAGCTGTGAATGGTACAAGTGCACAGTTAAATAACATTACTTTCCAGCCACCACATATTACAAGTAAGTGAATTTTACTACCAATAAAATAACTGACATGTAACTATGTTTCACACTGTCTACATATTTGCATGAGAGCACCCACACCAACTAATATGTACCTAACTCCTCTATCTCATGCAGATGTCACACAACTGGAACCCTATGTTAACTGCTCTAACTTTGTTGATTACACCCCTGAGCTTATCAATGGTATTCAATGGGAGTGCGTCGGACCTTGCAAAACAAACCCTTACTACTGTAATCGACATGGAGACTGTTTGAATAATATTTATGAAGGGCCCATCTGTAGGTAAGCCATTACAATATGAATACTTTTATTTATATTATATTTGTATTTTTGGAGGTGTTACCTGTAGACAATGATTTTAGCTTGATGTTAAATATAAAGTATAGCTCTTGGAAGATTATATTGCATTAGAGATGTAAGTTTGTCCATGTTCTCAAAGAGAAGAGTGCAGGCAGGGTAGAGTGGGTGGAGTAAAGTGTCAGGAGTGATGCATGACAAAAGAGCATCTGCGAGTATGACAGGAAATGTGTCCAGGATGGTAGCAGGACCAGCAATGTTGCAAGGTTATGAGAAGGCTGCATGGACTAAAAGACAGGAAGCAGAGGCAGTGGTGGCAGAGAGGACGTTTGGGGGACAAAATGAGAGAGATGATTAAGACATGTGCAGAGGAGTGAATATATTGGTAGAAGGATGATGAAGATGGAGCCACCAGGAAGAAGGCAAACAGGAAGAACAAAGAGGAGATTTTTGAATGTGGTGAAGGAGGACATGTTTGTAGTTGGTGTGAAAGAAGACGATGCAGGGGGAGGGTTAGATGAAAGCAGATGATTTGATGTGGCAAAAGCAGTAGTAGCAGTAGTAGTAGTAATAGGAGTAGGAGCAACAGTAGTAGCAGTAAGCCATCATTAGGCCTTTGTATTCCTTCCAGAACACAGGCCATTGATGAATTACCTCCACCCAATCCGAGTTTATTGTTCTTCATCAATGTTTTTGTAATCATTTTTATCCACATCACAGGGATTGGCCCATGCATTTCACCAGAGCCCTGTTGGTCAGCATTACCTGCTTCCATCCCTCACAATGAGAATGCAAGGATGGGTTTAAGAGGCAGTAGTAGTAGGAATAGTAGTGGTGGTAGTAGTAGTAGTAGTGGGAATAGTAGTGGTAGTAGTAGTAATAGTGGTAGTAGTAGTAATAGTAATAGTGGTGGTAGTAGTAGTAGTAGTAGTAGTGGGAATAGTAATAGTTGTGGTAGTAGTAGTAGCAGAGGTTGGTAATCCCAGGTTCATCAAGTCAAAATGCTGCCATGTATTGGTTGTTCCTGTTCATTGAACACAGGTGATTCCATCTACCTGGATGAGGAGTTGTGCTCATCACAGTGGGCTAGTTCAATGAATAGGTTGGAACTAACACATGGCAGGACTTTGACATGATGAACCTGGGATTACCCGCCTCTGAGCAGCAGTAGTAGTAGTAATAATGTTTTAACAGGTGTATGACAGACTTCCACAGAAGTACCTGTTTTAAAACACAGATTCAGTTTCAGGGCAATGTTACTTCTATTATCTGTATTCACTCCTTTGGCCTTTCACTGCAGATGCTACAGCTCCAGCCTTGAACAGTATTATGGTCCACAGTGTGATCTGTTCCGCTACGGCCCGGGTTTCTACGGAGCCCTGTTTGGATCACTGGCCGGAGCCCTCCTGCTCTTGATTATCATCATTATCGCTGTCCTTGTCAAAAAGAGACACAGTGGCATTTGGTGGGTCACAGTCCTAAAGCCCTTACTTTAATGCTCAACATATTAGTTTCTTGCGACCTGTAGTCATAAAGTTTGAAATCATCTTTCATCTTTAGGAAAAGAAGTAATTCCTATATCAGAAGACTGTCGGCTTTTGAGGAGGATTTCTTTGACTTTTCTCACACAGGTATGTCCTGATAATTTTGTTACCACTGATACCACTGTAACTCTGTTTCACCAATTTTAATGCTTTTTTTTTTTCAATTTTAAATTTTTCTGCATTTCTTTATTTCAATGTTTTCATATCTTTTTAACCAGGAGATCACAACCTGGGCTTTGCAGGCACTTACACGCCACAAGATTTTAGGCCTCATGCAGAGAATATTGCAGGTATTTGTGTTAACCACTCAAATATTTACCATTACTGACAAAAATGCATTATTTTGGATTCCTTTCAAATATTAATGCAGTTCCTTGTTCTGTGTTTCCAGGTGTAAACACATCATCCAGAGGTTTCTGAACATCAACCCCAAACTATAAATGTTTGTTTTGAGTATGAGTGTCCACGCCAGCAATATTGACATATCTGTTGATTTAATTTTAGATTATTTTAGATTATTTATATCTTTATTTATGAAAATGTAATTAATTATAATCTTGTATACCCTCATAAAAATAAACATGTTGATGCAGAGTCTGTTGTTCATTTATACCCCATCCATCCATCCATCTGGAATAATTTTGTTTTCACACATACAGTGGTGGAAAAAAGTTTTTGGACACCCCATGGATTTGAGATATATTGCATTAAGAATCCTTTTTTAGTCACTGAAATCTGCCAAGTATTGTTCCCTTTTCCAAACCCAAGGAGAAGAAGTATTTAGGTTCAAGTGTTCAGAGTATGGGGAGGTTGAATTGGAGGTGAAGAGGAGAGTGCAGGCAGGGTGGAGTGAGTGGAGAAAAGTGTCAGGAGGGATGTGTGACAAAACAGCATCTGCACAAATTAAAGGAAAAGTGTACAGGACGACAGTGAAACCAATGATGTACGGTTTAGAGATGGCTGCACCGATGAAAAGACAAGAGCAGGGGAGTCACCAGGGATTTGAAACCCCAGGATAAAGTATCACATTAGGCCCCAGTACTTCAATGCCACAAACCATAGAAATACAACACTGTAAAGGCATGGATCGAAATTCTGCTTACAATAAATTTTAGGATTTTAAGCAAGATTGATGAGAAAGGTGTCAGTATTATAATATTTTCAGTGGTGGTAATATCATTTTTTCCATCAACCCAAAAAGATCCAGTGCTACTTTTGTGGCATTTCCCAAATAAATTTTTCTTTCTATTCAACCTTTCTTAAGTGATTTATTCCCATTTATTATAATATTATCCTCTGTATTTTGCACTTTTTCTGTGAAAATTTGAAATTTTCCTATATTAAATTTACTGATTGTGTACTTTAATCACCATTCTGATATGACATTTGGGAGTTATTATATCAACAACATAAAAAACTTAAGAAGAAGTTACTTTTCCAGTATATACATCATTAACTGAATGTAAATATAAACGTCTCCAACAACTGTCACTCACTGAAGTACATGAGTTTTACTGATGAATGAATGTTGTAGAAGAAGACAATGTTTCCATGGTAACTACGGAACCTCTGAACATCCAAATGGATCATATCTGATGACCATGAAAAGATGAATAACTGTAATTTATACCAATTATTTACATGGATTGATAGGATTAGTGGATCAACAGGTATTAAACATTTACATCAGTAGATGATTTGAGTCGCCAGTGGATGTTTGGGTCTTTATGGGTTAATAAAAGACCACAAATAAATTATAGGTTTACTTTTTGGATAGAAGTATACTTACCATACCTGCATCAGCTAGGAACTCTACGTGGGTATATCAGAAAAAAATTGACACTCAGAAAAAAACATAAAACCAAAATGCGAAGACATTTTGAAAATCTGGTCATATGCATTTATTGACCATGTAATTTTCTATTGATTGACAACAACATCCTGGATCAGTTTTTTACACTTCAGTGAACAACACTAATTTGAATTGTGGAAAACAGAAGTCTTTTGCGCATGGAAGTGTTAGGGTTAACATGAGATCTGTCGCCATGGGTGACAAGTTCCAGAGGTCTTTTACTTGAATGCATTTAACGTTCATTTTTTTATTAAAACGTTTTTATTTTTATCAATTACTAGAAATTTCAGGAGACCCCATTTGAAACCCAGGGTCAAAAAACACTGTATGAAGCCTTACACTTCATGTGCAAAAGACTTTTATTTCGTAAAATTCAAATTAGCCTTGTTCACTGATGCATGAAAACTGACCCAGGGCAATTAGGAGAATTACATGGTTAATAGACACATAGGACCAGATTTTCAAAATGTCTTCGCATTTTGATTTTATGTGTTTTTTCCGAGTCTACTTTTTTCTCATACACCGGTAATATCTGGATCAAACCATGTCTTGAAATAAGAAGGGGGGGTTGAGGCTGACTGAATTTGACTCATTATTTCCTTAAACAAAGCAAAAAAATAACTAATGCTAACATTTTACATAGCTAATAATTACTCGAAACCATTTGTCCAACCGTCTCGGTTGGAGCTACCGCCACAAAAGCGAAGACGTCCCTGGGTGGGCTCGAACCACCAACCTTTCGGTTAACAGCCGAACGCGCTAACCGATTGCGCCACAGAGACACGACGATGGTTGCCAGGTTTGATGTCTATAACGAAAAACGGTATCCAGTCGGAACTTATGAGAAACTGGAAACTGATATGATTTCATAATAGTGCTTAAACAGATCTCTCTGTCCGTGTGCTTTCATAACCGGAATATTTCAACACTTTTTCAAACTGAGAGCGGTATATTTTATCCTCGTAGATCAGGATAAATGCACCAAACTGGCAACCCATCGTGACACGTTCAAAAACAATAGTAAAATTTAAAAAACAATAATAAAAAATAAAAAAAATAAATAAAATAGCACTAATAATAGTAATAGTAGATACAATACTTTTACAATGTGTAAATGAATCTAAAATTCTATTAACTATTTATTTTTGAATAACTTGTGTTGTTTTCTGTTTGTAATTTGTTTCAGGCGTCTGAAAAACTAAAACTCAAAATCAAATACGGAAGCGCCGCACCCCCCACTTCACCCCTCGAAAATGGTTTGATCCACCTGCACAGACCAATGCACTGTCTTCTACAGGTGGTTAGACACAGTAGTGCCGTTAGTTGTTTGTTTGTTTATTTATTTATTTATTTAAAAGTTAACATATAACAAAGATTAAACATACAATCGAGAATGCCACAGGAAGCAACAACAAATTCAACATATAACACCAAAATTAAATAAATACATTTTACATACAAAGAGATTCATACTAATTCACTGAAAAAAATGTCCATATAAATTTTGTATTTTATGACATTTGGGGGAGTCTGTAAGCCTGATGCTATAAATATATTGTACAGTAGTACCGTTAGTATGTGGGTTAGACCAGGGTATGTGATGCATTTCTTTACTTGTATCACTCAACACCAACACATTATTATTATTATTATTCCCAGTTCTCTTTTTTTTTGCATTGAAACATAGATGTTGTTAGGTAGGAGTTTGTTGATGGTTTTTGTTGCTAGGTATCATTCCAGGTGTTAGTATTAAAGCCAAGGTACTACTGTCTGTATCTGACTAGTTAACTGACTGGATACCCAAAATTCCAGTTCATTCTCTTTTGCTGTGGCTCAGCATTTAAATAACTTTAATCAGATTTGATAGTTAGTCAGTAGTAGTGATGATGATGATGATGATGATGATGATACATTTTATTTATAGTGAACTGATTTAAGCACATTAACAGAAAACATACATAAATAGGGAGCAGTTATTTAACCCTTAAAGGCCTAGTTTTGTTGTGACTTCCAAATTATTTTTTCCCCTCTATATTTAACCTTTCCTAAGGGATTTATTACCATTTATTATATTTTCCTCTGTAGTTTTTTTTCCCAGTGTAAATGATGTGTTTTCCTATATTTGATTCACCAATCATGTAGATGTTCATTAAATCTCAGAGCAAATGCAAAGGTTGTTATATCAAAACAGAGAAAACTGAAGAAAAAAATTTACTTTTTGGGGGTATAATTTCACCGTTTGACCCAATACCATATCTGACAATCAGAATTTAACATTTTTGACACATTTTCCTACATTAGAGGCTTAAATTTATTATGTAATTTCCCAAAGATTAAAGAACTATTTTTATAGCAACTCCCAAATAAAAATTTCTGTCTATTTAACCTTTCTTAAGTGATTTATCGCCATTTATTTTCCTATTATCTTCAGTATTCAGCATTTTTTTCAGTGTTAATCATGTCCTTTCTTATATTTAATCTCCATTATCTTTGATCATGTAGATATTAATTACAGCTCAAAATAATTTCAGAAGTTATAATATCTAAAACAAAAGAAAAAGGGACTTTTCCAGTAAAATCTTCATTAACTGAACATAAACCAAGTATGTCCATCCACTGTCATTGATCCAACTCCATGGGTTTTATTGGTGAATCAATGTTATAGAAGATGACAGTGTTTCTACATTCACTACTGAGCCTCTGAATGTTCAAATGGGTCATATCTGATGACCAACTGAAAAGGTGACAAACTGAGGTCAGAGACGTCTAATGTCAGTTGGACTTCCTGGTTGAATAAAGAAAATAAATCTAATTAAACCCTGCAGTGTGAATAATGATGGCAATCTGTATTTATGGCCTTGGACAGTGATAAGACTGTGATAAGAGAGTTGAATCTGACCTGTTTGTTCCTGAGTCTGTGAAAATGTAGAATCCTCTGTTGTTGTTGTTGTTGTTGGAGCTGAGACGAGGTCAATGTGACATTAGAGGACAACGGTGACAAGGATGTAGGGAGGCGATACCTGACACACAAACAAACAAGTCATATAAAAGATTGGATGATAACCTCCCAGACCCAGGACAGCAAAAGGTAAGGCTTTTTTTTTTTTTTTTTTTTTACATTAAATAACAGGCTCTCTGCACAGCAACACTACTTCCCGAACTTCAGGCAGCTCCTTTATTTCCTTTCATCATTGAACACAACTGATTAATCCAGGTGTGTCTAATTAAGTTGACACCAGGAGAGTTAGCAGACACACCTGGATTAATCAGCGGGTCCAATAATGAAAGACAGGAAATGAAGGAGCTGCCTGAAGTTCAGGAAGTAGTGGAACTGTACACTGAGCCCATTGTTCTGATTGGAAACAGGATAAAGCAACAGTCTCATGAAATCACATTGTAAGTGACACCAGTTTATAGCATACGGTGTGCTATACGTAGGTATTTTCATCCTTTCGTGTGTTATTTAACACCATTTGATGCCATGTCAATGTGCTAGCCACTAATCGCTGACCGCTAACCCTAAACCTAATCCTAAATTTAACCCTAACCACTAATCATGCAAATTTTTTTTATTTTATTTTACCTTTATTTAACCAGGATGTCTCATTGAGATCAGAAATCTCTTTTGCAAGGGATACCTGGCCAAGGTAGCAGCCATTACAAAGTCCATACAAAGTCCAAGTAATGTAAAACTCATACATAATACACAATGAAACAATCAAGAAAAACAGTGACATTCCTCCTTCACTGCATTCTCCAGGATACTTTTAAAATCACTAACAGAAATGAATGTTTGTAACTTAACAGTTTTTTGAAGATTATTCCACGACCATGGTGTGTTATTTTACATGGCATAAATAAAAGCTTAAAATGCGTACAGATAACACGCCAATTAAAAGTGCCGTGTTATCTGTACGTAATTCATGATATCATATACAGATTTTTAACCCATAAAGACCCTATGCTATGTTTGCATACGTTCACAAATAAATTTTTCTCTATTTAACCTTTCTTAAGTGATTTATCACTGTTTAATGTAATATTATCCTCTGTATTTTGTGCTTCTTCAATAAAAATCAGGCATGTTCCCATATTTAATTCACTGATCATGCAGATGTTCATAAAAGCTCAGATTAAAGTTAATTGTCATAATATCAGAAGCAGAGAAAAATTAAGAAAAAGTTACTATTTTAGCAAATATATCATTAATTGATCATAAAATAAGTGTCTTCATCCACTATCATTGATCAAAAGGGCTTTACTGGTGAATCTGTGTTTTAGAAGATGACAGTGTTTCTACAGTAACTACGGAGCCTCTGAACATCCAAATGAGTCATATCTGATGACCATGAAAAGATGGAAAGTTTTACTTTACACCAATTATTTACATATATTGATAGGATTATGGATCAGAAGTTATTAAGCATTGTATATTGATAGATGATTTTGGTCACCAGTGGTTGTTTGGGTCTTTATGGGTTAATTTTGTTTTATGGATTAATGTCATTTGCAGTGGACAGTGTTTTGATCTATTTTTCTTTTTCTTTTCCTTTTTTTTTTCTTTGATGTAAAGCTGTGAAACGTTTGTCCCCTACAGATGACATGAATTTATTGCTGGGTTTCAAGAGGATATGGAGGGAAAAAAAGAGAGAAACATTGCATATAATATCAAAGTGTACATTCAATTCATGCAGTCTCTAACTGCCATACTTAATTTCACCACCAGAGGCCAGTAGTGAACTGTACTGTCGGTGTTTGAAACTAATCAGAAACACAATTCATTA
>JAPTYQ010000023.1:17506919-17520298 GCA_029814465.1 Ostorhinchus cyanosoma
TTAACAAAAAGATGCAGTGTTTTCAGACCTCAAATAATGCAAAGAAAAGAGGTTCATGTTCATTTCTTAACAACACAATACTAATGTTGTAACTTGGTAAAAGTTCAGACATCAGTATTTGGTGGAATAATCCTAATTTTCAATGACAGCTTTCATGTGTCTTGGTTCTCCATTATTGTTGGTTGACTTTATGCAGCTCCTGCCATAGAAATTCAAGAAGCTCAGCAGTGTTCTATGGCTTGTGACCATCTATCTTCCTCCAGAAGTTTTCAAAGTGGGTTCAGATCTGGAGATTGGACTGGACATGACAGGGTCTGCATCTGGTGGTCCATCATCCACACCTTTATGGACCAGGAGCATCGTCCTGATAGAAGAACCAGTCCTCAAAGTTTGGGAACAGTGTCAGAGCAGAAGTCCAGTAGGTTTCAATTATTTTTGGATTCCAATTACTTTTGCGGTACTAATATCACTGTTTTTGCCTTTTGTAAGAAGATATTGATGGCCACAGTAGTGGTTTTATTTCTTCTTAAATGAAACATGGATCAGGTGTTTATTCAGTAGAATAAGGTGTGCTTGTGTTGGAATTCAACAGACACAGGAATGGAATGGCTGTCATACATGTAGACATGCTCATTTCAGAGGAAATTGCAGTGTTCTCTTAATTTTTTCCGGAGCTATATAACACTGGTGTACGAGTAAAATGCTTCCAAAAAAACAGTTGACACTTTACCAAGTTTGAGTTACTAATAAAGAGAAATTAAGTAAAAAAATGTTGGTTTTGCTTTAGTTTCTGTGATAGTCTTGTGAAAATCTGAGAATAGGTTTGTTTCAGATCTTCACATCTACTTCAAAACACTGTGTATTATAATGAATTCACTTTTCAGGTTCTTTCTAGTGGAAGATTTCTAAATCCATTGTATAAATGTGCATAAACCAATATGTAGGCTATGTATTAATATCATATATACTGAAAACATCAGCTAACCCGCACTTTTATCATTTGTTTTCCAATTCATCTTAATAAAGTTTATAAGATTTAGTATATTTACTTACTATGCATACTAAAAATTATAGTTCAGTGTAAATGAACTTTAACAACAGGCATGCATCAGTAAATAAAGTTACAGCTCCATTGCATTGGTTAATTCCTTGAATGCTCACAGACCACTTCAGGCAGAACCATGACGTTTATTTGAAAAACTTTGAGCTGTTGTATGCAATGGTTAATTTGCAAACTCTTGCACTGTTCATCTTCTCACTTGACACAATTCCTGCACAGCACAGAAATGCATTTTCTGCATGGCGTCATAAACAAGAACAGCTGCACAGAGACAAGGCGTAAAAACAGGGAACAGAGCATCTGTGTAGTAATCCCCTGCCAAGACACAGGACCTGTGTTGTTTAGTTGCTATCTTTTAAGACCGCTGTGGGTTGGACCTATTCTTTCTTTACCTGATATAACATTCACTAAGATGACCATAATTAGGTTTCCTA
Source organism: Ostorhinchus cyanosoma (assembly GCA_029814465.1). Classification (NCBI taxonomy): domain Eukaryota; kingdom Metazoa; phylum Chordata; class Actinopteri; order Kurtiformes; family Apogonidae; genus Ostorhinchus; species Ostorhinchus cyanosoma. Next base: position 17,508,414 of record JAPTYQ010000023.1, read on the forward strand.
GGCTACTGGATTAACATACATAGATTTGTTTGTTCGTTTTGCTTCTCTTCCACCCTCTATTTCCAGTCACTGAGCCGACTCTGACCTGCGGTTGTATTAACTATGTCACTAAGGCTAACCGGGCTAAACAAACCCAACACACGTTAACCAAACACAGCCATACAATAGCTACAAACAAGTTGTGTGTTGAATCAATAGTGGCATAAAGCAGAGGTGTGTGGAGCAAGCAGGGTGTTCTTGTACTTGACTTTGTAAATATTTTACAGCTTGGGCACGGGGGCCCACAAACCCAGGAGCTTATCATTACATATTTGGCCCCTGCTTGGACCAGAGTCTGCTAGTCTCCCTTTATAATTTCAGGCACATTTTTGGGATTCCTCTGGACCAGTTGTGACCAGCAGTGATGACAGACTTGTGAATTTGTTGGGTTTTGAGGTTTACAGCTGTAAAGGTAAAAAAAAAAAAAAAGAGAGAGAGAGAATCTAGGAAAGTTTTTTATTTTTTTTACTCTCATATCTTTTATGTGATCTGATAAGGAGAGTAATATAGACATGGATGAGACAATAAATTAAATAAAGAAAATTACAATTATCAACAAACGAATGAATGCAATATCTAATTATATGCGATAAAGATTTCAAGGTAAATTCACAAATAAAAATTTTTAAACAATCTACATTAGCAATCTTTTTAAATTGAAATAATGCCCCAAAAAATAAACCCTCTGTAGGTTATTCCAAGAGGCTGCAACATGATTAAAAGCTGTGTTCTGACTTTGTGTCTGGAAAGGAAAGGAAAGGAAAGGAAAGGAAAGGAAAGGAAAGGAAAGGAAAGGAAAGGAAAGGAAAGGAAAGGAAAGGAAACAATAGATGCAATTTTGAATAATTTTACTTAACATAAAATATACTTCAAATCTGAGTTTTAACGTAGAGTAATAAGTGTATTGTCAGTGAGTCAGACATGAGATAATGAAACCACACAGAAGTGCATTAGTGTGTATTAGTGAGTCAAACTCCTCTGAAACAGAGACATTCAGAGGGATAATAAACAGGCTTCAGGTCTGCGCTGTCTCTCCTCCCTCCTCTGCCCCCTCCCCAGCCCTGCTTGTGAGCCCAGCTGTGACGTCATCACTCACAGGAAGTTCCTTATAAAGTTCGTCAGGGAGGGAGATCAGCAGCACAGCCAGAGGCAGCTCCGATGGAAGTCTGAGATGGCAGATGAAAGGAGTCATGTCACAGAGGATATCCTTTTCAGGGAGAAATTGCAGTTTTTTGTTTTTTTTTTTTTGTGTTCTGCATCATGACTCATCTTAAGCTTCATCCACCAAACCCCCCCCAAAAAATGACACCTTCTGCTCACTTTCCTTTAAGCCTCACTGCCGCAAAAAGGAATTCCCCTTTGTGGTTCACACTCCGGCGTAATGAATGGTATACTTATGGAATGACGCTACAGCTGATTACTATGAATCCTTCTCCAACCGGAAGGGTGGAGTTTACTAGAGAGAAAACCTTTATCATCAGTGTCAATGATTTATTCACTGCAGAGCTCACAGCATTGATTGCCCTTCACTGCTGAGGTAATTAAATTACGTACATATTCAGCCCAGGTCCAAGGTTCACGCTGATATAAACACTGCAGTAAAGGTTGAGACTTGTAGTAAGGTGACGTCAAGCCTGTCAACTGGCACAATATTCCACAGAATAGGGGTGAGGCGCTGTCTCACTATTAAATCTAATTAATTACTTCATATGAGTTGTTTTTTGTGTTTAGATTATTTGCCAATTTTGCCCCATTGTTTTTGCTTCTGTAGCTTTACAGGCAGGAGATGGATTAAAATTTTTATGTGTGAATTAAGTCATTAAAAAAAGTAGGTCATTGTGAGGTTATTGCATTGAATGGGTTCATTGTTCAGGTAAATATCTCAGTGTTTATTTTTTAACAATATTTTAACAGCTTTGAGAATTAGAGTTCCTTTTTTTTTACTCTATTATATATTATATTAAGCTAAAATATAAATGATATATTGATAAAGCATAAGAAAATAAAACTCTCCATGTGTCTAGATGCCAGGAATTATAAGTCAGGAAATGTAAAGTTGGAATAATGTTGTTTTCAGACACATTCTTCTTTTTTTCCTATTTATACACCTCAGTTATCACCTTTGACCTGGTGCAACGATAACATAGTGAGCCTCAGTTACACTTTATCAGTCAAGAATAAATCACATTATCACAATCATTTCAAAAGGTAAAAATATTTAGTTCCAACTGGCCAGTGGTGTACATGTCACCCATAAGAAGTGTTTCTGTTCAGTTCCTCTGGTTTTTTGTTTTGTTTTTTGCTTTTGTATCTTTTAAAAAGGCAATAGACAAATTATTAAAGATCTGTTTAACAAATATCACTCAACTCTAGACACTTATCATTTGCATCCTCTTATACTGCAGATGTGTCCAGTCGGTGCAGCTGTGAACACCACAGCCAACGCTCAGGCTGACACATCCCTGTGTTACTGTTGGATTGTGGTTTGGTCTGGCAGACCCACACACACTTGGCTCCTGCCGTGGAAACAAAACACAAATCCCCAGGCAACAGACTGTCATCTTTCACTATTATGTAAATAAAACCATATTAAAGCATTTCTAAATGTTAACCATACCAAGCTTCTGAGAGTCATCCAGCTGCTTCAGTTATTAATCACTTCCTCTATTGGTACAAAGACTTCTGGGAAATGGAGGGATTTTAGAGTAAGTGGCCTCACACAGGTATTTTCTCTGTCGATGTTCAATATAATCAAAAGCAGCAATAACGAGTCATGATTGCATCACTCCTCAACATTGTTATGTTGAGTAGTTGAAGTGTCTGCTGTTAGTAATGGGTGGAGCGTGCCAGTCCGCCTCCTTGATGATGACAGGGTGTGTTTAGTCTCAAGGACCCAAGGATCACTTTAGACATAGACCGGGGGAGTTATTGGTGAGCACATCCTATGACTGAGACTGAATCAAAGTCATGTTAGCAATTATGGGTGTCTGATGAGAAGTGGCTTTATTCTAATCATTTTGGGGAGTACTAAAAAGAAAGGGTATGTAATGTAGGTTAGCATTCGCAGTCACACAGACACCCGCACAAACACATTCATTTGTGTCTGATGTTTGGAGAGAAGCTGTGAAAACAACAGCTGTGGTGTGATGGAGGGCGTCACGCTGGTTTGACGCTCTCCAGACCCTGGTTTAGAGCCAACTCAGCTCTCAGGCTGCTCTACTGGAGCACTACTGGGCGCAGATGGAAAAAGGCTCCTAACATGCCTTGTTTCCGGTCCCACAACTGATATTCTGTGTACCGAACATCACTTATCTTTTACCTACATTTTCATTTTCTCTTCAGGGCTGCATTATTGATTCCTGAAGGGCCATGTGAGGAAATGCATTGCAGTTCCCACAATGTAATGCCTGTATTGTATTTCAAAAGGTAGAAACAGGAGTTTCTGGCATTTAGCCGATGAGTATCGCAGGTTTCCGGTGTTCCTGATGTCAGCATGTAGAGGAGGTTAATGTAGCAATCTATTAATCTTAAATAACAACTGATTGCTGGGGGAGTTTGCGCTTCCTCTGGTTTCCTAATTCAGCCTTACTCATGGGGGATATTAGAAACACAGCACGCACCAGGACCAATGGCCCAGCAGCTGATAAAGATTTCAGATGTTGTCCACCAAGGAGATCAGCAGGCTGCCATCAAAGGGGGGCACTTCTAATGGAGTAGGGTATAAATCAATAGCCACGAGGTTAAGGAAGCATTGCTCTCTTGATACACAGTAAAGATAGAAAAACACATGTGTAATGAGGGATGCGGTGGAAGTCCACAGATGATCTGCAGTCAGTGAGCTGAACAAATCTTGTTTCCTCATTTGTGTTTGTGTGTGAGTGTGTGTGTGAATATGTGCCTGATGACTGGGCCTGAGTCATTCGGGGCAGTGTATGTGCTTTGTCAGAGCGCCTTTTGTTCTATTCACACATGGATTTAGGGATCCTATGAAAGTCGGCTTGTCTACCTGATCTGGTAGTGGGCAGCAGCCACATAAACAGCAGAAACAATCTGCACCACCGCTCACGCAAAGCCCCTTAATGACTGAGCCTAAGGGTTCAAGAGAATGCAGATGAGGCCCGGCTCCCATTTTCCATTCCCAACAAGCAGGCTGGCTGTGCTGATGCATATGTTTGGGGCAACATGTGGTGCTCCAGGGACAGTATGCGTAGGTGGAAATGCATGGTCCTGTCCTAAATTCAGCCATAAAGGTTTGAGGACTGCAATTGCCTAGAGGCTCTGTGTTAAAAGAAAGGCCAGATGAATAACTTAACCACCGTCTCCACCTGTTTTTCAGGAGTTAACGCAAACTCACAGCATCAATTTGAATTACAGAAGAACCATGGAAGCTTCAAAGAGCCAGGTTTAGAAGTATTATCATTACAGGTCCTACAGAGAGAACATGTAAATTATACTGAACTGTTGCCTCCTTACTACAGGAAGTAGCTGGAACTAGTAAAGCAGGTAAACAAACAGCTAACCCTGTCTTGATAAATGAATTATCTACAATAATTATATGTGGAAGACAGTATGAAACTCTACCAGACTTTACTGATTCATATATTAGTAAACCCTTGTGAAATGCAATGAAATACAAAGTACAGATTACCACTTAACAATATAAATGAATAAATCTTCTTGTTTGGGACAATCTGGATTATCGGGTTGGACAATGCTTTCCAGTTCTCCATCTCTGCAGAGTTTTAAGACTTGGATAATCTTAGGCAAGGAACTTTGAAATAGGTCTGATGGTTCATATTAGTCAAAATAAACAATGGTTAACACTTCTGCCTCACAGCTAGAAGGTTTATTGTTTTATATGCAGTTGGAACAGAACCTTTCTGTGTGAAGTATACCTACTTTTTCAGTTTTTCTCCAGATCCTTTGGTTTCTCCTTATATACAAGGATAATAATGAGAGTTAACCTTTAAATTAATTATAATACTTTTGTGACATATGGGTCAGGAAAATGAACTCAAGTGCAAGACACTGGCAATCAATGACCTTTGTTGATTCTCTAATAAACTGACTGAAAAGGTAGGAATTGCAGAGGATGTCAGGGGAATGGAGAACAGGATCCAGACTGGATCCACTTAAAAGGTAAATGTGGTGGAGGGCGAGTGGGGTAAGACACAGTAAGAGGAGGAATGAAGGTACACTCCAGGGAAAAATGGAAAATAGGTGGACTGACCTGGTTAGCAGTAGTTGGCAGTCAGGAATCAAAAGCAGGAAAGATGTGGACTGGAGGTAGAACGCTGACAGTGCAGCAGCAGAGAGTGCAGGTTGGTCGAAAAGACTGTTTAGCAGAGACTAAGGTTTAGTGTCAAGAACTGACTTAAGACTGTGGTAACTGCAAATCAGGAGAAGCTGAGTGGGCAGGTGGAAGTGTGGGTTTCTTAGAGGAGTAGACAATGGCAAGTTTTGACTTCTAATAATAGTAACAGACAAAATACAAGAGAATACACAAGCATCACTTATGGTGCCTCTTCACTGCTTTGTAAATTTAGCTCTGGGTGGAAAGAACACTGAGACTCAGGCTTAAATGAGGGCTGTAATTATCCTGGAGCCGGCAGATTATTCTCAGCTCTGCAGAAAAATAATGGGTTATTGCTGCTGCGCATACTATTTTAACAAGTAAAGCTGGATGTGCTTGAGATCTTAATACCTGGGTTCAGAAATAAATGTCATACAGTGATTTATTCAATAGCCGAGGAAACTTCTGTATAAAGAGGTAATGAAAGGTAGAATTAACAGTTATTACGTTTTGTACATGAAACAAATTCAGAGTTTATTCTTTCCCTCCTTCCATCTTTAGACCTTGGAGACACTGTCATACTACCGCGGTCCCTGGAAGGAAGTAAATCAGCCAGGGAGCCGCCCCAGACCAAACACTGTAAGAGCCTCTGGAGCCTGAAGGTGTGTAGGAGGTGTGTGCACATGGGGCAAAATGTACTTGTTACTTCCTTGTCGAGTAAAAAAACAGACTTTCCTAAATACACAGCCATGGAGAAATACAGTTGCGGAAATAATTATTAGACCACCCTTGTTTCCTTCAATTTCTTTTTCCTTTTAATGCCTGGTACAACTAAAGGTATATTTGTTTGGACAAATACAATGATAACAAAAATAGCTCATAAGATTTTAATCTAAGAGCTGATATCTATCCATTTTCCATGGTTTTCTTGAGAATAACCAAAATCCCTTCAGTTCTTACATGAATACCTATGGCATTGTACTGACAAAAACTGTGCATTTTAGCTTTTAGTCATTCCATGTTTTCTTTTCTGTCTGTTTTACTCACATGGTACACACAGGAGTTAGAACTTGATTGCATAACCATTGTTTTTGATGACTTTTGATGGTCTAATATTTTTTTCCGCAACTGTACATCCGCACACACCTGCGCAATATAGACTTTACAAATGATGAACACACAAACATGCATCATATTAATTAAAGAATATTCATCATTCCACTTGTACAAAATAATCTTACAGATTTGTTTACACCTCTTACCACATTTATGCCATGATTTCTGAGCTATCCTCAACCAGGGAAGCAAGTGTCATTTTACACTTCTCTATGAGATATCACCCTCCCGTACATGTTCCTCTGACCTCAGACTGCCTTTGTTGAAGAGCTGGCTTTAAATAGAGGTTCATGTCTAAGTGGTAAAGGCACACTGTAACACTCCTGTAGTGCTGAAGAGCCTTGTGTGTTATTTTTCATGACAAAGCATGTCTGTATTCAAAAGACACAATATGAAGACTGAAAATATGAATAAATGCTCTTTGTCTATAAAGAAAAAAAAAGACAAAAGAAAAAACACTTAGCCATTTTTCACAGATTAGTACAGCTTATTTCTTAGGAGTTGGAAGCTTTGTGAAAATATCAGCTTGCACAGATATCCCCCATGGGCTTTCATGGAGATCAAACACCCCAGACTAAAGATAATGGCCCTTAAGCAAATCTCTGTCTGAACTATGAGCTGATAATTAGCCTCACCTAATTAAAACAAATTCACACACTCCAGCAAGAATGTCACTATAAAGCACAGGTAATTTTCTACGAGCATGTGTCACCTGTTTTCACTGATGTTTCTTGATTTCATTTCATTTATAGGTCACGACAGCCAGCCGTTCAATAGCTCAGCGTGTTTCTTTGATATAGAAACTACTCTAGGTCACGATTACTGATTATATTCTGGTTTACTCATCACTTTAATCATATCATTCTTTCAGTCGTATCTGCCACAGAACCTGGAGGTCAGAGGAAGAGGAGCTTAATATTTACATTTAACTTGACCACAATGTGCACAAAAACACACATGGATGTGAGTTCCCACAGAACCTCTCAGCTAACCACTGTGTAAATGAGACTGGGAAGGACACACTGAGTGATAGACAAACAAGACAGACAGGGAGGCGTCTCCAAATGTTTATTCAGATTAGAGTTCAAACAGAAAGCAGGCATCTAAAAATGTAAGTTGACAGAAGGAAATGATAGCAGCACGAAATGTGTGTGGTAGAAGTAATAACACCGTGCTGAAAATGACAGAGTAAAACACAGTGTCCCCAGACAGATGACAGGTTTGTCTAAGGACGAGTTTACGCAGTTTATAAAACATGACTTTTAAACAGATATTTGGTAGATGAACGTGAGCGCAGTCTAATATGTTTTATATTAAACAATATGCTTCAGAACAAAATGTGCTTTGGGCCTTTCCCACCAAGCTATAATCTTTTTTTTAGGTCAGTTTGCCAAGTGTTCCCACTAGGACCCACTAATTAAGTTCATGCTCATTAAAGTGGCAAAAGAAGCTTATTTTATATGCTGCTTCAACTCTACAAACACTAAATAAATGCCTATTAAATCTTTCAGTCTAAGTCTTTCAGATTAAGAGTCAAACAATGAAAGACTGAAGTGGCTTGAGAGGGAAGGCTCTGTGTGGTGACAAAACAAAATGTATTCAGGACAAGAATGTCTGATGAAGCAGAACTTTCTGCAACTATGGAAATTGTTTACTCTACAGTAGGAGAGGGGTCAAATACAAATACAGTGATAGACAGAAAGGCAGTGACAAATATATTGTAAATTATTTGTATTCTGAGCAAAAAGCGAATATAACTAGTTCAATAGCTGGTGTTCCTCATCACTGTCTTTGTGCGGATTTACATGACGATAACAGGAGAGAGCACAAACTGAAACAAAGCAGTGCATTCACATTAAAATAGGTTATAATAAACCCTTAGTTTGATATGATTATCCTTTAACTCTGGCAGTAAAATACTATCTTGTTCAAACAAACTCTGCCCACTTAATGTTAACTGTGACATGAATGGTAGTTTGCAAGTGAATTTCTTTTCAATTATGTCTTTTTCTAATGTGTGTTTATTGGATCTGTGAAAAGTATTCTTCCATTTCATTGAAAGCCTCAGTTGGCACAAATCCCAAAACGTTATTAAAATATATGCTCATCTCATCCTTTCTGTCCTACATTTGGACTGTAATATACCAATAGATTTCATGTTACAATAGAAACATGAAGCTACAGGAGGTTTTTTTTTGCTGCCTTTGTCAGTCGTCTTGGAGTCTGTGCAGTGTTTGTCTTGACAGTGACTGGTCATTAAAGCTGTCAAAATCTAGTCACAGGCTCCATTTTCTCAAGCCTCAAGTGGAAGTGCAGACAGTCTTGGACCACTTGAATCATAACGTGCTGAAAGGTTAGACGGGTAAAATAATGCAAAAAAAAAAAATACTGTCTACTTCATCTGTAAGTATTCATAGTTCTTACAGTGTTTGTGGTGGTGTCTGAAATACCATACGCACATACAAAATTAAGAGGCTGAAATAGTATGCAAGGTTTTTTAGTATGTCCCAAACCATAGCTTGGGACTAATTAGGTTAAGTGAACTTATTATTTCTGCATAGTCTGGACACTTTGTTGGAACAAATATCCCATGATGCAACTCATTGCAACAACATGCAGAAAAAAATGACAGAAGGCGAGCAGAGCCCAATAGTCAGTGGTATGACACAGATGCCGTATAATCTGTAGTATTACACATAATACAGAGTACATTGTATGATATGCCAGTGTAGTTTACAGCAGGGGTGGGTAATCCTGGTCCTCGAGGGCCGGTGTCCTGCAAGTTTTAGATATTTCCCTCTTCTATCACACCTGGAAGCCATTACATCATTATCAGGCTTCTGCTGAGCTTGATCATTAAGTGAATCAGATGTGATGGAGGAGGGAAACATCTAAAACATGCAGAAAACCAGCCCTCGAGGACCAGGATTACCCACCTTTGGTCCACAGTATTGCACACATAGTGATGGAGGTGAGATGTTACCATAGTAGGTTGATGAAGAAGCTTTGAGGAAGTAACATGCAGTCATACCTTTGAGCAGTGAATCCAAAAAGACACATTTTGCTGTTTATTTACACAAATGTATGCTGAACCTTAGTAGAGATATTGAATATATAGTACATAGTATGGCATTTTGGGTGGAGTGTATTCTAAAATTGTGTTGTGTGTGTTTTCCAGTTTTATTTTGACACAAATAATTTGCTGCCTCAACAAATACAATCCTGAGCTCTGTGCACATCCCTACAATCCAGTGTGCAGCTGACAGGGGAGGCAGGGTGACTTCAACACACTCTCCCAAACTTTTCCCTGCACTAACTAGTGGATGCATACCAAACTGAGAGCAGATAAGATTGTAAGTCATTGAAAGGGGTCCAGGGCACCCTGCTACCCCACAGTTCCTTTCAGGGATATCTCTACTCGGCTTCCTATCAGGACAGGAAGCACCCAGCCGAAAGAGAGACAACAACAGCTCTGCTCCTTCTGACTTTTCCTTTCCCTTGTGCTAATAGGAAACAGATAAAGGATATTTAAAACTGAAATGTGCTGAGGTTATGTTCGACTTTACGTACAGTATGTCCACATGCGCATTTAGTGTCAGACAAATACGTCAGCACCGGATGAACAGCAGAGCTTAAAACCCTGGCAGCACTTCATGGAGTATGTCAGCATAGTGTTGGCACTCAGTGTGAGAAGAAGCAGGCTCTTAAGCAGACATGACAGTAGATGTGTTTTCCCTGTCCCCTGTTGCCTGTTACTACGAACAACAGCCGACACACACAGGAGGAATGGATTCTGTAATGGCAAAGATGTAACTCTGATGGACGTAGTGGCCTGCACCTTACTTGTACAACAGCACAAACACCACTCCCTTCTGTCTACTGGTCTTTTATGTTTGCACAGGCATGTGTCCATGTGACGTAATGCAGATTTCTCATGTGACTCGACTTCAGTTCAGCAAACAGAGATGTGTCATGTTGTTCAAAGTCAGTGTAGTATTGATGATATTTAAACCTTCAGGAAGTAAACATTCATTTCTGAGTGGTGATTCAAATGGAAATAAGGAGGAAGAGTGTTAGGGAGTTTAAGAAAGATGGGTCAGGGAGTAGTCACAGGAGAAGCCACCCACTCTTACCACAAAAGCTTGACTCATGCGGTTTGGTTGGCATATGGCTATGGGACGGGGACATTACTCTGGGTCTGCTCTCAAGGAGTGCAGCCTGACCCTGAGTAGGAGCACAGCGCTCACATCACTGACAACAGACTTCACCATTGGAGCCACAGTGACTGGCGGCTGATTGTAGGCACACAATTACCCAAATTGTGACATACGACCCTTCAGAGAGCATTCTGTCAAAGCGTGTAGTCATGCACATTGTCATGAGTGTCACTCCATCTCTAGTAAGGGTGTGTAGCATGCTTCCACGGTGAATAACTGAGCTCTGCAAGACTTTAGGAACTTTCCATTTCATCCTCTATATTCAAGAGTTTGGCCTTACCTTTTGTTATGAAAGACCTGAGATTAAGAATTCTTTTGTGCGGTCATTCTTGGGATGTTCATCAGAGCAAAATGTCATTCATTTCCCAACCACACAGTAAATAAACAAATATCAATGGTATTACATTTACACTTCAAAAAACACTATATGGGTGGATATCATAATATAAGTTCATTGATATTATCATTTCTTCTGTATATTTAATTTACCTTCAGTCATCTAAAACACTTACAAAATGCCTTAGAGTTTGTTTCAGTTCAGTTTTACTCCACATGTTTAAACTTTATAATTGCTTTAAATGTGCTACTCTATTTAAATAATCCTATTAAACCATAAGTAACCATCTGGACTTTCAATTCTCACTCAAGAAAAAACTTTTAAATATTAATCTGACATTTACTATGATAATTATTCACAAATGACATAGATATTTTTGTTATGATAATACTTCAGTTCATCTGGAATGGGAAGTTGTACAAGCTATAGGAGGGATGTGTCCAAGTATGTTTGCCCCATATAGTGTATTAAAAAAATCACTAGGCCTATATTTGTATTTTTATATTACATTTTGTTGACTTGTGTTCTTATGTTACATCAAAAGTTTCCAAAAAATTTTCAAATTCAGAGAAATCTTCACATTTATTCAGTTTAATGATTTCATATGTTCATGTTTACATTAATGATTGTTACTTACAATTACTTATTTGAAATGAAAAAAATGGTGTAGCCATCATTCACTGTGAATAATACTAATACATTATGCCGCCTATGAACAACTCCCATGATCCCTCACTGTGTCATGTCAACTACTTTTGTTATTGTTTTTTTTAGAAACACCTCGCAACAGAAACACACTGTGCATTTAAACTATCTATCTATCTATCTATCTATCTATCTATCTATCTATCTATCTATCTATCTATCTATCTATCTATCTATC
>JAPTYQ010000023.1:17553921-17575996 GCA_029814465.1 Ostorhinchus cyanosoma
TTTCAGAGAATTCAGGTTGTGAGCGGAGAGGACGATCTGGACATGCTAGTCACCAGATTCATCCAGGGTAAATCCCACAAACACAGTTTCACAACTCCACCGCTATACACAAAATATGTAGTTTTGTGCAATGATTTGAGTTTTGGGAGACAACTTTTTTATTACACAATATGCTATCATCAATGAGTGGTGCATTTTGAACTTTGACTTAGATATATTTAGATATGTTTTTAGAGAAAGAATGGACACTAATTATACAGTCAATTCTCTTTGGGAATAGTATATATTCGATGAACGTTTTTAGAAAAAGGCTTGTGAAATTTAATAAGTTACACATTACTCCTGTTATAGTGTAATAATTAATGTCACTGTACACTGTACGGTAATATTATAGCCCCTTTCTGATTTCAGAGAAAATGTATTATTGATTTTCCAGCACTGAAAGGTACTGAGCAATGAGTCTTTACAATCTTTTTATCAAAACAATATTTATTTACCTGTATCTTTAACAGTTTAAATAGTAAGTGCAATTTAATTATATATATCGCTCTTTAACAGTAACAGATGACATATATTTTCGCAATTTAATTATGTAAAACTATTATAAGGACCTAATTACTCCCCAACATAAGCTGAGGATGACACTTTTTACTTTATATTTTTGGTTTTGGAAAAATAAAAGGCCTCATCCGAAGATTTAAAAGTATTTAGGGGATCTAATTACAGAAATTAAGTACAATATTGATCATTATTTGTCCATCACTGTATAAACACATTAAAATATAAATTCCTTTATTTTTGTTACTTTAGAATGAGCTCTTTTTATCCACAAAGGGAGAGGTTTGCTGTTCACAGTCCAACTTGTTGTGTTGCCATATGTTTTTAAGTAACTTAGACAGACATCACAGTTCTTTTTTGTTTTTATAGCAGGGAGCATTTCCTGTTATAATTCGGTGTGGATTTGAATCATTATCTCCCAAACAAAATGGCACAGAACAGACAAAACCACCATTACTGTTACAGAGCAGGAGAATCAGCCCAGATGACACAGTGTGCCTTTAAATCGGTGTAAAAATTACGATCTGTCTCATGTTAAAGCATTTAAAGCATTTGAATTGATTCCCTTTGAAATGTTCTTTCACTGTTTAGTTGCAGACCGAAATTTTGCAGTCTTCAATTTTGTGAATGAGCAAAACAATGAGGTGGAAACACTGAGGGATCAAATCAATCAGGTGAGTGGCCACTCCTGTGAACACATTAGTTTTTAAAGTCTAAATCTGGCACTAATGTTAAGCAGAGAACTAATGCATGTTAACACTCAGATTCAAGAAAAGATGGAGCAGTTGCGAGTGAAGGAGATGCAGCAGGAGGAAAATCATCAGTGTTCGCTGAGAAATTTTGATGAACAACTAAATGAAGTGCTTCAGGAGGCTGAGGACTATGAAAATCAAACCAAAAACATACACAAAATATTGGACGTTATTAAAACAGGTTTGGCAAGATTAGGTCTGTCTAAGTTATTAGAAAATTATCACATTTTTCAAACACTAAGTCAAGGCTGTAACATCCTGCAGCTTTTGCCAGATTTTCATGATATGAACAGAGTTTCTCTCATCCCACAGAAGTGAACAACATCTCCAAGATAGACTGTGATCGCTCAGTGATAGAGAACATGCTGGGCACATCTACAGGAATCAGTGACAACAACATCATGTCCTATCTTGGTCTGGTGGAACAGAACGCCAATGAGCTGCTCACCATACAAGCGTTCCTCAACTCTAAAGTAACATTTGAACACGTGGTTCTTCATTCCTTTACTTATTTAATAGTGTATTAAATCCACTCTGTTACACATTCTGTCTCCTGTTTTATTCTTGTAGGATTTGGAAAAAGATTACAATCAAAAAGATTTAGCCAAATTTCTTTTGGGCCAGAAACCAGAATTGCCTCAGCTGAGCAGTACCATTTTACCTGCAGTCAACAGGTCGGTGAGGTAAGTGATCATTTATATTCTTACATGTGCGTAGTTCTTCACATACAATAGTGAACTCATTTGATGGGCTTGTGTTGTTTGGGCTCTTCATTAGAGAGTACGACGCAGGAGAGGCTCAAGTCACCAATGACGAAGAACGACCACTGTCACGAGGAGAGCTTCAGAAAAGCATAATCAACTGGGTTAGTTCAAGAAATTCTGCTTCATCATAACACATTTCTTAGCACGTTCTTCATTTGATTTTTTTATACATGATTTTTATGTTCTGCAGAAAGAGACTTCAGTTCAGCAAGCAGCAACCAAATCCTCAAAGACCCTTCAGTCGTTCAACCCAGAGGACCCACTATCCTGATTGTCTCACGCATTGAACTGAATCAGTCTAATGTTTTGGGATTGTCATCAGTTGCCAAAAAGTGAGAGGTGTGCTTTTACTGTAATAAAATGTTACATGTTACAAAAGTTCTTATCATTATTATCACCTTTAAACTTCGATTGACTGTTGAATGATTCTCAGTGTAATTATTCATTCACACCAGCATCCTGTCCTCTTAATGTTATTATTATAGACACAGTCAGTACAAATATCGTTTTTTCAACATATGTGTATTATATAATTTTGTTTTATTATGTGTTTTTTGTGCTCTTTTACCCTGTGTGCACCAATTTATTGCATATCTCCTTTTCTTGCTATAAAAAAACGATAATAAAAACGTTACAGCATGCAAGCGTAAACATTTAAAGCTTAATTATGTCATCATGTGTATGTCACCTTTCACAATGAATCATTGGCAGGGCTTGTTATAATCTTAGCGCGATTTGTCTAGTTGTAGCTAATTAGGTTTGGAGCTATAAAGATGCCTTTCAGTCTCTGGTAACCAGCTGTCCTTTTGATGTGTGACTTGCCATCTGGCTTTGACTATGCAATCTGCTCCGAGTACAATCCTGTCTCTGGCAGCGCTTCATTACATGATACTCGCTGCTATGCTCAAACAAAAAGGTTGGGGGCAGCAGAACCTTTTGTAATACTAATTTCACATGCTGAGATTTTAATCCTGTGTTTCAAAACCAGAGGTTAGCAGCTTTTAGCACTTTGCCGACTACTCTTATTTTGGAATATTCTTTGGTCGACTAATATTTTTTTCCCCATAGAACTCTGTAATTTTTATCTAATAAAAATCTGTGTGATTTTTGATAAACTGTCCTACTTGACCACTCTCTTTAGGCTGCCAGACAGTTTATTCTTACAAGGCAGATGTAGAATTTAAAGTATCATGATCATCATCTGTCTCTTTTGTTCTGAAAGAGTCATTTTGGTTTGTAATGCTCAAGAATCACAAACTTCACTTTGATCCAGATTTGAAATGTTTCAAATGTCATCTCATCCAAACATCCTGGAACAAGTCTATGCTTGGAAAAAGATGGCATTCACTGCAGCCGAGAGCAACTTCCATTGTACAGAAAAGAAAATCAGGATGAGGAACTTATTTTAAGAAACATATTTTTACTTCTTGAAACAATTAACAAAGCCTGTTACTATATTTAGGCTTTAAAGGTCACATTAATGGCATCATGCAATTTTTTTTTATCCCAGGCTGTTGAAAGGAACTGATAATTATAAGTCTACAGCATAGCTGTCTGAGAGCATGTCGTGTGGTCATTGCAGTTGCATTTTGTTACTTGCTTAGGTTGATTTGTAGTGCTTAATTTAAAGCATTCGTTACATTTTTTTTCCGGTGTGGTACTGAAAGCAGCGATTTTGGGAAGTGAAACTGCTACACTGTAAACATTTATGACTGATCGACCAATGACTTGGTTTGCTCAAGATAATCCCCTTGCATTCTCAACTGTGTGGCTATGAAAACAGATTATCAGAGATAAAAGGGTGCTGTGGAAAGGCAGAGGGGGGTGGCAGTGGTGGGAGATGAGATGGAGGAGGCTGCTTTCTTTGAAATTCTACTCTCACTTAGCCCCCTCCACTCCCAACAAATTCTCTGTGCACACGGCTCTCCGCATTGCCATAGAAACCTTCTTTTTAATCACAACAGAAACCTCATTTCCTGCTCCTGACAAAGAGTCCTCATTGCCTGTAGAGACCGCCTGCATGAGCCATTTCCAAGACCCACCTCCTGCAGGCTGTACCTACCAGAGGCAGCAGCAGCAGCCCCCCACCCTGTCCTTTTCACCCCTCCTTTTCCATATAAGCCCATTTTCCACCTTTTCTCTTCCTCTTGCTCAAAATCTGTATGATTTCTGTCGCACAGTCTGTTTAGCACCTACTAACCCAATATCCTCAATTTCTGCAGGATTCATCTGCATACACTGCAGGCTGTTGTGTTTCATTTAGCAAATCCAAATAAAAACTTCCAATTCACTCAGTTCCATGAAAATGGCACATTATACCAACACTACACACCCAGTGATGTGAGCAAACAAACTCAGCCATGCAAGCACAAGTCATGTTTCAGCACAAGTCTGTCCACACACTCCAGAGTCCTTTGTGGTTTTATTCATCTGTTTCTCATCAAACTGTCACACCTTATCAACTGCAACGCCCCATGTGTTGTTTAGCCAATCACAACCTTTCTCAGAGATCCATTTAGTTTTTCAAAAACCCCAGGCGGGAGTTTGTTATGTTCTGCTTCTTCAGTACATCAGGTAGCTACCTACTGCAAAGTTGTCTCTTAAAATAGGTTTTCAAGGAAAATACTCTTCTTTGTGTTTCATTCTGCTCCAGGAACAAACTGTATTATCACTTAAAATGCCCTGTTCCCTTTATCTCCAACTGTTGTCCCAGAGTTTTATCTCTCTAATGGCTGGACCCAGAAAATACCCCTGCCCTGTTCCTCTGTCTCTGTCTGTCCCCGTCTCATTTATTTATTTGGGAATTTTGCCAGGTATTTCCCCAGTCTGTGTGCCTGTAACCAGAATGCTCCCTCCCCTTAACGAAGGCCCCACCCCCCATACTCACACCCACCAACATCAAACCCTCCCTTGAGTGTTGCTAAGCAACCGTCAGCCATGAGAGCTGGTACATTTTCCAGCCAATCAAATTACTGAACATAATTTTGAACAGCTTTGATGAAGGAAAGACGATATCACTGCTTTGTATCGTGTCCCCTTCTCTCAAAGATCATTTCACATTGGGAATGACTGTGGTTACTTCATTATACTGCACACACTGAGAACTGGTCAGAAAAGTGGACCCTTTATCATTCTATACCACTTCAGCCCAGTACTTTCAGTCCACCACTGGGGGGCAGCACAATCAGTTTCTCTGTTGCCACACAAGCTGCAAGAATTTTATACTGCTGTTGCTAAGCAATCCTGACTCTCATGTCTTACCTGTGAAACATTTGTGATTTTTACAGATGTCCCTGACACCATTTTGTCTTTGTTTGCACCATTTTGAGATGCGCACTGTTCCATGTGGATGGAGAAACTCTGGTATTGCTGGCAGCACTGATTCTACTTTCAACTAAACATTACACTTTATAAATCAATATATTATCTAAAAACTAATGTGCACAAAGACAGTGTGTCAGAATAAATGAGATCCCTGCCGTCTCTGAGGTCCAATTTTGAGGTTAAACATTAGCCTTAAGCAGCTCCAGTTGACTTCATCTCAACGTGCAGGAGGCAGGAAATGTGCTCTTGACTGATTAGGCCAGCAGCTCTTGTCCTCCAGTTTACCAGCGGTGGAGAGATCTACATGCTGTCTGGGTAGATATGTTGTATAGCTTGTTGTTTCCTTTGTGTAGAAAGCTCAGACATGTTTGCACGGGCTGCTTTATAATCTAGACATTATCCAGCTGATCAAGTCCCATTTAAAATTTCTTTTATTTGTGTTTTCTCTTTTACACTCCTGGTCTGCTGTCCCTCCCCCCTTTGGTCCCCCTGTGTGCTAGTCCCTCATCTCAGCTTTGGTTGCTGTGCAGATGGCTCTTTGTTGGTGCATAACAATGGGTCTAAGGTCAGTGTGCCTCATGCCATCAACACACTTAAAGTTCTCCACTACAGCTGTCTATGGCTTCATTTATAGTTTACCTAAATTTATTCCCATCAGCCATCAAGCTGCATGTGTGAATAACATTATTCTGTTGAATTAAGAGGAAGTTGTAAAACCACAGACTAGTGCAATAATATCCTCTGCTTCACTGGTTGTAAACATGTTAACCTGTTCCATATCTGAGCCATACCTAAACCCTTTTTAATCTCTAAGGTTCTCATCAGTTTTCTTGAATTTTAAATCTTTCAGTTGTTGGCATGCTTTGGAGCATGTGATATCACTGAAACAACCAGAATATCAGATCAGCCAGAGAAATAGAAATGCAAATCTACCATCTGTTCTGTGATCCCACACCAAAGTTCATCATTCAGCTAATGAAATAATTACATGTATCTTCCCTCTCAATACAGGCCCCTGTAGTATATTCACAGTGTAACAGGACACTCTGCACTGAAACAGTAAACAAAAGGAAGATTGATTTGTCACTCCTAGAAAAAGCAGGACACACTCTCTCCAGATTCTTGATTTTAAACATCTTCACTACAAGATCATAGCTGCTTTGCTAACATACGGTACATCTCACAAGTAGGATTTTTTTTTTTTGCATGTAAAAAAAGTAAAAACTTCTGGACACATTCAGTTGTGCAGCATTGGGTCATGAGGTCTTCAAGCAAGTTTGCAGCAGGAAGGAGCAGGTAGAATGAAAGGCGGGAAACTAGGAGGAGGAGGAGCAATTCTTGTGAAGCAGTAGGAATTACTGGAAATTTCCACTTTTCTCTGGCAACATGGTTGCAGGGGAGGGGCTAAGAGGTGAAATAAATAAGGTAGAAGCCCAAGTTAAAGTAAGGCTGTGAAGAAGAAAACCATTTACTGTTCTTTTAAGCACAAGATTAAAAATTACATTTATGCATTTATTGCTCCTGTCTGTGAGATTTATTATTCATATTACAATGTCTTAAATTGTAGGTTTATATTAACTGCAGTGGATAATTCTATTGTACTTTTTAAAACACTATAGCAAAATACAGATAGATTTTATGTTTGTGTTAATTTTATATATTTTTCCAGTGTGATACTAGATTTTGGTGTCTGTATGAAGTATTATTTCACCGTTATGGAAGCTAAAGTGCTTGTTGGTGTATTCACTGACAACATGTTGAGTTACATCCCACAACAATCAGCCAGAACTTGCTGAGAAACATATTTTCATTTCACCGTTGTTGGGAATGAAGACCATTATGATGACTAACGTTATTATCTTATAAACACCCATTTATACACCTTTCTTTTCCACTGCAATGTTCTCTACAGTCAGGGTTACAGTACCATTTTAACTGGAAGAGACCTTTAGACCTTTTTGCAACCCATGTGCAGCTGATCCGTCTATGGTTTATTGATCTGCTGCAACTATAGAAAATGTTTTTTGTTTTTTTTTGTTTTTTAAGGTGAGAGTCAGATTAAAGACAAACAGCTAAGAAGCATTTTTGTGGATCAGTTTTCTCTTTAACTCCATGATCTTGCACAAAACATGACTCTGGCTGATGTATTTCTCTACAGCCTATATTGTAACCTCTTTTACCCTCCTTCATTAATGACACACTCGAATATCTGAGCTCCTCTACACATGGGAAGGGTCTATCATCACACCTATAGGAAACCCACAGAATCGGTTTGTATCACAGTAAATTCATCCCAATTGTTAGTTGGTTGTAAGTTACTCAAATTCCTTGTGCAGTTTCCTTGACATTTTAGCCAAGAACAGCAGAGTTTCTAACCTTAACTTTAGATTTTGACTGGTCCATGATGTTCTTCCCACATTTAAAACAAACACAGGTGGAGATAAGACACTTTCTTTCATTCACATCCCCTAGAAATGTAAATGACTCTGCTTTAAATGTAACAAACCACCCAGCATACAGCCCCGGGGAACACTATCACAGGCATGTTCTTAATCCTCCAAACACCAACCATACATCACTGAGGTGACACACAACTGCCTTCGATTCCGTCAAGGTTTTCTTGGTCCCATGAACTGAAGAACTTTGGTTGGTATGTTAATAGTTTTTGCTGAATACACTAAATACACACTGATTTTTCATCATTCTCTTGGTACAATATAAAAAATATTTCAAATGCAATGTCTGTGCTGTTTCCTTCTTCATGCTTATTACGTTTTGAAGTACTATTTTTAGAGCATTTATCAAAATTCACTGTAAATTAAAAATGTTAAGTATATATAATAAACTATTAGGACAACAGTACACCGCAATGTAAACTTTTTGCTGTATGATGGTGCAAAAATGTAAATTTCTCCATTAGTGTATGTTACCAATAATAATATTACTTTCCTGATCATCAGTAAGGACATGATTCGACATGATTCTACTTCGCTATACATTTGACTTAAGAATCCTGAGGAGAAGTTAACTTTATGTTGTCCCTGTACACTGCAGGGCTTCCATGAGAACCAGAGAAAGCCGGCCCGACCGTGCAGGACACTGCTGTTCAAAACAAAAGAACTCAGCTTGCCCCCAACAATTTCTCCAATTATCAGGACCCTTCCCCCGCCTAATCCTGACCTCTGCTCTTTGATGGGCCCCACTTCGCCCTACCCCCGAGCACTGACATTCCACAAGTCAGGTCAGCCAATTGTCTCCAGGAAATTAAGGTGAAATTAAGATGCTCAGCTCCCCCCACCCCATACCCTTATGCATCCACTGGCCTGTCAGCACACAATGCAACAGTTAAGTACTCAAAGAAATCTTTCCCTAGGCTATGGAAACTGATGCAAAATACTTTATTTACTGTAAAACATGTGTCACTGTGAACACAAAGAAGCTTTTCTTTTATACAGTATGGCTTTCTGTGGTCTCATAATTTGAATAGCATAAAACAGTTTTCCAGTTCTGACTTGTGGAAAGAGTGGTAAAGTTCCCAGTTTTGCCGCATAAAAGATTAATCCTTTTACTTTGACTATGCTTCTTATTGCCACACTTAAGCTCACTAAGATTACCTGCAAAATATACACGCTGCCATACCCCCCGTAATAGATCTTTGGCACAAGGTAACATGTTGAGGTAGGCAAATAAGAAAAAAAAAGCCAACAGGAAATGATCTCACAAACACTCCCCCTCTCTGATTGCTCCCATTTTCCAGTGACAGAAAAGAGTGAGTAATGCCTTCTGCTGCTTTTAGCCTGTTCTCCTGCTCCTCCCATGGATCGAGGTTTTGCACTCTCCTAAGTCCATTACATTGTGGATGTCTGCTCCACTGCACAGTCTGCACATGGTTTTCATCGCCCAAATAAAAGGGTAACACTCTATGTTATGCCAAAAGGAATAGTTGGCTTTAAGGGAAGTGTTGTGAGGATTGTTTTAGATTTGCTTCTTCATATTTACACTGTCATAATTTTTTAACCAGTCAATAAAAACTAATATTCTGTTGTTTTGTTCATTGTCCATATCAAACTAGTTTTTATTTTTTGTTTTGCGATATAATGCTAAAAGCTTTCATACTTTGAACAGACTATAAATGAAAAAAAAAAAACAAGAAATCAAACATGAAAACTAAATCTCAGTAAAAAGTGCCATGCAACCCTTTGATCTCTAAGTGTAATTACAACCTTCATAATTAGGCCTATATTTCAGCTGAATGTGAGGTGAATGAGGTGAATGACTAAACAGGGCTTGGGAGGTTTCCTCAAAATCAGTAGCTTGAATTCTGGTATGGCATGGAGAAGATAACTGAGGATTAGCTTGTAGGAGGCCCTTAAATTAGAGGCTGGAGAAATACTCATGTCAAGATATCCTCCTTGGATGTGCCGGGACAAGTTGAAGACAAAAACACTGGTAAGGCTGTCTGGAAATATTTGAAATCTAGACCAAACTGATGATATGTGTGGCACGACTGTGGTGTGTTTGAGGTATGCTGTTAAGCAAGCAGAGATTAAACCGTTGCACTGACAACGATCTCAGAAGGTAAATGTTTTATGAAAGTGAGTGATAACTGGGTGTGGATGAAAACAATAGCAGGTGTGGTAAATAAGGTTGCACCAAGCCAAATAAGAAAATCATTTACAAGAAAATCTGTTGTATCCCATAGTACACTCAGTTTATTTGTTTTTTTTTAACCTGTCTTTATAGAAGGGAATTTTTTTTTTCTTGTTTTTTTACTGACAGTGACACACTGTCTTTATTCAGGCTAAGATGAAACTGAGGGCCCACACAGTTGCATGTTGCCATTTCCTTTGGTTTAACAGTTGGATGAGTAAGTGCGCTGATGGTAAGGAAGGTAACCACAAAGAAAAGACATACAGCTTGTTTTAATGCAAGACCACACCAGGATATATTTTTCAGCAAAAGATAAAATGTATTATGTTTTAATGCAATCATTGTAATTATATAGGATAATATGCAATGTTGCATACATTAAGATACAGAAAAATCATCTCAAGTGGTCAAGAGGGAATTTCAGTGTGAGACAAATATGTTATTTAGACAATAATACATTAAGTTACAGCTTGCTGTTTGATTTGCATTGGTCTGGTCCACACAGTTCTTCCATGTCGATTATGTTTGATCAGATCCAACAACACATCATTATAGAACTATGTTATTTAGTGTCAACATATGCTTGTGTGTGTGTGTGTGTGTGTGTGTGTGTGTATATATATATATATAATTTTTTTTTTTTTTTTCTCCAATGTAATTTTGTTTTTCTTAAGATGTGTATCTTAACTATGTCCTCAGATGCCCTTTGACTTTAGGAATGGTGCCTTTTTTGTTCACCCTATCATCTTTAATACCATCTCTCTGGTATGAAGAGTTAGATTTTTTTTTTTTTAAATTTCACAATGTTCTAAGAGTATTTGTAAAACGATGCACACTGCAAAATGAATCTCTAAACACACATACTTACTGTTCCACACCACGCCCCATTGCTGTCTATGATTAACTCCTCCTTATCCTAGTTTTTCTTTGTTATCAAACACAGCCTGGAACAGAGAGGGTTTTGTTTGCTGAACTTCACTTCCTCATGAAATCTTTAGTAAAACATAAAGTAATCTAAATTTAAATGACCACATATGGATTATTTTTAGAGCCAAACCTGAGTTACTTATTGGTCAATATTGCTTATAAACATTGAATATAACTTTCAGTTTATATTGAATTAAAAAATAATTATCTAGCTGTCAGGCTTTTTGGTGTAATAGAGCACTGAAAAGTTTGAATGCATGTATTAATGTAGCAGGTGCACTGTGAGAGTTACTCTATCAGGTTTGGTTGAAAAAAAAAAATCGAAAGTCTAAGCACAATTAAACAGGAAATCATTTTGTTCCTAGAGTTAAATATAGAAAGGAGGCGTGGCCACATGGTTTTCACATCGTCACATTATTCCATTTTGCTTGTAATTTGAAACCGACCCCATCTCTACACAGAAGTGCTAAGACAAAAGAACTCTTCATTGGGCATTTCTCCATAAACTTTACGAACATGTTCCCTTACAACAATGTTCAATCGTTAAAACTGTCCAATAAATTCTTACAACTTTAACGAGAGAGCCACTTAAATCCATTGTTCAACATTTAAGTGAAATCTACACGTAAACTGGTGGGCTGTGAGGAGAAAAAGTCGCATGTCGTAGAGCAGCGCTTTAAAACAATTGACCAATCAGCGAAGAGATAGTCGGTAGGCGGGACGTGTTGTTTAGATAGGCAAATAAGTAAACCAATAAAAAACTCCGTTTGTCGACATTATCCAATAGCGTGCAAGACCGACCTGCTGTATCCAACGAGTGTGCATTTTCAACGAGCTCGGGAGAAAAGCGGAGAGAAGCAGACATCATTTCTCTTTCAGCGTCTTTGGACTGTCCACACGAAGGCAAAGCGCCAAGAAATTAAAAAAATCTTTTTTTTCTTCAGAGGAGTATACTTATCCAAATTTATTCACAACTAGCCATGGCCGACACAGCTGTTGACACGACCGCAACTGCAGAGGTTACAGCCAAGGTGCGTTTCATTCAGTCCGTTTTTTCTCGGTTCAGCTGTCGTGTTAAAAGATTTTCAGAACTTTTTTTAAGTTGTTTGGTGTATTTTAACAATGGCTTCGGCTTAGGTAAAAA
The DNA here is from genome assembly GCA_029814465.1 of Ostorhinchus cyanosoma. Taxonomy (NCBI): domain Eukaryota; kingdom Metazoa; phylum Chordata; class Actinopteri; order Kurtiformes; family Apogonidae; genus Ostorhinchus; species Ostorhinchus cyanosoma. Next base: position 17,566,041 of record JAPTYQ010000023.1, read on the forward strand.
ATACAGTCGGGTGGTCGGCGGTGGGAGTAAACCTTTCCGTTAACGCTACTTTATGTAAATTAAAGCAGTGATATGGGGAAAAACCTGTGTAGCCTGAAGGACTGGAAAATGTCGACAATTATCAACAGCCGGTGGGATTTGTGTTTTCCCGCGTAGACAGTTAAATATTACAGCTGAGAAATTAAGTGTAATGTGATGTGCTTAGCTAAAAATGTGCTGTTGAGCAGACAAAGCGGTGTAAACGGTGCCGCTGATGAAGTGGAGCTGCTGTGGGCGGGAAGCAGCAGGAACGATACGGCGCGGGGTGGGATGAGGATATGTGCTACTGATTTTCATTTTGGTTTTCATAGAAAATTAATGTAGAAATAAGTGCATTTTGTTACCAGGTGCATTTTTGGTAACGCATTTTGTTTTACATCAAACGTGTGCCACTTCTGAAAAAACTATCAAAACTGTTGAACACAATGATTGAAGACATGCTTTTACTTTGTAGGAGCTGAAAGAGAAGAAAGAAGTAGAAGTGGAGGAGGAGAAGAAGACCGGCAGCGAGGACGCACCTGCCAATGGCACTGTGAGTTGGAGACGAGGACAAGCCTCATGGCCTTTTGTCTTAGCACCCCTCATCATGCAGGTGTCGCTGCACCCGCCTCCCCCCTCTGTTCAGCTGCTCTCCACACTGTGCTTTGTTTGGGTTGTGAAATGGCACAGATGTTAGCTAGCACCGCTTTGGATGTCTCCATTGGTTTTTCTTGACTGAGGTTTCCCAGAGCCTGGTGGCTAATCCCCTGGGGAACGCTACACACATGCCTTTTTAAGTGTCCCAATGTCCCACAGGAGTCTACATATAAAACAGTCTAGGAGGATTATTCCAACTATGCTTGGGATTCCATGATATAATTTTTGGGGGTTTGCAACATAGTCTATCATTCATTTCTGTTTACTTTAAGGGCCAGTGAGGACATGTCTTACTGGACTGACATTCCCTTCTTTCTTTTCAGAATGGTGCTGATCACAGTGACAAAGTGGAGACTGCAGAGGAGGAACATAAGAATGGAAATGGTACATTTGATAAATTCAGCCTTGTTTGTAAAGTTTCCATATCTTTGAATTCCTCGATTTGTCTTGTAAATATCTTCACGATCTATAAGGACACTATATCTTTGTGTGTTCTTAAGATCAAAATTCATTTTTGTTTTTCCTTGGGTGGTCATAGTGAATCTAAATGACACTTTAATGTAAAAAATCTACCCTCTAAATGGTTTCATCTGTGCTTTACAGGGAATGCAGAGGAGGCGCCCCCTGCTGAGGAAGCTGAAGCACAGCCTGTGAAGCGTGCAGCAGAAGAGGAGGAGGTGCATTTTCTTACAGAATACAATCCATTGATTCCTGTGGCCTGACTACATCCATTTTTTATTCTTAATGAAATATTTCTGTTTTATTAGGAGAAAGTGGAGACAAAAAAGCAGAAGACAGAAGAAAATGGAGAGTCAAAAGAGGCTGAAGTGGAGGCCTAGATCTCTACCCGCTACATGTTTGCAGCACTGTCTTAACCAGCCTGGTCAACATCGTGTTCTAGAGCTTGTGCTTTCTTTGTCTTTAAGAGATTTCTTTTTGTTTGCTCCCATGTTATCACATTGCACTGGAGTCCTGAAACATAGTGGCCCTGCCTCCTTTTTTATGAAATGTTATTTATTGGTCTTTCAAGTGAGCTTTTTTTCTACTTGTACAAATTGGGCCACACCAAGAGAACTTTTTTTTTTTTTTCAAGGTTTTATATCAGTATGTTAGGAGCACAATCTCTATTATGTCAGTGCTGACCAGATGATTCATACATACAGGCAGCTGCTCACCTCCTCCAAGGCTCATGTTGACCTTTCAGATTCACTTAAGGACCAAAGATAAGTTTTAAGCAGGGGCTAATGGACAGTTGTTGGCATTATTAGTTGAGGCATGATTTTTGTGTTAAGCTGCTAGTTAATCCTTGGCTTGGCTGCCCTGTTGTCATAACAGATGGTGCAAATGAATAAAGGGGCTCGGTCTTGTGCCTCCATGATAAGATAGCTTGACCCTGTTTCACGCAGGCATGATTCTCCAATGTTAATTAACCCCTCTTAAATCTTAAGGCTTTGGTCATTTGTTCTGTATGCATTCCACGCAAGTTTGTACCATTTATACTTTGTTTCTAGCGTTTTCAATGACTTATGTTATGGCTGGGTAGCCCAGTTTTGTGTCCAAGACTGCCTTTTTCAGAACCAGAATGACATTCGGTTACTTCAGCCACTGCTTTGTATATTCTGAAACAAATAAATTGTCTTTTTACTTAAGTGTGTGTGTCCTTTGTGTGCATTTTACCTATTTGAAATTCATTGGTGCCTCTAAAAACTGTAGCTTTGTGTAGATGATGTCACTTGACCCAATTTTTATTAACATGGAAAATGGCTGGCTTAGATGCAGGAAGGAACTGGAATAATCTCACTCACTTAGTAATGGAAAAGGGTGCAGCAAATCAATGGTTTACTGTCTTGTCTCCTGACTCCCCCCTGTGGTGTACTCAGGAATTGCAGATTGTTCAAGTCAGCTTGGGTGAAAGCTGTGTTTGTGTGCACGCTGCAATGGTAACAAGTGACAAAACAATAATTGACACAAGAGTCCAAAATGGCAAAATGATAATTTTAGTTTGAACGGAAGCCTAAAAAAGTATTTTACAGTAACACTGCTAATATTGAGCAATAAGTGATACAATTTAACACAACTCAATTTTATTTATTTTTCTCAAGCAAGCTGCAACAGCATGATCCGCACAGTTACTGTTTCCTCAGAAACATGAGCATGTTGTGCATCCAGTCAGTCCAGGAGGCTTTAATAGTAGGCAATTGACATTCAGCTGATGCAGCAGTTATGACTTGCACCATATTGTTTGGGTGCTCATTTGTGAGAGCCAGTCAATAAAATCATCACAATGACTTGGACTTAAAAGGCTTAGAACAAGCTAAATACTTAAATTTACTCTATGTTAAAGCCCTGAAGTCAGATTTGATGCTTGTGTTGAGGCAATAAAGCATACCATTTGCCATGGCACAACAGATGTCAGAATTAAATTATATGTACCGTTTTGCAGATGAAGATGGCAACAGTAGGATGGATAAAACAATGGCATTTGACCTTTCCTGTGAGGGCTAATTCAGATGGGCCAAGCATGGTGGCGCAGAAGCCTACTACCTTAAGCATGCACCCTGATGATGACAATAAGCACTTTCTGCTGGCTTATGAACCCCCACAGTTTTTCCTTGCATTGTTGTCCACCTTCAGTGTTACCCATAGTTCACATGTGTCTTCTCTTTGTTTGTTGTTCTTCTGTTTTGTTCGGTTTCCGACTGAATGCTGATTCACACCCCAGTTTCAACTTCTCCTCTTCCTGATAATGACAAGAATCACTGTCATTACAATGGCAAGGCCAGGAGAAGGGTGACAGCTCACAGGGCTGTCCATGGCTTAGTGAGGGCCCGGATAGAATTTGCCACCAGTACACGTGTCTTATGCTTTGAAGGTGTGTTTCAACCTAGGAGTCATAGGTTTATTACGCTTTAGGTAACTGCCATTGTATTAATAATTGGGACTTAATTACGAGTCGCCCAGCATCAAACAGTGAAATTTGGGGATGGCTCACTTGTATTTGTTCTGTTTTGCTTCGATTTGACTTTAGAATGGTACGTCTAATGATTGTGTGATTGGTAGTGTGCTATTTTTATTTACCACTTAAAATGTGAAAAATGTGAAGCCCTTCAAAAACCGCAACTGTGATTAAGCCTTGTTAAGCTTCATGTGAATATTAAGCAGGTGTTGCCAAATTATGCTATAAGAGCTCTTGAATTAATGAAGAGACATTAAAATTGTGTGTCTGAGTGGTCACTGGCAGCACATTCATTTAGTCAGAAAATCCTGCCTACAGTGTGATGCTAATATGCTAACTCAGAGAAACAGGCAGGTAGACATTTCCTTGGCCGTATGACCAAAACGAAACATTAACAAAAGGCTTTGAAAGATTACACCGCAGCTCATGCAGACGTTAGGCAACTGATAAAAGGAAGAAAAAGAGGGAAAAGCTGTGATTAGCTTGTGTGTAGTGGTCAACATTTCTAACCTGGACATCAACAAGCAAGATAAGATGATGCAAAATTTTACAGCAAAGAATTAGACTCACCAACAGCTCCACCCACGCACACAAACACACAAATCACACTGCATTCAAAGAGGCCACACATTCGTTTGCAAAAGTTAGGAAAAAAATACATGGGCACACACACTGTATGAACACACTGGTCATGTACACATATTAGAGCAGTGGCCAATGTCTGTCTGTCTGTCTGTCTAGCTCTGAGAAGAGCAGTGCTGATTGGTGTAAAATAATATATGATACTGTGCTGTACAGTGTGCGGCAGGGTGTACAGTGTGTTTGTCCTATGAGTGCTGTGAAGGTCAACACACTCAGACACCAAAGTGATAGCATGAGAGTGTGTGCCCTTAAGTGTGTGAGTGAGGTAAAGTAAATTAAGAGGCTTCTCTAAATGTGCACCAATAGAGGCTGGGTCTCGCTTTCGGGGGGCTCACCCTCAGGGGGGGGCAGTTGGTACACCACGCAGAGAGAGGAGTACAGACATCCCACGAATGACATCAGACTCGCAAAGTACATCACTCCCTGGGCCCCACCCACCAGTGAGGTCAGAGGTCCCATCGCCACAGAGACCAGGATCTGAGCCAGGAAATACTGGCAGCTGAGCAGAGAGATGTCCACCCCCATCCCTCGTCTGGTCCCTTCCTCTGAAGAGCCGCAAAACTGAAGAGCACAGAGGAAGAGTTAAGCAATACTTTCAATCACAAAATGCAGTAAGTTCATGTTAATCACTTACAAAGGCAAACATAAAGACTGACTGTGTAGCATATAGTGGCATCTACTGGTGAGACTGCAAGTTGTAACCAACTAATGCTGAGGAATATGACCAAAACAAATGTTTTTCAATATTACTGATCTTTCACAATATATAAGAGTCTTTATTATTAAAGTTTTGAGCTATATATGTGTGGTATCAACCAAACAAAAACAAAGACTAAATTTGACTTTCAATCAAATAAAGAAGGCCATGATGAAAGACACACATTTACAATGAGTATATTTTAACAAACAGTTGCAGTTTGTATTTTTATTGAGGAATAAAACTTTCTAATCTCAATTTCAATTTAAGCTTTTTTGATTTTAATAAAAAACTAATTCCTGATTAATCATATTAATCTTACATATTACCCATTTTCTGGGATTTTTAGCCAATGGAACTCTGGTCCTATCTCCTGATAATGCACCTTATTGCATGCTTAAAAACATAATAAATGTGAAGAAGTCTTCATAGACATGGAGACACATTACACATTACAGAGGAGTTGTTCCCTCTGATGAAATAAATGACTAAAAAAAACAAAGAGACAAGAATTTTTAATATTGTACTCTAATCAAAGAGAACATTTTTCTTATTTTGTATATAACCCTTTTCTATATTTAAATCCCCTTAAATCCTACACACTCTGAACCTTTAAACTGAGATAAGTCCAGGTGAGGAGACTGACCTGAGGGCTCTGGTAGTATTCACACAGCAGAGAGTAAGGCAGCGTGCATAAAGAGGAGAACAGCACCCCATAGGTGACACACAGAGAAAGTACCACATATAGGTTGGTGGACAGTGTGGCCAGGCCTGTGCCCAAACCAAATGCCAAATAGGCAAAAAAATATAGAGTGCGAAGAGAAAAACGCTCCTCCAGTTTCTCCAATATGGCTAAAAGTTGAGGAACAAACCCAAAGAGAAACAGAAAGAACAGTTATAAATCTGTAAGTAAAACCAGAGGGCAGAGCTGCACTCACAGCCATACATGAGGGATTTTACCTGAGTAGAAAGCAGCACTGAATGCATAGATGCACATGCCCCAGCAGCCCATACTGACACCAGCATTGTAGCGTTGGTAAGCTTCAGAGTCATGGGGGGCTTTGGGGTCTCCTTCAAATACCACCTCCCCCATGAAGTCAGTGTAGAAGAGCAGCATGCCTTCAAAGGACAGCCAGCCTAAAGCAGAAATAGAGTTAACCCTTGAGTGGTCTAGCATCATCAACACCACTTCATTTTCCTTTTCCTTTTATTCTTTTTACTTGTTCCTTTTTATAAAAATGCACATCTAATTGGCACACAAACACATCATATATACAAACCAGCATTTGTCATCATTGGAAAGGAGCACTATGAAAAATATAATTCTTATTTTTAGTCTGCCCCTCACTAAAATATAACATAAACTTTTGCAGTCATCTAACAACCTTTTTCTAAAAGTAACAGCCTTTACTAAACCTGTAAAATAAGGCAGTGTAATTGAATTGAGACTGCATTTAATTAAATTTCAATACAAAATAGTCCATAAGTAATGATGTTTTATATTAGAGTTAATTTCAGTGACTTATGGTATAAAACATATTTTCATCTGTATGTTCTCATTAAATGAAGCTTTTTATTAAGCATCCTAAAATTACTTGTAATTTTTCTCTAAATACTTCCTCTAACTAACTAACTGTATTTATATGCTCATTTCATTAATTATCTGATTTGACTTTACTATAAATGAGGATCAGGGCATCAGTTATCCTTTTGTTTTCTGTACATGAAATAGATTTTCTTACCCAAAAAATGATTAGTGCATAAACTCCGCAGAGAGGGAGGCATTCTGTAGATGGCTATACACAGCAGCTTCATTGACATTTGGGATTCTCCTGTCTCCACATTCTCACTGAGATCACTTTCATAGCGCACACCATTCAGCAAAATGTTAGCCACCTTCATCACAAAAAACAGAAGACAAACACTGTGGTTAAAAATGCTCATAGCAAGTGACTTATCAGTTCCTGTCTTTTAAAAACAATGTGACTGACCTGCTGGCTGAAGGTCACTGTTCTCCTTCGTCCGTTCTCCAGCCCAACAATCTGAGTTGCCAAAGGCTCCTCCATGAGGGCAAGACTCTGAGGTCGCTTTAGGATACCAGCAGTAGAGCCTCGATGTGACCCGGCACCAGACTGTGCCCCAGCGCTGACCTGAGACGCTCCATGAGGCTGAGCATCTCCATCAGACTGAAGCTCCTCTGCTTCCTGAGCTTCCCCAGCAGGAAGAGCCTCCACATCTGCCTGTGTTTGTCCTACAGGATGGCCCTCTGTCCCCTGTGTGGACTCATCAGGTGGAGGGGAGTCTCCGGGAGGCATTGGGACAGTGGTGGAGTTGGGGCCGAGGCCCTGTGGTGTCTGCTGACCCGTATAACAGTCTATGAGTACTCTGTCTATGTAGGAGGTTCCAAGTGAAGAGGCAAACTCATTGATGCCCGTTAGAGAGCTGTCTCGACTTATAAAGCTGCCATATTTGGGAGTGAGGGGGCTCAGGGGGGATATAGGGCTAGTCAGACCAGCACAAAGACGTGCACTGGCACTGCAAGAATGAGCCAGAGGGTCTGGATTACACGGATGAGAATTTGAGAAATTATAGCTGTAAAGACCCTCCTCGTCGTCCTCATCCAGTCCCGGAGCTGATCCTGGGGGGACAGGAGGAGATGGGGGAAGAGGCAGGCTTGGGCTTTTCAGATGACTTTTACTTGAGTTTTTGTTGGGTTGGCTCTTTGGTAGTGGTCGCTCAGGGATACTTATTAGAGTCATGGCTGTGGCAAAGACCAGGGTAATACTGGTGAACAGGTATATAACTCGCAGCTGACCTCCCATGGACTTTCCAAATTGGGTTTGGTCCCAGTTGATGCCTCCCACAATGTAGCCGAATCCACCTCCTAGTCCTGAGGAGGAACATTGTGAAACCCAGCTTTTAAAATCTTTTTTTCAGAAGCTGGTTATTTTTATTGAATGTATTACAACAGGACATAATACGCTCCGACTACAACCAACAAACAGCACACAGAACAAAAAGAAATACATTCACAAATGTTCACAAGTCAGTTTTGTAATTACACTTAATATTTCATTTTAGAGTTAACTGACAGGTCCTCTGGAAGCTCAGTCCATGTTTTTACAAGACAAAGTGTTCAGTCATTTTTTCTCTGTTTTTTCTTTTTTAATCATACCTATCATATCAAAAGTGAGTGCCAGCCATGGATGTGTTATCACAATCTGAGCTCAAAAGCTTGAATTCAGTTGTAATTAGAGCTGTTTTTTCCTTTCCAACCACTTTTTTTTTAACAATAACTGAACTCCAAGGTTATAATAGTGTAAAGCAGGGGTGTCAAACTCATTTATTTCAGGGGCCACATTTCATTTAATTTATTAAGATCCCCATTAGCAACTGAAACATCAGGTGCTATTCTTCCAGGGGTCTCCTCTACATTACATTACAATACATTCATTCAGCCAAATTGGATCTTAAGTGGGCCGGACCAGTAAAGTAATAGCATCATAACCTATAATTAGTTTTTCTTTGTTTTAGTGCAATAAAAAACATAAATTCTGAAAATATTTACATTTACAAGCCATCGTTTCAGAAAAAACATGTGAATAACCTGAAAAAACCATAATAACAATATTATGCCTTAACTTATCATTTGTACAAGTGCATTACATACAATGTTACACAAATATTTGGTAACAAGTATAATCGTGCCAAAAATTTGGAGTTTGCAACTAAAATAAGAACAATTTCTCAGTCAATTTCTCATTTACCCTGGTCATTGCTCGTCTTGGTAGTTCTTCAAAGGTTCAACGGGACTAGTTTTGCTTCAAAATGTGCAAATCTAGTCCAGTTGAACCTAGAAAAATGGAGTCGTCACTACTTATAGGTTGTTATGTTATGTTATTAATTTACTTTAGATCATATTAATCTGAATGTGGAACCTGAAGTAAAATGAGTTTGACACCATTGGTTGTTAATATCTTCAGTGTAATTTTTACGCTTCACAAATTCATCCCATGGGCCAGATCTGACCTTTTGGCGGGCCAGTTTCAGCCCCTGGGCCGCATGTTTGAGACGCCTGGTGTAAAGTGATTTTATTTACCTGCCAGTAGTGCATGGATGTTAAGCCCCCGATCTTGGTCTTCTGGGCTGCACACATCCATCATGTAGGCATGGCTTGGGTTGTCAGCTGAATCAGCACTAAAGTCCATCAGAACCACACCACACACTGTCAGGACAATTCCCCACTTGTGATTTGATGCTGTGTCAGCCAGTACACCTCCAATGTCCCGCCCATTCAGCACTAGGGTAAGACCAACCAAAGCACCTGCAGACAATAATAAGATTAATACAGCTTGTGAAAACAGATCAACAGTCCTGTCTATGGCTGTGAAAGGAGCACTGACTTAGTATTTGATAAAAAAAAAAAAAAAACTGTTTAACTGAAAGCATACATTACAAACTCTGCGGGTTGAGTTTCAGAGTTAAAACGTTTTAACAGACTGGGATGGTATAATAAGGATGCTATCAAGTTGCCTAATGGGAAGTGTAGGATCCAGGATGTTGTAGCCCTACCAATGTTGAGACCCAAATGTAGTTTCTTACCGATGGCCAAGGCGAAAATGAAAGGTCTTCTTCGCCCAAAACGGGATGTACAACGATCACTCCATGCTCCTATGAGTGGCTGAACGAGGAATCCTTTAAAAGCCAAAGACAGAGAGACAATAACATAATGATGAATTATCAGGGTTCCCACTCTTTCCCTGAAATTATTTTCCAGGACTTTTCCAGGACAGTTTCAGCTGCGACAGAGACAAGTTATCACATCATACACTAATTCATTCCTCTGTCTACCTAATTCTTTGGAAGTGTTCTTTTCTACAGTTGTAACTTGCATTTACCCAGATATTTTCTGTTTATTACTCAGACATTTGATGTGCAGTTTATTGCTATAATTCATCTATGAAAAATAATTATGACAAATGTATC
>JAPTYQ010000023.1:17580636-17593751 GCA_029814465.1 Ostorhinchus cyanosoma
TCTATCTATCTATCTATCTATCTATCTATCTATCTATCTATCTATCTATCTATCTATCTATCTATCTATCTTAATCCTTAAAAGTTAAAACAAAATTGCTCAATCGCTACATTACACCCACTTTGCTGCAATTTATGAGAAAAATTAAGTACAAATGACCAAGTCAAGTCAACATTTGACATAAATGTGATCGTAAATCCATTACAGTCTTTAAAAAAAAAAAACATAAATAGTTTTCCTTTACTGTATCTAAATTGATTCTTTTTTCTTAATACAAGTAATAGCATAAATTATAAACATCTCACACTGAAATACAATCTTGAAATGATAAATATTGTGTTTTGAGGAGTTGTGAGGCTGAATTTCTACATGTCATAACTTCCAATAATTATCTACAAAGCTGAATGTAGCACCATATCATACAAATGAATTCAAGTACTTGACAAAAACAAAACAAACAAAAATGTACATGACTCACTGAGTAAATTATGAGATTTTAAAAATCATTAAAACATGAACATTAATGCAAAACACTTGGATAAATACACACAGGTTATATACAGGCATACAGGTGAAAAGCAAATATAGTATCTTTGTTTAAGACCATATGTGTATGAAAAGGAATGTCTGTTGTTTTGAAAGAATGTTGTTGTGGAGAAAATCTAATATTAGAAGCCAAACTGTTACATTTTTAAGTGCATTCATGCTAAAATCCATCTCACCACACTTTGAACATGCTTGACAGTAATTGACTGGACAGTGTGAGATGTTCTGTGGAGCCAGACCTGGAAATGTTTTGTGGGCTAAGAAGGGGAATTTGATTCTGAAAACAACTTGGTCCCTATTTTTTAAAGGAAAGGACAATTTAAAAAATCCTTTCCCTAATAAATATATTTCTTTACGGAGGTAATATTTGCCTATAAAGTATGCTTTCTATGACATATTTACAAAAGATGCACAGACTCAGAGCGATGCCACCTTAGCACATTTTATACTTTCTCCTTTGTGCCACGTTACTGTAATAAAAAGATGCTCACACCAGTCACTCTGAGACCTGTGATGTTCATTGTTCCTCTCCAGAACAATTATCCATATTCATTTCAGTGTCATTAAAAGCCCGTAGTTCTAGATACCTCATTAATCCATATTAAGATAGATGAGTCCAGGTGTACTGGTCTCTATGGACATGCTTAGTATTACCTTTGGGTGCACTCACGGCTGTGAGAACCACTCTGAATGTTTAGTGAGGACATTTTGGCATGTCCTCACCTTCATATGGACTTCCAAAGGGGCTTTTGGGGGTTCATGGTTAGCATTAGGTTCCAGACAGGGCATGCAGCTGGTATGATTTTGCCAAGGGTAAGCAAATAGGGTCATAATAAGTCATTGAGTGTCCTCAAAATACTATTTGGTGCAAATATGTGTGTCTGTTTCTAACATATCAAGTACATTATATGTAATTAGGTTTATGACAGACTAAATCCAGGTTAAACATATCAATTTCCACTGAAGAATGACATGATGTGATATATTTTTGTAAATGGCTTCTGCTGCATAGTATAGTGTCATTCATTACAATAATGTAACATAAAGCAGAACTCATCAAGTACAATAATCAAATAAATTAATGTTACTTAAAAACATTTGATTATGGTCCATATAGTGACTTATAAATGTAGGAAATGAGCATTAGTTGTCCAATAAGAAATGGACAGCAGTGGAATATTACAGTGTATATTATAAGTGTTTACAAAAGTATGTGCAAACTGGCAATAAAACATCACCTTTGAACTCACCTATTACACCTTACACAACTTCTGTCATAAAAACAGTTGTTTTTCCTGTTTTTCTTTAATCCAGCCTGTACTTTAAGTCATGTTAAAATAACTTATTTATTGTTTCATGTAGTCTAGTGTATGTAGTGAAAGACATAATTAACCTCAAATTCCAACCACATCACGGTATCTTTTTTTTTTAACTTTCTTGTGCTGAGATACACGTGTTTACAATAAACCTGCCAAAGACCCGCCTGTTTCCCACAGGGTGCGTTATGATTGGCTGATTTGTCACCGGTGACGCAACAGGATTGGATAACAGTGTTCAGTGGGCGTATCAGGAAGTAGTAACTGTTTTGCAACTGAAGTGCGAGGGATGTAACCACTCCTATGTTATTAAGTAACATACATTGTCGTAACTATCTGCAGTATACCGTTCACCTCCTTAAACCTTTTACGATTTGTATGATTTACTGTGTCCGTGTGCGGTGACAATGGCAAACATCAATCTCGCTGTAGTTGGAAACAACCTGGTGAAGAGCGCAGAGACTGGAGAGGTAAATAATTCATAACACTGTGCGAACGAGGGTTTATTCTTTGTAGCTTACAGAATAAGCAAATAGATACGTTTTGTCTTTAAAGCTTTAAGCTTAATTTAAAGACATGTTACGGTTATTTAGCTCCCCGTAGAGGCCTGTGATCCCTGCTGAGAACCACTGTCATTACCTCATACAGCTAATAAAACCACTGTCAAATGGGCCTCTGGGATGAAATAATGATGATCTGAAGGGAATACACACATAAATACTACTCATCAGGTTGCACAGTTTGTACCAGAGATGGAACCTCTCAGTAGACTTATTTGTGACATGACTTTGACTGTTTCAGAGGTTTTTTTTTTTCCTGTTTGTGTTTCAGACTGTGGAGCTCAAGGGTCTGTGGCAGGACCAGCCGGTGGTCTTGTTCTTCCTGCGCAGGTTTGGCTGTCAGGTGTGTCGATGGATGGCATCGGAGATCAGCAAACTGGAGCCAGATCTTACAGCCAGTGGTGTATCACTAGTGGGAATCGGACCAGAGGAGCTTGGATTGAAGGAGTTCAAGGAGGGAGGTTTTTTTAAAGGATGTAAGAGGAAGTTCTACTCTAATTTTTTGCAGTTATAGGCTACATTACCTATACTTAATGTGATAGGAGCAAGGAACTTTGCTTTTTCTAACATTACTGATTATGTAAAATTAGCTATTGACAGAAGGGTGAAATCATGAACTAGAACTCACCTACAGCCACTAAAACCACCAGCAAATGAATACTTTGTCTCCACACACTATATTACTCACTGAATAAAGTGTGAATGTAATTGTTGAACACATCTGTATAGTGGTATCATCAAATTTCCGTTTTTGAGCAAAAACTCTGACAGTTATCTTCTGCAGAAGATAATGGATTGATGGGTGGAAGTCTGACAGTCAAAATAACATTGTGTCTTATAATCTTATCATCATAGCTCTGTTAGTATAACTCTGTTTTTACCCAGAAAACAGCCACAGTAAAAGCCACAAATCACCTCAGTTTTCTGTATGGATTGTGTTATCAGCAGCTGCATGAATCGTCCAAACAATAATGATGGTGACATTTTGTACCCTCCCAGTCTGGCATCACATCCAGCTCACAGTTTGCGCATGCTACATTCCCGACACAATATGCATGGAATTTTGAGTTGAAAAACAAATCTTGTCCTTTTCAGAAATAGACCAAAAGAAAATGAGTCATGCTAAGCTGATATAACACTGGAATAGTCGCAGTGTCACCCTTTTACAACTAAAAGACTGAGTGGGTGTGTCAGAAATACTCAGAAAACCCCACTCAACCCTTAAGTCTGAATCTCTTTCTAATAATTGCAATTTTTCTTGTTTTTTGTCTTGTCTTTTAGCTCTTTATGTTGATGAAAAAAAGAAAAGCTACAAGGATTTGGGCTTTAAAAGGTGAGTATAATCACTGTGTTTTCCAATCGCAATAGGAAGGCACTGAAATGACTTGTTTTGACATTGTTGCTCTAATTTGTTAAGCTTACATCTTTAATTTTACAATTTATTACAAACTTTATATGAGTTTTAACGTGGTCTGCTGTTTTTCATCTCTTTGCCCAGCAGAACAGTTGTTTTGAACTTATCTGTAATGAAGAAGTTCTGTTTTTCTCTCAGGTACTCTGCCTTAAGTGTGGTTCCTGCTGCACTGGGAAAGAAAGTACGAGATGTGATCACAAAGGTTGATATCTCTTGGTCTCATTGTTCACTTTTAATTATGTGCTAGTAAAGTAAACAGAGAATGATGGGCAGGTTTGTTATTGTATGCTCCTTCCTCTGTATTCAGGCCAATGCTGTAGGCATCCAGGGAAACTTCTCAGGAGATCTGCTTCAGAGTGGAGGCATGCTCATTGTGGCCAAAGGTACTGACTCCTCCACTACTGGTTTAGTGGACAGAGAGGATTCAGATTGAACCTATACATTTGTATATAATTACATCAGATGACCTTGGAATTACATTGTTAAAGGTCAAGTTTTTCTGAATGCAGGAACATGTCATTACATTTTCACAGTTTTTCCTCTAGAGGGCAATATTACATTAAGTCCATTCACTGTGGAAATCCAAAGCCTTCAAATCCCTTCATCTGTAAATAATACCTCAAATCACTATCACCAACTCAAGATATTATTTCAGTGACAAAACCATTTAAGGCAGTGTAATGTGTCTGGAGTGTCATAAATAGTCACAGTGTAGTGATGTAAAATATACAAAGTGCTTACTGACTGTATGTGGATACTCCCAAGAGATAAATGAAAGGGAAGGAGGAAGATGACAGATTTTTGCAGTGGTTCCCAACCTTTTTTCACTCATGGCTCTATTTTAACATCACAGATTTCTGGTGACCCCAGACATTCAAAACAGAGCCTTTTTTTTTTGCTAAAATTAATTTGTTTTTTTAATCATGTAATAGTTTGTTATACTATGTTGCCAATACGTGTTAATTTTAGACATTTAGTCTATATAATGTATATTATTATGGTTGGAGTCAGAAAAGCCAGGTGTAGATTACTGCACAAAGTCAGAATTTGATTTTCCTTAGTCAGGATATGTACAGTCAGTCCAGCTTGTATTTATAAGGCTGACAATACTGAAAAAAAAATAAACTCAAACTATGAAAGCACTGCAGCATCTGAAACCGACCACAGTGAACATGTGACAGATAAACAGAACCACAGTGCTTCAGTTTGTCATTTCTCTCACCATATTATTTTTTTATTAGTACGTTTTTTGCTTGTTTTTTTAATAATTACTACAAATTTCAAGCGACTCCATGTGAATTCCAGGCAACCCCACATGGGGTCCCGACCTCAAGGTTGAAAAACACTGCTTTAATCATACAGACAGTGAATACTGATGCCTCTAATGAAGGCTGTTACCTTTGTTTATGGTTCAACTTATGCTAGTGTCTCAAAATTGAAGTTTGAATCTTTGTTTTTGACTGTAAAGGCGGAGAAAGCATCCTGCTCCACTTTGTCCAGGATTCACCAGGAGACCATGTACCTCTGGAGGACATTTCCAAGGCCTTGGGTATTTCAGCTCAAGTAAAAGCAGGACAGATGCCTGTGGTAAGATCCTTTAGAAGTGTACCGTATTTAACAGTGATTGTTTTCGTCTGTTGTCGTTGCTCTATTTTCACTTTACTTGTTTACTTGTTAATCATAAGTCAACCCAGTGACGTCAGGAGTTCAAAGAAATAGAAGCAAACTGTTTCTCAGAGCACAGTGGACGGATCTGTTCATATGATTTTACAGCAGACCTTGTTTTACGTCAGTAGGACATGCTTCAGAGAAAAACCTCAACGGACAACTTCACGCATGTTCATCCACTTTTATGAATAAACATCTGTGTCACAGGCCTTAAACCTTCAGAGATGACCTCAGTCTCTTCCTCATTTTATTTGCAACAGAGACTAAATCACAAAAAAATTAAAAGCATTAAAAGCAGTGCAGGAACAGCAAAGGAGTTTTAAAATCAGTTTTCATTTAATGAAATAATACCTAATGTTTTTTGACTTATAAGTACTGTCATCCAGCTCTGCTCTTCACAACTAAATATAAAGAATTTCATGAAGGAATTATGAAGTTTACTGTGACTCAGTTTCTCTAGTGACATAAAATTCAATAGCAGTCTTCCACCACATTACAGATATTGATTCAATGCATTGTTACTATAAAAATATATATGATAGCAGGTTTATGAAGGAAAGCTGTGAACTAGAGGTAGCTACTGTGTCTCCAGTATCAGTACAAAAAGCAATACATCCTTTTAAATCATAGGCTCTATTTGGTGATGTAATAATTCATTTTATTAGCAAATTATTCAGAAAAGATCAAATCATTTGAGGGTTTGTCCTGTGATCATCATGGCTTATGCCATTTATGACCACATGGTTTTCAACACTCCCACTCCTGGCACTGTTGCTCATTTTCTACAAATCCCTCCATGTCAGTTATAGCAACATGTACCGGAACCTTCCCCATGGCAGGTCTGAAGACCAGCAGATATGCAGCTGAGAGACAAAATAGACCTTGTTTTCTCTGATGGATCAAAATGTGTTGGAGTCACATGCCAGGTGACACACTTGTGTGAAAGGGTCTTTTACAGTAAAGCTTTGTTTGCACATTGAGGTCATTAGTTCATATGGATCACCTGGATTTCCTCCATTATACACAAGGATTTAGTGTTAATATATAATTAATGATAGAAGCAGCTTTATCAGGGTTAACCCCTCAATGATCAACTAGTGTTGTTGAGTGAGCAACTAATGTTATTTCTGGAGCCAAGAAACAAATAGACCTTGTTTTTATGAGGGGTACACATTGTGTCAAAAACATGTAAAAACTCCCATTTTAATTGGTCAAAAAAGCAGCTTTAAAAGAGATTGCCTTGAATGATCCAAGACGTTACCAAGTTAACTCATTTCTGTGTCATCAACGCTGACATTTAATAGCAAATTAAAGTTAAATACAGCCTCAGTTTGGTATCAGAATGTTTTGAACCAAATAGCTCATATTAGGCTCAGTCATGGGCATAACACCTGTGATCCAGTGTCATAACTTTTACGTCCCAAAAAAGTCTACCATGGTATTCAACACCTTGCCCCTGGATATGTTCACTTCCCACAAGACCAACAGATGTTGTTTCTGCAGTCAATAAACAAAACAGACCTTGTTTTTCTCAGAAGGGTCAAAATGTGGCACAAACAGGGCCTTAAGTGAGATGTCACTGGTTGATGGAGATCATTTTAGGATTGTTGGGCTCTTCACCACTTCAAATCAAATTTTTCTTCATATTCAAAGGTTTCTTGGTCTAACCATATGTTTCCATCAAGATATAAACAAAGTGATTTTGTTAAATGCTTTAAATGAGGTGTAAAGATTGAAGATCCAAAAAAAACCTCTAATTAAGTAAAGGCAAATATTTAAAAAATAGTAATTTAATGGTAATTTAACTGCAAGTAAATAATTATGAGTATTATGTTCCATTTCTGCAAATTAAGGACATTTTAATTTCACCTAAAAATTTACACATTGGACCTTTTCCAGTAAATCCTTGATCGATGAATCTTATACACTTTAGGAATGGAGACAAAATTTTCAACTTGAATTTGTATGTGTTTATTTCAGAGGTGCTACATATTTGAAAGATCTCATCATGTATTCAGGCTGTAGTTCAGTCCTATGACTATTTTTGCAGCCCTCTTATGAGCTATGTCCTATGCAAATCTATACCCCTGAATGTTTGACTTTTGAGTGTTTATAAGCTTCTGCAGTATCACAAATGCATCCATTAGGGGGATAGCACCAGTTCTTCACCTCATCCATCTCATTTGTTACCATTTGTTCCTCATACTAATATTAAATACAAGCTGTCCATGCATCCATAAAAAGTCTTAAATGTGTTTGTCCTGAAATAAGGCCTTAATTATGTCTAAAATGGATTATTAATCCTTAAATCTGGCACACAAGGGTCTTGAAAATTCCACAGGTGCAAAAAATTATACTACTATATTTTCTTTGGAAATCATAAAAATTTGTCACATTTTTGATTAGTGTTTTGCATTACAGCGCCATGCTCCATTATGCTACAATGGAAAACACTGAATGAAAACCTGAATGAGTGGAGCCACCAACTATCATTCATGGTGGAGGGGTTTAGGTATGAGCTTTAGCAGCTTGAATGTCAGAAGCCGAAACATTAATCAAGGACAAAATGTAAATGTAACATTAGTTGGATTAACACAATGTTTAAGACGGGCTACGTAGCCGTTGTGCTGTTATTTTTGTGAATGTGAGGTATTGAATTTAACCAAATATGCCTTGAAAACTGAGGAAGCAGATATCTGGTAAATAGCAATTTAAAGATTAAGATTAATGACGTTGATGTATGCATCATTACATACACTGAGGGAATTAACCTGTGTTAAATTAAATATCGAAATACCCCTCTGTACGGATTTGACGCAGTACTGCTTTGAAATGTAAGCCTGATTTCCATGCTTTCCAAGCTATTTGACCTCTTTTCGAGTGCTCGCTTCCAGACCCTGCAGGATTTGTTGTCATTCAGTATTTAGCTGCTTTACCAGGCTTTGAATTTTTTTCAGAGTTGCATTTTTCAGTTGACAGAAAAATCACTTGTAGTTATTAATAGGTCACAAGCTGCTTTCCAGAATGGATTTTGGCTACAGGAAATCTTGACAGGTTTACCTCTGTCCGTTTTATTGGAGTCGGAGTTAAAAAGAGGCAGTGATTGGAAGGTGGAATTCTTCCAACTGGTAGCAGCAGAAGAAAGCAAAAAATAAATCTTTCACAAAGAAAAAGGACACATATCTAGTGACTGGACGCCTTTAGGAACAGGTCCTGGCACCCCAACACATCTGTAGGTGGGCCATAGCCACAGGGTTTTATTGCAGGCATACAGTCAGTCAGGTCTGGCCTTGGTTTGTGTGATTCTCCAAGTGCTAAATAATACTTACTGTTTGCAAGATGAGGTGTGAGATGAGAGCTGTCAACTGTAAGTCATGTTGCTGTATATCATGTAGAATACCTTACAAAAATTGCCGCTCTGTCAAATGATGTTAGTACGATAACGAGAATGAATGAGAAGGAGAAAGACCATAATTCATCTCTTAAGGGAAACAAATGCAAAGTTATTGTCCATGAGTCTGACTTCCTGTTCCTGTCATGTCCTTGTGTGCAAGCCAGATCTTTTGTTCTACATTATGAAGTTTGGTGCATTTTAGACAAAAAAAAAAAAGTCAAGTTCTAACATTTTCATATTTCATGGGGAAACTTTAAAATTCTCTGCTCCACCCTGGACATGTAAAGACACAAAAAACATGTGATGATATTTCATCCTCAACATTGCATGACTGGAATGACTAAATCGGAAGTTGATTTAGCTACCTCAAATCTGACTAGTAGCACTGACTCACATTGTATGTCATTATAACTCATGTTTATAATATTGCAATGACAAAAAAAATAAATATCACCATAATTAATGAGATGGGATCAGATTCTCTAAAGAGATGGAATTTATATTATTTGATTTCATGTTTTAAGTTTGACCAATATACCATTTTGATTGTGAGTAATTTAATTGAATCTGAACATAGTCAGTCAGTTAGTATTGGACCTATTTAAAATTTTGAATAGTATTAGTTATTTACCAAATTGACCAATTAAATTTTTGGAGTTGGATTAATGTAATTTAATTCAACTAAGCTGGCCCAATAACTTAATTCGTTAGTTTAATTAAAGGTCATTTCAATTTCAATAGCATTTTTTAAATTCGATTAATGTAAGTTGTAATTGTTGGATCAATTGATGTTAATTCTAATAATTAAAATAAAGTAAATAAATATTTCACTTACATATGCTTAGAGATAGACGGAGCACATCCAAAGGTCAAATCTATCATTTCCTGTTGCCAAAAGGGGGCGATAAGACATTTAACAATTCCATGTTTTTTGTGTTTAGGGCAGAACTCTTATAATACATTTGAAGTTTGGTGCAAATTGAATGAACTGTCAAATTTCAACAGTTTTGTGTCAACATGTTAAGAGTGAACTGACCAAATTTGAAGCTAATTAAATGAAACCTCTGACCTTTGACTTCAAAATTCAACATGAATAAATTGTCAACATTGGCAACATAATTCAAAATGGTTGACTCTGACCATCTTGAATCCTTGGAGTTTGTTGTTGCTATAGGTGACGCATAGCAAATTTGTTGCACATTGGTGACAGTAGCCTGGAGCAGTCGTCTTCAGGGTGCAGTCTGGAGATAGTTTTCCAATTTCATGTGCGAGACCTGTAAAAGATCAAAACTTTTTCACTTTGCATCTTATATGAGCTTTCATGCACATATAGCCATTCAAAAATGAATGTGAAGTAAAAATAAAAAAAAAATGTAAAAATATTGATCATCACTATTAATTATAGTAACTAACAATTGAAACTGCAAAAGCAAATAAGAATACAGATTTATTGGCACTCTGGCACAGAAAATATATCACATAAAAAGGACTTTTCATTCATTTTATTTTTGGTTTTAGCCTTTTATCAGGCCTTTGCAGACCCATGAAGACCACTTTGTACTTTAATAAATGGATTGGTGTATGTTTCTATTTGCGGTCTGTTTTGTCTTTTCAGTAGCAGTAATTACCCCCCCCCCCCCAAAAGGGGAGGCATGGCTATGTTTTTGGTTCTGTTTTTTGTTTATCCGTTTGTCTGTTTGTCATCAACTTAACACAAAAACTACCGGACCAATTTCCATGAAAGGTTCGAGATGGTCCAAAATAGAGCCCATTAAATTTGAGTGAATGTGTTTTCACAATGATAAGAGATGGGACAAATCAGGTAAAATGTTTGCAAGGGGCGGGGTTTGTTGTGCCTGGCACCATTTGTTCTTTTATTTCTACGGAGCAGTTTCATAATATTTCATATCTGTATTAATGACTTAAGTTGCCACCAGACTAGACCAAACTGGGTTCAACCTGATGTTTGAATAATGATGGATCATCACAAAAAAAACAAACCTTTGAAGTATAGAAGTTCATTATTTTCTGTCTTTTTTTTTTTTTTTTTTTTACAGTGCAATGACGACGTTTGTACACGATGACGGCACTTCAAGCTCAGATGGAGATTTAACAAGATGTTAAGTCAATGCCTTTATTGATGATCATGTGTGATTTTTTTCTGACATTTTATATAATCTTTATTATATAGCAGTAAATTAAATTAAACATGCCTTTACTGATCACTTTCATTAATGTAATGAATATTTTCTTACCCTTTTGA
Organism: Ostorhinchus cyanosoma; assembly: GCA_029814465.1. Taxonomy (NCBI): domain Eukaryota; kingdom Metazoa; phylum Chordata; class Actinopteri; order Kurtiformes; family Apogonidae; genus Ostorhinchus; species Ostorhinchus cyanosoma. The sequence goes on from JAPTYQ010000023.1 coordinate 17,591,798, forward strand.
CTGTGATGATTGTTTTGTTTAAAATGGTCTTTGTGTTTGTACACTTATTAATATACAAATAAATGTATTATGTCCTTTGTATTATGTCTGGAAAAGTGTTTTATTATTTGGGATTTGCTGTCAGTCTATGATTTGTCAGCTGTCAGTAGGTGAATTGCATCTGTAGGCATCTTTCGAGCACCCTGGATGAAAAATGTTTACATGAATAGGTGACAAACTTATGGACAGAAATCATTTGATTTCGGTAGAGATTTAAAAAATTACTTTGGGATTAAATGACCACAGAATGAAAATTAACAAGTAAATTAAAAGAAAAAAAATCAAGTTAAACTTACCAAAGGAGTATAGACATGGTGCAATTACAGATTAAAAAAAAAAACCAAAACAACAAAAACAAACAGTTTTTCAGATTTTTCCTGGTTCTCTGCAGCAACACTGAGTACAACAGTGCACATATGGTTTATGACTGAAAGCTTTTCCACCACTGATGCCATGTTTACACACCGTTAGTGCAATATGAGAAAATGATTATTAAAGCACATTTACTGCAATGTCAGCACCAGTGTTGGGGGTAATGCGCTACAAAAGTAATGCATTAAAGTAACAAATTACTTTTTGCTGTAACACAGTAGTGTAACACATTACTAATCAATTTTTAGGTAAAACTTTACTCAGTACATGTTCAATAGTGCTTGTGTTACAAACACACGTTTTGCCCATAATTTAACTGCTCAAATGAAACAAAACAAACAAAAGAAAAACCAGCAACACCACGAAACCTTAAGGAGTCAAAGATGCATCTGTAAAGTTCTATTACCTGTTGGTTTTCAGTCAATGGGTGATGATGGCAGAAGCCACTGGCCACACGGACATATGCTCATTATGAACCCTAAACTCTGCTTCACAGAAATTAGTTAGTATGATCCCCGTGATCAACAATGACAAGGTAAAGTAATGTTTCTATACGGAGTTAGAATTCTTTATCATTTGCGAATTCATCTACCAGTATCCTTGGTGCCGCACACGCTGTTTGAACACGTAAAATATTGAAAAAAGTGCAAGTGTTTCTGCTGGGATTCAAACATCGTAACCTATTCACTGTTAAACATGATTTGGGCTTTTAAGCAGAAGGACTACTGATGTCAAGCTGCGAGAACTCATTGCCAATTATAACAAAGTAACAAGAGTAACTGGAACTTCAGTTTTAAAAAAAGCTTAAAAATCCATTAGCAACCCACAATCAGTCCAGTCAACTACAGAACCTACGCTGAAGTGGATATTTCAACTAACATGCTTTGCGCCTGCAATATGACGCTTAAAATCCAAGCTGCCGGCCATCTGTTTTCATCAGAGCCGACAAATCCAATCAAATCTATATCCAATCAATTCATTAATTATTCACAATTCACAAATTATTGCATGCAAAAGAATTGACAATTCATTTGCAAGATACTTTAGTAATAGGACACCCCAGAAGCAGTCCTCAGCAAGTAAGTACATTCCAGGTTATTTTTGGTTTGTTAGTTCATCTGTTGGTAATGTGCATCTTATGTCTCTCCGTCTGAAATGACCAGTCAGCATATTAAAAATGTGATGAATATTTCATGTTCGTTTTCGAATATATGTTAGTATTTAGCACTAGCTGACTAGTATCGCCCGAGTGAAACGACAATTACTGAGGGTTGACTGTGACTACCCGATCTGCACGCCTACCCGATCTGCACCACGCATGTGCAATACTGTCGACCATCATGGCCGCTAAACAACAGCAACTCTGTTTGGACAAAACCGATTTTGCACCTATCAGATTTGTGTCATTTTAAAAAACATTTATATTTATTTAGACGTACTTTCTTGACCATAAACTAGGGAAAATCTTTTGTTATAGCATGACATACAAACACAAGCACTTAGAAGTCTTACATAGAGCTAAGAATACTAAAAGGACAGAATA
>JAPTYQ010000023.1:17660128-17675668 GCA_029814465.1 Ostorhinchus cyanosoma
CATGGCTTATAGAACTTCGATATTAGTCGGACTAAGGCAATAAGTCGATTTTCTCTAAGTGCATGTAAACGCACTTAGTGACTCACTACTCCCTCTAGTGCTCACATGCATTCACAGTCGCACATTAGCTCATGTTTGTGAATAGATTCACCTCATACTGTGTCTTTGCAATACAATACATTAGTGCTGCAACAATGAATCGATCCAAATCGATTCTTAAAAGACTTGACAATGAATTCGGCAGTCGATTTGTTGAATCTTGAGCATGTTAGTATCGATGTATGACGTATGTAAACAAACAGGCGGCTTGTGATGGAGTCAACTTAGAAGTTGTTCACTGTGAGGGGAGTGATTCAGGTGCGTAATCATGGAAATACTAATGGAATTGTGATACTTAAGCTAGCACTTGGGTTTTGCAGATTTAATGAAAAATTGGTGAGGAATGTCATATGCTGCGTTAATAGTTGAAAATAGGAATTCTGTAGATAATTTAACCTCCTGAGACCCAGGAATAAAAACACCTCTGAATTTTTTAATGAAAAAATTGTCCAGACTGAAAACAGCATCACACTGATGGATTTTTTCCAAATACATTTTCAGTTTGTTCTTCTCTGAATTTCCTTTGCAATGGCTTTTTTTTAAAGATAAAGCTGTGGAACTCTTGTCCACAAATGTGGACAAAAAAACCATAGCTGGGTCTTAGGAGGTTAAGCTTATTCATATTTAATTACAGAGCCCCAAAAGTATATCACTCCTGTTCCCGTCTCATCTAGAGGAGCTTTACTGCATGTGATGTCCTTGTGTCTGTCTTTGTTTCCTGTCTCTTCTCTGCTTGCCACTGTCAAACAGCCTTAAACGGCCAAAAAGAAAATTAACAGTAGACAGACTAGATGTTCTGATGATGATGATCGCATTTTTTTTTTTTATTATTAAATAGTGAGTTCCTTACCAAAATAAAAAAAAATGCTATAATGAAATCAGATCTTTACAAAAGCACATGCTGTTTTTATGTACAAAAAATGCAGTTTATCACTGTCAGTATTAGTGATTCCTCTAATGTACAAAAAGAGAAGCCTTTCCAGAGGGTCATTTTATAGAAGCTCAGGTCCCTGCTGCTCAGTCCACTTTTGGTACCTTCAGGTTTGTAGGTTTTCATTTTTGTAATAATGTATAAAATAAACCGCGCATATAGAATTATCAGTTGTTGTTTTTTTTTTTAATCCAGTGACAGAAAAGAAAGATTGCAACTGGTCAAAGGTGCTAAAACAAAGAATGGGTGTAAGATAACCTAACTGGTTAGTACTGGTAAAGGAAAAACGGTATATATTTTTTTTCTCCTACTCATTGGTTGAGCAGAGCCTGGAATGTGTTTTTAATGTGATAATTCTGTCTGTAAAAAGTAGATTATTGGAAATCATGAGGGGATTTAATAACATAAACCCTGACTGGAGGCTGTACTTATAATTCATAGAAGCATGCTGCCAGTGTCTTAAACAGTGTGTTTTACAATGTGAGTTGGAAAATAAAGCATAGCCCAAATATTTATTTGATGTCAGGCAGCTCAGTGAAAGAGGAACAGACACCACACTTTATTTGGTCACATGAAGCTGCTGGTGGGCTGTATCTATCATGTCTGCATATTGCATACACAACAGCTACAGGAGAATAGCTTCCAGCCACATTCATGCCACTAAGACGAAGCAGAGACTAACAAATCTGTTTGTTATTCCTGTCGTGTGGCGTTGGCTGGCGTGCCACAACGTGATTGTGTATCTGACGTACGCTACATGATTTTATACTGAAAACATGCTGACTATTAGAGGTTTGGCTAATCCTAAGAAGCTTTTTCAAAGATAACATGGGCACATATTGGGTTTTGGTTAGAATCCACTGGCAGTCTGACATATTTAAGGGTCATTTTCCGGTTGTTTTTACTCAGTGTCCACGTACTGAAGTCACTGCACAGAAACGAAAAGATAATAGCATTAGCAGGAAATACAGTTGTACAGAGCTGTCAGTTGTGCCTCTGTTTAGTTTTGTTTCTGTACAAGTTGTTCTTCCAAAGGTAACCTTGTAGACCAGTGTTATTCAAAAGCCTTTTTTGGAAATGACTGAAGTTAGTGGTTCAGAAGAAGAGGAGTGGTATCTGTAAGTGTTTGGACACACAGGTATGGAGGCTTTGGATCCTACATAGACTATATATATATTTAGACTGCTGTTTTCAAGTCAGTAGCTTGTGATTTGGCCGTTACCATATAGCCACTGACTCTATGAGCCCTTTTATTTGACCTGTGATCGACCAGACCTTCTTCTTAGAAAGCTGAAATGAAAATAAAAAAACCGAGACTGGAATGCCTCCTGGAATAAAATTACTTTATTGATAGGTTCAGTGTAAGTCTATGAGAGCCCAACCCCTGTGGCTGACAGTGGTATTACAACTCCAGCTCCTTCCACATTGGTTTCATTCTGGAGCAGAGGTCCTCACCCTTTGGTTACACCACAAAAAATTACATCAATAAAAATGTATGCCACAAAAAAGCAACCTCAAGAAAATTATTTGAAAATGATATGTCTTCCATAAAGGAAATCTAATCTTGTCAAGCATGTTTTTCACTGGAAAAATAATTCCATTTTAAGAAAAATATCTAACTCTATCATAAAACACAGTCTAGTTAATACTGAGGTCGATTTAACATGTAAAATAGAATTTATTGTCAGGTCATATAGTCATTTGCAATGAAATTTGGGTGCTTTGACCTATGCAGTGTACAATTTATATAAAAGAGAATTACAAAGGTAAAAACAACATTCACAGTATAAAGAACAGGAATAAATAAGTTTGCAAAAAATGGAATGAACTCTGATGTACAATATCTAAAGAATAAATGAGGTGAATTATTTATTTTTAATTCATTCATATTTTATATTTTATACAACTTCATCATGCAAAAATATTATGCTATGTAAAATAAGTGATTTATTTTTTTTTATTGCTTGTGATACTAGTACATTTTGGCAGTTTTTTTTTCAATTAGATCCGTTATGGTCTTTCATCGAGTAGACTTTTATTCTAGTTTTAAGAAATCTAGACAAATGTGCTTCACCCTTAGGCAGTTTTTCTGCTGAGTACAAGACAGCTAGGTTGTATGTAAAAATGTTTGTCCTCTATTGTTGTATTACTTATTTTGCAGCATGTAATTTCATTTTTATTTCAGGCTATTATTTTCATTTTATTTGCAAAAGCTTGCAAAGCCAGAGCACATAATAAATAAACAAAATCCAAAAAGCTGAACAACATAACTTGCTAAAGAAGTCCACTGGAGACCGACTGCAACCATTAGATCTAGGAAAAGTCATTTAGTGAGTTTTTAATCCTGTCCACATTGATTTTACATTAATTTGGCGTAGGTGATGCTGTGCCTGACCTTAAGAAGGGAAAAGCTAGAAATGTATGGTTCATTTGGGACATTGTGTAATCTGACAGGCATTAAAGGAAGTACATTTTAATATGTCAATGTCTTTTTTTTCTTTCATCAGCTGTCTGTTAAGATGATATATAGCCCTCTCCAGTTTTGATGTCTCAGTCCTGACATGAGTGATTGATAACACTTCAGAGATGGTTTTCTGCAGTGGGAATATATTCGAATAACAAAAAATTCAGATGAGGCTGTCAGTCAGATACCTTTAAAGATGAAGTGTGAAGAATCAACTCTTTAATTGAATGTCAGGGTGGACACAGTCGGTGGTAAAAGATGAGCCTCCGGACTGAAGCTGAAGTTCTGAGTAGCATCTGTCAGACTGGTGCAGAAGCGGCAGCCCTGCCCTTATCACCCCATACTTCTCAGATTTCCACTCTAGTGCCAACAACAAACCCCTTGTTCCTTTTTAAATGGCTTGTCCTGTGCAATGTAGATGATCAGACTTGGCATTGATGGCTCTGGGACCTGTTTGACTTCCTCAAAAACTCTCAGACATCCACGGATTTGCAGCCACGGTGATGCTGCACACTTTGTTCTCACTACTCCTGCAGCGAAGAGCAAAATCTGTAGACCTTTGTCAGCAATTCAAACACCATGAATCTTTTTCATTTTAAGGATAAAAATATTAAAACTGACATGCAGTGTGTTCTTTTTTTTTTTCCTTAGCTATTCATGTTTGAGGTGATACATTTGCATACTCTGTGCCCTTCCTAGCTCCAGGAAGTGGAGCAGCAGCCTCTGAGCATTCATCATTTACATGACGTGCCCTATATTCAGAGGACTGGAGGAGGCCGCCAGAAACCGTACCTATACTCATCCCTGTTGCTTTTTATGCCTCGGCACCGGTTACTGTCACTGCTGGAGGCATTATGCTTTTAGGTTGTCTGTACATATGTTAGGCTGTGAGTCCATTTTTTTCTGACCCTTTTCTGTGTTATACAGAAGTTTTTCAAATTGGGTGGAGACATTCACTTACATTCAAAGATGCTCTGAGTTGAATTTGATGACCAAAGGTTAACGCCAGAACGTGATTTCCAGACTCTTATTTAATGGATATTTTGAAATTTCACAGTTCAATATGTATATGGGAATGGTGTATGTCTAAAAAAACTGAAAATTTGAGGTGGTTTTTGCCTCCTACAGGGTAAAGGCATAGTAGCAACAAATGGAAAGACTTTTTTCTAATACATTCTGATGTCACAAACATGAGACTCATGTGATTGATCAGCTGACTGATCCTCTATTTGTGATAGTACAGCGGGTAGTACAGACTAATGAGGAGACCAAGTTATTCCTCAACCTCGTATGTGGAAAAAGCATTACAGCCACTCAACACGGAAACAGCCACAGGTTGCTCTACTTCTATGTTCAGTGGTTGTGCATGTGTGTTGTATCCTGCACAACCACCTTCTAATGACATTATGTAGCCCAGTTTATTCTCTTCAAACCAGTTCATGGGAACACCAGTTTATGGCTCTAATTCGAGTACATACACCTCTATTAAAGTACTCGCTAAGTGAAACCAACATGTTTGTCCCTGGAAACTTTTCATTGGAATCATACGGTCCCTTCCCTTATATCTGCAAAATTTAATTTATGATTTCATTATCTCTGTAACACTCCAATAATTCAATGATAGTGGTATGTTGTTGACACATTTTGTCTTAAAGGGGTCATATTTATCTAAACCCACTTTTATTAGTCTTTGGTTCATTTATTTGTGTGTTTGGACCCTAATAATTCATAAAGTTTGAATTTGAACCCTCCAGGTGCTACATAACTATTTTTCATTTTGACCAAAATCGAGTAGATTTCTACAAACTGTTTAAAATCCGTCTGAATTTGTTACATCTATAAGTTGTTACGTCACAACATTAACGAATATTTCTCCGATAACGGTTTGTCAGCACCAGCGGTTGTCGTCCATGCTGAAAATATGTCCAAACTTCATGCTGATTACTTAAAATGTTCAGTTGTTGGTTGTATTAATGAACACAAGTGGCTGAATGGGATAGAGCAGCACTGCCAACAACCTGAAGGGGGTGGGGTCTGAAGTGGCTCATTTGCATTTAAAGGGCCAGCGCTCAAAACAACCTTTCTAGTGTCATTACTCAGAAACAGGGTTGAAGTTAGACCTGTGGAGTTGAATTATTGAAGAATTCAGGCCCAAGCAGAGCATTTACAGTTTATGTAGACCACAGGGAAATGTTTGAAAATGTTTAATTCCATTTAAAAAAGCAAAATATCACTCCTTTAATCAAAACATTGCAACTTCTGTGACTTGGGTTCTGCACTTGACCATATGTGTTTTCTAATCAATTAAAGCCTTCATTACATCCATTATATGTTTGGTGGTAATTGTACTATTACTGATCAGATGTTGTCCTGGATCAGCTACAATAGACCTGTTTTTATCAGTGAAATATGTGTTTGTTGATTAAGTAAACACAAGCCGAGAAAAATATGATCAAGCTTTCTGATGAAAAAATGTTGTTTTTGATCTGTAGCTGTAAAGTGAATAGTGTAACTGATAATAAAAAAAAAAACCCAAAACAATCCACTAGCTTTGATCCAGATAAAAGTCACTACTTATGGTATTTCATCTTCACACCTCCTGCAGATGTATACAACTTGTCCTGGTGTGTGAATTGGTCTCAGAAGTTGTTCTCTCCAGAGCTGCATGGCCTTGTACTGCACAGAGTGTGCTCATTTCGACAGGGCAGATGTTGGGGGTAAATATGTGTCTGTCCTCCAGCCAGTCCTGCTCAGTCAGCTCAGCTGGCCTCTGCCTGCTCTGCTGGCTGAGCTCAGGCTGCAGGGACACGCTCGTCCCCCTGGAGAGGCTGCAGGCTCTGCTGATGCTACACAAAACAAGGCTCCGGGATGGAAGGCGCAGCTTGAGCTCAATTTGATTTCTTGGAACAAACATACCAGAGTTCTCAAACTGAGACAGCATTTTTCTGGTTTTGTTTTTTGTTTCTTTAGAAGTTTTTTGTTTTGGTTGTGACCCGGGGGCTAGATCTCAAATTCTTTACCTCACTGAAAGTTCTCACACAGCTCATGAACATAAACATGTCCGTATTGACCTCTGTAATAATTAAAGCACATGTACTCAGTGCTTACACATTGCATTCTATTCCCAGAGGACCTCAGTCTGCATTTTAACATTGCGCTGAGTTGCACTAGGTGGAAAAAAAAACAATAGACCAGAAATATTTTTTGTAAAAATAAAACCCCAAAAACTTCATACAACAGCAGGTATTTCTGTGGAAACAGTTGCTGGTGGTTCTTTCACTGCCGCCTGCGTCGCTGTCCTCAGGCTGCACAGTTTGGCATTGAGTTTAGTGAAAGGGTCCTCGCACTGTGTGGACAGGACAACACACTGACCAACCACTGCCACGTCACATACTGTCATGTTTCGGGGCCACCTGCTGATAAAATCGAAGGTCTATGGTCACTTAATGGAAACTCTGTCGCTCAGCTAGAAAACGCACCATCTGCAGAATTTCACCTCCGTATAATATAAAATTTAATGACTGAAATTCAATATGACACTGAATAAACAAATAATAATGGTACAGGTCCTGTATTCAGTAAGTACATTGTTTACACTGAGTTGAATTAATATGATATTAAATCTTTATCATGACTTTAGCTTCTTTTGGTTTTTCTTATTTCTTGTGTGTAAATAGAATTATTTGTTGCTCATTACATATCAAGCAGTTTCTTGCAATGTGTTTATTATTTATATCCAAGGGTTGAACATGGGATATATTGATGAGCTCTATAACATGAATGCATTTTTTCTGTTTGCTTGTGCCGTATTAAAATAATTGGCATGCTTCGTCATACAATTACAGATCTTGTATAAAGGGCTTTCTTTTGGTTTGAGGACAGTTACACTCCCGAATGTTTTTTTTGTTGTTGTTATTGTTGGTGTTATTGGACTGAAAGCTATGCATTTTTTTGCCTGATTCTCAACTTTATTAGAAAATACTGCAAAAAAATAAATAAACTAAACAAATCCATCGAGTAAAGTTGCAAAGTTGATGCAATTTCATTACAAATCCTACTTTTAGAATGCTTGTTTGTCGAAAGAAATACAGATTTTTCATGTTCATTTGATATTTGTTTCTGTCTTATAATGGTATAAGAGAAACCAGGCTGTATGGCACCACAGTGTTGGGTAACTGTATATGATTTCATAATAAGCGCACATTTGTGTTTTGCTTTCAGTATCAAAACAACCTTGAACACCCTGTATATAAGTGCCCCTGTGACATTGGATGTGTAAAGCAGCAGCTGGGTGTGGGCGACATGTTTCCATGCTAAATTACAAGCAGCCCATAAAGCATAGTGTCTGTGTGTAATGGCTGCTTTGACGCTGGCTGGCAGTTTACTGTTTACCCTCCATGTCTGCTACCTGACAGAAATAACGTTGACACAGTGAAGGTTATTCCAAACCGTCCTTGTGAAAACCTCTAACAGTACAATATGTATGAGGTATTGTTGGCCTCTGCTCAGGTTTGCAGCTGTAACCTAAGGATGAGCAGATGCAAGGCACAACGCTACAATTATATAGAAGGAGCATGTTTTCCTTTTAATGATCATCACTGCACGTGAATAAAATCACTGAAAGCTACACTTGCATGTGTGTGAGAGGAATTTCTTAGTCCTGCTGACTCTTTATTATTCATGCTGTGACACTGTATGTTGTTCTGTTCATCTCTTCATTGGGAATGGCAGTTTGAAGCCAATAAAGCCCTTTTAAATCCTGAACAAGCTGCTGAACGTAATAAAGCTCACAGCTGCGAGAAAAGTTTGAGGAATTTGAAACCTCATGCACATGCACACACACACTAAAATGTTCACTGCTGGTATATGATTCAGTTTCTTTTTTTATTTTAAATGTCTAAATTTGTGAGCTGCTAACATGGCAGAGGAGGTAGAGGGAGAAGGGAATGATGCAGGATGAGATGAGTTTTAGATGTATTATCCCTCAGCCTTGACCCCCATTTCCTGCGACTTAACGTCCTGGGGAAATGTCATGTCAGACTAGTGTTGGTCAGATGCAATGGACAGGAGAGAGACACCTCCTCACACAAACCCACACACAGGCTGCATGAAACAACATCTATCCAGTTGCATTTCTTTTGTTTTATAACATAATTGTTTGCTGTCATGCAGAGTTTTTCATGCACAGGTTGACTGTGAATGTCATTCAGTTTACATCTAAATCCTTGCCACGGTGCAGTAAAGGACACTACAGGTGTGGCTTTTTCTCTTTCGAACAGAAGTGCCTGACAGAAAATCTTTGTGTGTAGGATACTCAAAAGATAGGCTTTACTTCCAGGAAGATTAAAGAGGATTATATGGTTGCATGTTATGTAGAAGGTTTGGAGACTTCAAGTCTTTTGCTAATGCAGATGAGAGTGATGCAAAGCTCCTGGAAAATATGGCAATTGAATCCTAGTCTTGCAGTTGATTTTAAGTTAAATCTATATGATTCTGCGGTTAAAGTTACCCCTCACTAACCTGTCAGTTTTAGGATGTGCAGCCAAAGAGCATGTTTTCTCTGGCAGTGTCAGTATCGGTCTATCTCTGTGTGTGGGAGCGGCCTTTGACCTGCTGCAGACAAGCGCGTAGCGATGAGGCGGAGAGCCTGCTGAGCCTGCCGCACTCCTATCATTAACATGGAGAGTCACGCTCCCCCTCTGCAGCAACCATTGTTTGCCTCGATGATTCTCTCCTTCAGAAGAAACATGCGTCTTCAACAGCCTTCATATGCTCCTTTTAAATTTTGCAGCGAGTGATTGAGATCAGGCGCCTTCATTTCCCATGACACCGTAACCTTTTTACCCTCGAGAGCAGATGCTTATATTATTATGGGTTTTTCCTGTCACTGGAGATCTATTCTGCCGTTCGTTTCAGACCCAGTAGCTAAGTGATGGCTGCTGTATCAGCCCCGCTAAGCTGACAGCCCCATTTGGTGATTTTTTGCTGCAGTTGATGTTCAGGGGAGGCGACACACAGGTTACATGAGCAAAGAGACTCAGCAGCAGGGCAGCTTAATGGGAGGGTTGAAATAAATGAAGCTTGCGTCAGGTCACTTACTGAATGACGGCAGAGAAATAAAGCTATTTCCAGTGGCACATAAACAGTTTTGTATTTTCTGTTTTTGGGTGTAGAACTTACAGCAGGACACATTGTGTTTGATGTGGTGGTCTGCGTTGTACTTATAACAAAGGAATACTTTTAATGTTATGACCTCTTCTTGATAGAATTTTTCCTTTTTTTTCTATAACAAAACTTTTAACCACATTATCAGAATACTATAGATATTTTTGTTCTTACTGAACACACAGAATGTTTTGTGGGAATTCAAGCTGATAGTTTACTAGCTCATTAAAGTAGTAGTGGTTTCTGCTTCAGTTTGACTAAGTTTCGGATTTTTCTCAGCATTGAGGGAAAACTCAGCTGCTATACTTTATCTGAAGGTCTCAGGTGTGTTTTTTTTCTCTCATCAGGGTGATAGGAGATCTTTCTGTTGTCTTAATGAATAATGCAGTCCATTAGGTATGCCATTATAAAAAAGGAAGAATGTAAATCGCAGTAACTGCATTGCAAAATCACTATACACAGGATGAAAACTCAAGCAACATTTTCCTCTAATAAAATGTTGGCTTTACATGCATCTATCAACAGATTTGGGTTGGAAAGTGAAAGTGCTGACTCCATCAGTCACAAAGTATATTAAAACATCAACTAAATGCTTGTTACAAAGTGCAGAGTTTCAATCTGTGTAAATTGTGTAAACAAAAGCCTTAGCTGAAGTGAGTGTTTCTGCTGAACCACTTTGTCCTAAAACCTAAATCCAAATTTGTCTGTGTTGTTGGCACATGGGACTTGCATAGAACTGTGTGCTGTTTGTGACAGCAGCCGTCCCAGCTCCCGCAGAGCCTCCCTCCTGCCTTGGGGAGGCTTGGAGGTGGCTGAGTGGTGCAGGTTCTGCCAGCATGTGCCTGACTGGAGATGAGACCCAGTTTTCTCTGACACAGCCCAACATCTCCAGAGACTTCATTTTATTTTGTTTCATATCCCACTTTCCATCTGCCTCGCTTGTGTTGTGTAGCTGAGGTTTTAATCCTTGCTGGTGAAGCTACACAAATAAAACCACTTGAATAAATATAATAGAGTTTATAGTTAGAGTATCTGACCGCCAAAAGTATTAGCTGTGCTTTCAGTGCAACAGGCTGTGTGTCTGAGCTGGTGACAAAGTATAATTGGTGTGTTTTTGAGCTGTTATGCATCACTCAGTCAAATCCTCCAAATTAAATGTCCTATTGAGATCCAGTCGCTGTTCACTGACCTGTGTTTTGTCGATGTTTTGTGGTGTTACAGAGGGAGATGAAGGAGCAGCTGGCCACCCTGCAGGACAGTGAGAAGGGACACACTGAGGCCCTGCAGCTCCTGCAGAGACAACTCACTGAAACCAAGGTACAGGAACATTTACGCTTTGAAACCAACTGGGATTTACAGAACAGGAAGCAGAAGATATTTGCATATCTGAAATGAAAGTAGGGAGACATCATGTCCCTCCTAGATGCTTAGAACCTAAAATAATGTCTTGGTTTATCCTCTCAATGTTCTAAAAACACAAGAAGAATTACAGCTGCACAATTTTGTGAAAGAGTCACTAAATCTTAAATGTTATGCAACAGAGGTTGTTTTTATTTTCTTCCATATCTGCAATTTGATCACTATAAATCCTCCTAAATTTGGCCCTCTAAATTGCAGTCTTTTGTGATACAGGCTGATCTTGTGATTTGATTCATATTCAGCCTGAAAATGCATCAAAAGAAAATAAGCAAATCCCCTGATTTAAGAAATGGTAAATAAGGAATCTTTGACATTAATTACACAACTAATCATTTCAATATTAACTCTCCCCCATAGAGCAACTAATCAGTTCAAAAGCGTATTATTAATAATCTATCCCTATCATTAAAATATCCGTTTTTTATATTTGGGTTTAAAATTAAACATTCACTAGATCTAGTGTGAATTTAACTGATAATCAATCATGTGTGGGGATGTTGCAGCTGCTCACAATGGATTTGATAGAGTTGATGGAGCTGGAGCTGATTTTGTGTTTAAAAAAAGTCATTATAACTGTAAATGCCATCCGCAGTCATCATTCCAGACTGTGAGGATAATAACAGAAGCAAGACATCCTTGCATGATGGAGACAGTGACATCCAATTAGTAAAACAAGTTCATACCAAATCTGTCTGAGCGGGCAGGAAATAAAGGGCAGGTCTCTTTAATGTGTGCACTCTTTCTCTCAGTGATTATCCCTCTTCTTCCTTACTAACTGCTTTGGATTGACAGTTAAATTCCGTCACGTAAATTGGTTTATCGAGCTGCTCTTTAATCTTGACACCTTGTTTTAATCAGCAAACCCTGAGCATCAGCTCAGTATGAGTGTCCCCCTACCCAGCACACGTGTCTTTTCTCTCCTCTGCAGTGACATTGATGGTATTGACCATGAAAGGGTGTCTGGCAGAGACTTGTCACAGCCATCAGTGTGATTTGTCATTAAAGAACGCCTTCTTCTTCCTCATGTTTTTGTTTTCACACCTGCTGTCAGTGCAGCATCAGTCTGTGTGTCATTCTGTGTGAGTAGTGCACTGCAGGCCCTTTGCTGCCAGACCTGTCCATTTCAGTCCCTCCATTGACTCACCTAACTGCTCAATGCAGGTCTTTCAGCTGCCCCTACTCCACATTGCCCTCATTGGAAATGGGCTGATCTCATTAGATTTGCATCCATTTGCACAGAGTGCACTGCCTGGAAAAGGGTCCACTGTGACTACATTGATCGGTGTGTCTTTATTGCTTTTAGGTAACTGACAATGAAATGTCTCCATGTTTTATTTCTATCTCCTACTAAATTTAAAGCTCTTTTTCCTCTGGCTGTATTGATACTGAGCTGCACAATAGCTTTTCCACATTGGACGATTGAGACAGAGTCGCTGCTGCAGTTTTTATTTTAACTAGATGCGGCTGCCTTGCAATATTTGGCTCATATGTACTCGGCAGGATCTCCCACTAGAGGATAGACAATGGGTCCAGTACAGATGCCTGCCAGGGATTCACTTGATAATCACATGCTTTCCAGAAAGGTAGTCGGCCTCCTGTTTCCCAGGGCTGCAGACACCCTCTCTGTGCCATCACAGTGCACTGGGCCAAAGCAGAAGGCCCGTCATTGAGACTGATAGCTGGATTGCTGCAGTCCTCCCCCTCCATACCATCCATTTTCAACTCTTAACTAGGTAGGAGGTCTGGGATTCAGACATTCTGAATGTCATAGCTCTCATGCTCGGTGAGAAGTATTCATCTTAATAGGTTCCCACAGGCAGAGTGAGAATACCTGCCTCTGGTCTGTGAAAGAAGAGGCATAACACCCCTGCTGTGTGAGGGGAGATTGATTGAATTTTTAGGCAAGTGTAATTAAATCTCAGATCACAGATTCTACATCCAACTGCTGAAAAGATTAGAGTGGTGCTGGGATTTTCCAGCATAAAAAAATCAGCCTCCACCATGAATGAATGTTCATACAAACACATTTTATCTGAAAATCGTCTTTAGATCAATGTCCCTGTGCTTCACTAGCCTTGTATTGCTCTTTGATGAGTTGATGTTGGAATTTCATTAGAAACCATGTGCAAACACGAGTTCAGCTTTTAAGTAAAACTGCAATTGTTAAAGACAAGTTTGACCAAAATCCAAAGTCTTGTCCTTGCTTTGCTTAGATGCCTCAAATTTAAGGCCTCGTGCTGTTTTTTTCGAACTGGATTTTGACGTCACACCCCTCTGTTCTGGCTCCCTGACACTCTGACTGCTAACTCTCAGATGATTCATTCTCTTTGAGGTCCAGCTTCCTGTCTTTCCTCCACAGCTAAAAATCAGTTTCTTCAGCCTTTCCTTCGTCTCTTCAGCTGTCTGTATGCCAACCCCAGCAAACTCCGACTGTGTCTGTTCCAGTTTACACTCTTGTGGTTTGTTGTCTTAATCAGCTGACATGCCCAGGATGTCATCTGGACCCCTACCTGATCATCCTGTTAGACACGTTCTCTAAGTGTAAAAGTTAAACTTTTCTCTCTTTAAGGCACTACACACACTGTTCTCAGAGAGCCACTTACAATCAATACATGTACAAGCTAAATCAATGAGTGGATGTTAATGTAATATCAACACAATTTAAAGCACTTTGTAAGCCCCTGAATTACTGACCCATGTCTAATTAAGAGGCTGGTCTGACTGAAATGCTTAACACACAGAGCTAACTACAGAGCAGTCTATTCCACAACTCTGTAATGGCTGTAATAAATGTTGTCAGGGTTATCCTAAGTAATCCATCTTCTGGCTCTTTTCCAGTCCTCAGCCAAAAGTCTGCGTGCAACTATTGGTGATGCATTTGAGCGCCTTCACCGTTTCCTGCGTGAGCGTCAGAAGAGCATGCTGGAGGAACTGGAGATGGATACAGCTCGCAAACTTGCCGACATCGAGCACAAGATCCAGCGCTACAGTCAGCAGCTGCGAGACGTCAAAGAGGGAATTCAGATCCTGCAGGAGCGCCTCAACGAGACAGGACGACATGATTTCCTGGAGGGAGTAGCCGTCACATCTGAGAGGTGCTCCACACCCTCCTAAGTCTGCTAACAGTGTGTAGATTAGGGTAGGGCGATCTGGCCAAACGATAATATGAAGAGGTAGAATCACGATCCATGATCTGGATCACAATTTTCTCTTATCCTCCTGAAACCCAGGAAAGGTTTTGGCTTTTTTCTTTTTACATTAAATTGTCTTGATTGACTTAATTTTTTCAGATATGGTGTTTATATTTTCTATGGAATGTCCTTGATAGTGTTTTTATTTAATTTTTTAAGTAAAACTGTGAAACTCCTGTCTCCTACAGAGGACAAATGCATTGCTGGATCTCATGAGGATATAGTAGGTTACCACTAAACCATAAGATTTCCTTTAGTTTCCTTTAGTCTGGGGAGACTGTGATTTGCTGTTGGCATCTGACTACAAACTCTGCACTTGTGCATCATTTTTGACAAAAACTATTACCATATTGGTAATATCTTGATGAAGTACACACTACTGACATTTTTCTGTATAGACCGCTGCCGTGTTTCTATTAATTACGTAGACTGTAATGGCCTAATTTTCCCTGCGCAACTATAATGAATCAAAAGCATTGTCACAGTATTATAACAGCAAAGCATCAGTGTAAATTAGACTCACTGTGTGTTGGAATTCAGAAACCAGATCCTCAATTGACTGATTTAAGGTAATTTTTCCTCATAATTTCTCCAGCGGCAGCAAAATGACACTTTACACAAACTCTGCAAGTTAGTGCGTACTGAAACCAAACATTTTAATGTGAGCAGTTTCTAAATTATCACTATAAATGGACTGAAATAAACTCTTTGTGCTGCTGTCATTAATATTACAGTATGACATTCTGTAAAATACCGTATTTACACTGATAAATGGGCCGTTTAAAGTGGATGTCAGCCAAGTAGAAAAGTTTTGACAGCGCTGTTGTTTATGTTGTTAATGACACAATCTGTACAAACCCTCTGAAAAGTACATCATGTGACAAATGAAAATTAGTCACAATCTAAGTTCATGAAATCATTCAGCCCAACTGTAGATCTGTAAGAAAAGAACCGCGGTTTTAGACAAATTTGCTCCAAGGATTGGGTTTAATCACTTACAAACACTGCTTCGAACTTCATAAGGAACCACATTATTTTATTAAGATGGTGATTACTCACATTGTGCCAAAAGTATCTGAAGCTGCTGAAATTTTGGAAAAAGTGGAGATTTGAGCAACAGCATTAGTTAATCCCTGAACAGATGGAGTATTAGGCCTGAAATAAAGCAGCTGTTTAATCTGAGAGGGGTTCTTGAGCACAATTTAATTGAACAGTTAATAACTTAGAGCTGCTTAATGAGGTAGAATATAGTGCTAGCGAGACTGACAGAT
>JAPTYQ010000023.1:17675768-17695138 GCA_029814465.1 Ostorhinchus cyanosoma
CGTGGCAGTACTTCATAATAAGACTGAACTGATTATTGGTGTTAGAGTATTGTTCATTATTACATATTATGGGATCATTACTGGACTAACATGAAAAATTAATCTGCATCTGCACTGGGAACTAATGACATGCTCATCTTTAGTTGCTGAGCTGTACTTGTTAGCTTTTTTTTTTTTTTTTTTTTTTTTTGAAACAATATGTTCCTTAAATTGGGAATAGAAAATTTAGAAAAAAATGTATGCCCCATAGATAAGGTCACAAAATACAAAGACTGGGTGAAGAAGCGAGTGATATATTACACAGAACAGAATAGTCGAATCAGTTTTGCTATCAGATGATCAACACTAAGCTACCAATAAGTGATAAATGAACTGAAAACCTCCTGTTGTGGTGGTGTTTCCTTCCACTGTTGGATAAAAGACAGTAGTTTGGTGCACACTCATTATTTTACCACCTGCTGCGTACAGTTTAGACAAGAATATCCGTATAAGACAATACATATACATAACTGATCCCCAAGAATGTAGTTTTCATACATCATTTTCATGTTCCCCTTTTAAAACATGTGTGGTGACGACACCCCCCCCCCCCCCCCATTGTGATGACCAGTGCAGTGAACTCCCTCCCTGAAATCATTACTCCATGTAGGAGTGCACTGTGTGATTCATGTGGATGTTCATATTGTTACAGCATCAGAGCTTTAACCTCCTCTGTCCTCCCCACTGACTCATTCATTTCTGCTGCTTGAGATGCATGACGCAGTTTGTCAGTTGTTTAACACCAATAACTGCGCATTTCAAAGACGCAACGCTGATTAATTACTAGAAGCATCGACAAAGGACCAGTGTTGTTTGTGAAAAGCAACAAATTGGATTTAGACTGTTATCGATCTGTTTTTCTGTCCCAGGATTAAAGGGAAGATACATGAAACCAACCTGACATATGAAGACTTCCCGACATCCAAGTACATGGGGCCCTTACAGTACACAATATGGAAATCACTATTCCAGGATATTTCACCAGGTATGTGAATGTGACTGGTATGATCCATGTGTGTAAACGGTGCATTTTATAAAGGAGCGATCGTACCATATGTGATACATCAAACTGATTATCTAATTTGCCGTTGGCACATGCGTGTTTGTGCAGCATGCAGGAACTAATCCTGGCCTGCCTTAGGATTGTTGAGATGCCTTGGAGCTTTTTTTTTTTCCTTCTATGGATGAGAAATGGCGGTCAGACCTGCAGGACATCGATGCCCTTCTGTGTTCGAGTGCCGAGAGGAGTTGTTTCCCCTCGGCCCTCAGCCATCACTCACACGAGATTATTTAAAATAATGTGCTGAGGAATTTTTTACTCCCTCAATCAATTCTCCAGTTCCATCCTGTTGTTGGCTGAAGGGAGCACATGCAGTTTTTGGCCTCCCTCAACCGGCTGCCAAATGGAACAATTGGTAACAATCCATCACCAGCGGTTGCCAGAGCCCCAACAAAGACATTCCTCCCATCATCCCTCATCCCTTGCTGTCACTGATGGGTTAGCAGGAATAACCAGACACTGTGCCTCTTTCCCGCTCCCATTCAGCAGAAAAAATGGTTTCTGTGCTGATGTGTGTATGCGCGCATGTTCTCTCGTATAGCACAAAGAGGCTCTCAACTTATGAAATTTTAATGACTTGATTGTAACAAACACGGGACATGTCATTGACTGGAGAAGGCATTGTCCTGCCCGCTGGCCGGTGGCCAGACGTTTCACCTCCATTTATCCCAGCTGATATAAATACGGAGGAACTGGAAAGATGCCCTTCCCCTCTTTCCTGAATCTGCTCTGTGTAAACGAGAGCAGAGGGAACAGGCTGTTTTTGTTCTGCCTGATATGGTTCCTTTTAACTGGATGCTTCACAGTTACACCAGACATGGGCAAAGAGCCTGCCTCCCTAAAACCACACAACTGAGCAAAGAGACACCGTCCTCTCGGCCAGGAGCCTGTGGAGCGAGCTCCTCCCATTGCTGTAGTGGCTGCATCATTGTTCTGTTTGTCCTCTTCGCGCAGTCTGATATTTCTCAAATTGAGCTACACTATCAGACTCTGGAGAGCACTTGACTTTGAAGACTCGAGCTTATGCATGAAGGTACAAACACATTATAAAAAATAGATCATACTGCACAATCCTTCCTTCATTTTCCTGAAATAAGAGTCGAACAGCACTCGGCTGAACTGTATAATCACAAGCCATCATTCATCTTTTACCACAGGGCAGAGCTTTGATCCCCTCTCATAACTAATAACTGGAGTGCTGCTTGCTTTAAAGTTTCCACTAGTCTGTTGGTCTTAAAGGGTCAGTTAAAGCAAAATAGAAAAAGGAGAAATCCTTGGTTTTTTAGCCCTGATCATCATCATTTGGATTGTATTTGCTCAGGTTTTCATGGTGGGGGGGGCTTGGTGTGTTTTTAAACTCACACCACTTTAAATTCATTTTCTTACACAAAAAGGCTATTGTTGTTTTTCTCATGTATTATTTTTTGTGTTCTAATAAAACCAAAAACAGTAATATTTATAGCCTTAATCAAATATTCAACGGCAAATTGATTTCTTACTATAACAAGTTTAGTAAGTAACCTTTAACTCCTCAAATGTGAGGATTCAGTGCTTTATCATCTCATAGTTCACAGTATACTGATAATAACCTTACATTTTAAAACATACTATTCCTTTTCCTCCTATTCTGAAAATAATAATTTCTTGCAGCCCCAAGTGTGGACTGAACATATTCCCTTCAGCTCTACTTGCATTAGGCAGCAGACATGTCAGAGACAAAACATAAGGTATAAAAATAAAACAAAACCAAATGTAACTGGACCTCACAGAGTGTTGACGACCCGCTGGACGGAACGTTTAATCTGTTGTTCATTTTTTTCCTTTCCAGACCCGCGGTTTGTTTTTCATGAGCTGCCTGTTATGATATATTTTCAGTGGGAGTGTATGAGAGATCAGAGCATAACCTTGACCCTTCTCTCCCCTAAAGTGGCTGAGCGGCCGCGCTGTGTTTACTTTACTGCCTCAGCATAAAAGTGTTCTCACAGCATCCGCAGCAGTAAAGGGGGTGGGGGGGGGGCTCTGAGCATTACTCTGCAGTCCTCGCTTTTCTCTTTGGCCAACCTGAGTCACAACATATCGATGTGTTTGTTTTTTGTTCTTTCCTCGAGCCTACAATGTAGTTATCTACTTGTCTGGGCCAAGTGTTATCTCAAAGTAAAGAAAATGCTGAGTCTCCATACTAAAACACTCTGCTCCTCCATCCCCTCTTGTTGTTTTCTTCCTCAGTGCCAGCAGCTTTGACCCTCGACCCCATCACAGCCCACCAAAGACTGATCCTCTCAGACGACTGCACCATAGTGGCTTATGGGAATCTCCATCCGCAGCCGCTGCAGGACTCCCCGCGCCGCTTTGATGTGGAAGTATCTGTGCTGGGGGCCGAGGGTTTTATGTCAGGAGTCCATTACTGGGAGGTGATGGTGTCGGAGAAGACCCAGTGGATGATCGGTGTGGCCAACGAGACAGTCAGCCGCAAGGGCAGCATCCAGATCCAGCCCAGCCGCGGATTCTACTGCATCGTTATGCACGACGGGAACCAGTACAGTGCCTGCACCGAGCCCTGGACCCGTCTAAATGTCAAGAGCAAGCTGGAGAAGGTCGGGGTGTACCTGGACTACCCCAAAGGTCTGCTTATCTTCTACAACGCAGACGACATGTCCTGGCTTTACACCTACCGGGAGAAATTCCCCGCTAAGGTCTTCCCTTACTTCAGCCCCGGCCAGAGTCACGCCAACGGCAAAAATGTGCAGCCGCTGCGAATCAACACCGTACGCCTTTAAGAGCTGAGCACACACACACACACATCTATGGCTATGATTGTCCTGAATTATCATAGGTGAATTCACAGGACTTCAAAATGTTCAAGGAACCAGTTAAAACAATGTTTAATAGGGTGTTTGAGATGTTTATTTCTTTCAGTTCTGTTTGGTGTTCAGAATTGTGCTTGATGTTTGTTCTTAAATCTGCGCTGTTATTTTGTGATTTGAGAAACCATAGGGTCATGGCTTGTATTTGAGCCTCATTCCACATCTTCAACTGAAAAGATGACACTAAAAGGAGACAGAGGGACCCCTGGGTTCTTCTGTGGTCTGTGGCAGTGATGTTTAAGGAAAAAACAACAAAAAAAAAAAGCAATTCCCTCTCTGAAAGTGACTGTCCCGGGCCCACCTTGCACACTCCCAGGGGGCACCACTCTCCTTATCGAGCTGAAGGCCTGTCAGACTTGATGTC
This sequence comes from Ostorhinchus cyanosoma, assembly GCA_029814465.1. Lineage (NCBI taxonomy): Eukaryota > Metazoa > Chordata > Actinopteri > Kurtiformes > Apogonidae > Ostorhinchus > Ostorhinchus cyanosoma. Next base: position 17,680,096 of record JAPTYQ010000023.1, read on the forward strand.
CCCTTTCTGTCCAGTCAAGCTGACACTGAACACTGGTCACTTGTCGTCTCTGTGCTGTATAGTTGGCTTAGCTTTGTTTGTGGAATGTGATTGACAGCACTCGGCTCCTTCTTTGGCTTGTGTTTTGCCACATTTCCAGTGAACCACCCTGAACCTGTCAGGTCTGTTGGCACTTTTTACTTCTGTCTGAGGCCATGATCTTGTCTCCTCCTGCAGTTCACATCCACATCTGTTTGTTCGAAGTCTTCTTCATTGTAAAGAAAGCTTTTGTTCTGTGTGCACCAGCGATCATTCATATCACCTAAATCCAGTTAAATGAGTAAAAGTAAGTCTCGGCTGTGTATGGTAGGAAAGTCTGTTTGGAGGCAGAGGTCATCCAGAAATATGCTGCTATAGGTGGGGTAAGGACCTGCATGTTTGTATATAGAATATCATGGGTTTAATCGAATACATCTAGTCATGCTAGATCATAAACAAGTCTCCACTTTTTATCTAAAGCCACACATATACTGCCCTTCAGCTTTTTATTGTCCACCTCTCACTCAAAATTCAGTTTCTCCAGCTCCAGGAAACAGATACTTTTAGTTATAAAACCAAACTTCTCAGATGTAACCATCTGAAAAAGCAAAAAAAAAATAGTTATGGAGCTAATTTTTTTTCCCTATTTAAAATCATATCTTTCATGTAAATGAAGTCTGGCTGTATGTTTGGGAAATGGCAATAACCAAGAAAAAGGGTGATGAATGGATTTCAGCACAGTTGCTTTTTTTGCTCCTGGCATTTCTAAGACTGTTGCTGGGTTACCTAATGAAAAAATATTACTGATAATTCCTCTGAGGCTCAGTCATGTTTATTTCTTTGCCCCACGTGCCTCAAGTGCTCTTTATTGTATCATTAGTTGTACACAGGTCCTGCAGAATCTGCTCTAAGAGGCTCCTGTCCTTCAGCCAAGTCCAGCTGAGGTGAGCGTATCCATCCATGTGTTTGGATATGTTCGTGCAACACAGTTGAACTACGTATCATTTTTCAGTCCCGTTTGATAAAGCTCTTGGGGCCATCCAGACATTCCCATGCAGTGGCCAAAAGTGTTGGTTTTTTTTTTCAGAATACTTTGGATCAGGTATCAATTCACAGTGTTTTTTTTCCTTAACATATAAAAAGCAAAAAAAAAATCACCACACCTTTCTTTTGCCACCGTACATCTTTACATTTGTGTGTGTTGTCTGTGTTGTTCATTGAAAAGGAATTTGGGGCAGTGCCCTTGTTTTTGTTGTGATTCCAGTGTGTGCTCTGTGATGCAAACAGGGTTCTAATTACAGACATTTGCAAATTACTGTTGGTGTTTGTTTTAAGGTGCACAGATTTGCAGCAGCTTGTTTCACAAAGCAGGTCTGAAAGTCATCTGAAAGCCTCAGAGCAGCCGTTTGTTGCTGTTTTATGGTATAGCCTGCTTTATGAAACAGGATTTATAGAATTACGTGTGAAGGTAATAAGCACCAGAAGATATAGACAATCAGGACCGTATTCATTTAGTTTTTTCTCATTTACTGATGTAAATTATTCGCAAGGGGTAAAACCCAAACAGCTGCTGCTTCTTACAGGTTAAAACAAATTCTCCAATCAGACTCTGTTTGCTGATGTGCAGGTCTCTGAGGGTCTGATTCATCCACTTAGTGCTCAGATACTAAGAAGAATGAGATTATTGCGAGATGGTGCTGGGTTACTGGTAGTGATGAGGATCTTGGTTAAAATGATTATAATGACAAAAACTATGACACTTTTAATGATTATAATGATGATTGTGTCTTTTGATGATGGCCGCTGTGCACCCATCATTGTGTGAACACACTCTAGTGTGCTTTTGCTGCTGGAGGTTTGTGGGAAATGTTTTAATGTACAATAAATTACTGATAAAATCCAGATGGGCTCTTTGTTTTCTTTGTACAGGTTTCATGTGAATTAACACCGATGCTGCAGAACAGTATCCTCACATAATGTCATAAGATTTGTGACTAACGAGATAAAGAAAATTATTCTGTCATAGCTGCAGATAACTGTTTGCAAAGAGAAATCACAACCTTCTGTATCACTTTATTCTACAGCATTTCTTAAAATGGTGAAAAATAGGTGTGTTTACGAACCTTGAAGTCATGACTTTAGACTGATTACAGGGACATAGCTGGGCTCCAAGAGTGAAACATGTTAATAAAAGTAATGAAGAGGAAATCATTCAAATGAATTTCCTCAGTTCTAATTGTATCAGTCGAGTATCATGTGTAAGAAGGTAAAACTCAGCATTAAGTCCTTGTAGCTCCTAAATATATGAAACCTTCAATTTCATGATCACAAAATAAAGTATTCAGTTCTGTTAAGGACAAACTAATTGCGTGTCTGTTAATGTTCTTCCTTTCAGTGAGAGGACTTGACCTGCCTCATTATTCCATCCTGAATATCAGTACACATAATGGAAAGCGAGCATATCTGAGTCTGATGAATCCTGTTGGAAACGTAGGAAGACTTCGCCTCTGCTTGTCAATACCTGCTCCTCAGTATGAGTTTCATGCCAGACATTTTAGTCGAGATTTGCCAAACTCTGAGCACTATTAAGCCATGGGAGGTGGCTTTATTACTGTTCTCTCTTTTTTTTGCATGAGGCCAAGGCATATGACTTGATGAATAACAAAACAAGTGTGCCTCAGTTCAATGTTTTCTCACTGTGGCTTTGTGTAAACCACAGCCTTCAATATATCCAGCTTAGAGGAAATCATGTTAGAAAATGAACATCCAGCCCAGAAAGTTTTTCTGTGTGATTTTGCAGCTTTATTATTTCACACTCCAATGCGAGTTGAGTCTTGTTGCATCATGATTACAGCTGTTTGACGACAAAACTGTGCTGTTGGAGGCTGAGCGTCAGTTATTCTCATCGGACACTCAGCAATTGCGGCTTCATATTCTCAGCTTTGGTTCTGGGTACTTTTCTCTGCTTAGTCCTGTGATGGAGACAGTTTTATCCGAAGAGAAGGTGCCCATTCCTGTAATAGACATTTTTACCCGAGGGGAAAGTGTCCATTAAAAAGTCACTGAGATCTCCTTTGAGAGACCCATATCTGATTGCAGTCTGATGTGGCCCTCCTGAGGCCTCAGTGCAGGATTATAATCTTGTAAGTGATGGAAAAAGCAGAAACCAATCCTTATTTTCTCATCATTCTTCATGCTGGTGTGTTTTACAACTATAATGCTAGTTGTACTACATTGACTGTATCGACTAATCAGCCTAAAATAACAAGTAACTGAAAGAAACTGGAATGCAATTATAGTTGTAAAACTGAAACATCATAGTGGATGCACATTTTTTTTTTTTTAAAAATGACCAACCTGGAGAGTAATTACCGAAATACCAACAGGATTCTGCTCTAACATCTTGGATTTTTGTGTGACAAAATTCTTACACCTTTAAAATGAATCACATATTGTGCAACTACCGCAAAATTTCAATTGTGAAGCTCATCCCACCTGTGAAACTGAAAAAAAGAAAAAGAACTGCACACAAAGAAGTCAGTCGTAGGTGAATCAGATGATTACTCATCCCACTAGGAGCAGTTAAATCACTTGTGGGTGTGCTGTTAACATAGTCAAATTGAACAACATTACAAAGAAAATGATGTCCTTTCTTGTGCTGACATACCTGTTCTTGATATTCTTATATCATTTCTACATGTCTGAGTATCTGCAGCGAATAGTAATCACATCCAGAGTGAGGAAACCTACAGCAACGCACACATTTCCTCTTAATGTCATCATACTCGACTCTCGAATAAAATCCTCAAAGACACTAAATTCACTCATTAAACTTTTCACTGTTGAGCCACTTGTCCTTCTGACTGAGCGGATAGACTTCGAAACTGTGATGTTTAAGTTCCGAAGACTTAATTTGCTTCAGGACACACTGAGACTTTAACAGTGATTCCATTTATTTTAACATAAGATGTACAAATACACCTTCTATTGCTTTGTATAAAGTCAGTGTTGGTGTTTCTGTAGCGTCAGTATTTGTCAGCACAGGTTTCTGCTCTTTGAAAGGAACAAGGTCTACAGGTCCTGGCTCAGTCAGCGTTCACCCTGCAGCCCCATCAAACGTAACACAACCTAAAATGTCTGCTTTGTTTGCTGAATCCTTTTTATCCTTCTACTGTTACATCCTAAAGCTCTTCTATCAAACATGACAGGAGCTTCAAGGTCTAGGATACCCATGTGTGAGCTGCTGCAGTGCTGGAGTGCCCTCTGGTGTTCATATCTGCTCATCTTTCCGTCATAACATTACTTGATTCAGGGCAAACATTATCAGTCCATATCAAACTCGTACATTTGATTGCAGAGGTATTGTGTTTAGCATCTCCAGTTATTCAGTATGTATTGTTGTCAAAACTATATCTATGATACACCCTAAAGTCCCTTATTTCTAATCAGATATTGCTTCATACAGGGTTCATGTGCCGCTGCATCAGCACACTTCATCTTATCACATTCAAAACAGTGTTTGTCCTGGATTAAAAAACTTACTCAAACTCAAGAGTAAGCCATTGTGTGATGACAAATCACTGTAGATATGTTAAAGCAGGCTGTCCACTTATCTGTTTCACTCGCGTTAAGAGTCTTAACAAGCACGTTTCAACCTGCCTCTTCAGCACCTTTCATCTGTTTCCACATATTACTCGTCATATGTGAATAGCTACTCAGAAATGCATATTTACACTCAATTCAACAGGCACTGACAGGTAGACTGCTGTCTGCACACTGCACACACTACTGTAATCTAGTGATCATGTTGCAAATAGTCCCTGATCATGCTTTTGTAATTCCCCACTCTGGTTTTATACAAGTACTTCATTGTGAGACATGAACTTGTTGCTTGTGTTTCCCAATGACACCAAAGTTTTCACACACAGCTCCATTAGAGTCTCTAAAGTCCTGATCAGAAGAATGTTGACACTGAGGTTTAGGGGGAGCACAAAGATGGAGAGCACACACAAACACCCTGTCATTACATTCACCCCCAGGCAGGGAAAACCCCACTGTCGCCACCCACACAGGCTTCCATATTGTGAGTCCACAAGTTCCTCTATGATAAATGTCAAAGGTGTAGCAGTCTTTGTGCTTTGATGCTCATGTCCAGCCCTCTCCACAGACAAACACCCGGGGGAGTGGAGACCAAAATCTCCATGGAGACGTGCCGACATCTGCATGCTGTTCCAGGAATATGCACTGTGAACGCTGCAGCTGCTCTGTGTTTTCCCTGGGTCAACAGACTGTGTAAGCTCTGGCACGGACATCCCAGCGCTCACAGGCTTGGAGGCTGCAGACAGAGGTGGAACCAAGTCTGGCCAGCAACTGTCACTGTATTTCTTAGTTACCTGTTTCTCTGAGTGTGTCTCTGTGGTCTGTGCAGCTCGCTGTCGGCCGTGCAGGCCTGTGCTTGTGGTTACAACGAGGAGGAGGAGGTAGAGGAAGACCATGACCCAGCAGGGGTTTACAACGCTGACCATGGGACTGAACATGTTGGGCAAACATCTGATGAGAGAGTTGGTTGTGTGCAAACAGGCAGCAGCCCACACTTCCTCCATTTTCCATCGCCACCTGACATTGAGGCCGACGACGACCCAAACTGACAGGCAGCAGAGGTAGCTGATGACGTGAGACAGCCCCCTCTGTTTGTCCACATCACCTTCCTCTTCCTTTTCTGCCTTTACCGCCTCAACATTCTGTCCTTTGGAGCTCGCAGCCTCTCGACTGATGTCCTGGTGCCACAGCAGTCTGACCAGAGTCTCCACGGCGATCAGAGGTGTGGTCAGGAGCAGCACTGCACCGTATGTGTGGCTGATGAAGAGCAGGAAGCGCAGGGCAATGACGTCACCCACTGGGGTCAGCTCAGTTAACCACAACTCAGAGATCCAAAACAAACCCAGATAAACTGTTAAAGAGGAAGGAACCCAGTGTCAGTATTCATTGGATTAAAGTAATGTGGTAACAAAGGATGAGATTAAATATCAGTACAGGAATATGTTATATCATAATACTCAAACAATACAATATTGATACACTGATGCAGACGCTCCAGGCAAATTCTGCTGCTATTTTCAAGTACGACTTCTTGGAATAAAGTCAACGGTGGAAGGAACTGTAAATATGTCTGTGTAATTATATAATTTTGTGAAAATGACACCTGCATTCATTCATTCAATTTCTCAGTCTGCTTTATCCTCACTAGGGTGCTGGAGCCTATCCCAGCTATTTACAGGCAAAGGCGGGGTTCACCCTGGACATGTCTCCAGTTCATTGCAGGGCTGACACAAAGAGACAAACAATCACTCTCACATTCACATCTATGGGAAATTTGAATTAACTGCTTAACCTATCAGTGTTGGAATCGAACCCAGGACCTTCTTGCTGTGCGATCCACTGAACCACTGACACCAACATGCAGGAGTTAAATACATTTTACAGGTGTTTCATGTATTTATTTTTATGACATTTTACTTTGAACCCCATTGTGTTAACGCAAAACCCCACATTCACATCTCCCTACGTATTTTAAAAGTTTTTCTTTTTTTTTTTTTTTTTTTTCTACTTCAGTTGTAATTGAGGAGAATTTTTTGTCACCATCCTGAGAAGAAAAAAGCGGGGATGGTGTCAGGAGTGTCAGAAATGGACAAATCAAATGAATTCAACCAGACGAAACATCAACTTTCTAAAATGAAATGCATGTCACCCACATCCCAGTGCTAATGCCTTTTTTTTTTTTATATTCTTTATTATTCAGTATCATTACAACTTCTCATTGGGTGTGTAATTTGTGTAACTGAGGTATCCTCAGAACACTCTCTGGGTGTATTCCACAAGAAAAATGTATTGGGACAAGCTTGTGAGAACGCAGATTGGTCAATACAGTGTATTGACAGACCTACTTCTGAATACACTCCTTATGCACCAAGCTTTCATTGTGCGAATATCATAACTCAGTCACCGATCCAAGACGGGATGGAGAGAGTGTGTGTATCCATAGAACTGGTTGAATCATGTAAATACAGTGCATCTACAGCCTTATCAGACAATAACCCTAAGGGAATTATAGCAACTGATGCATGTGCAAAACTTCCTAAAAGAATAATATTTGGGCTTAATATTCATCTGCAAATGCTGGTTTTGGAGACATTATATCTTTAATGGATAAAGGACAAATAAGAGTGGCCCATGCACTAACCTCACAAACATCTAAAAATGGTTGTGGCTGACATTTCTCAAACAGGGTTTTAATTTATATCACTGCACATCCTCCACAACCATCAACATCATAATGGTTTTTAACCTAAGTGTACTCAATAACACAGAAAAGAGTTTTATGTATTCATCAGTGTACATCACACACAGGAAATGCAATAAAATAAAAGTTAAGAATAAGACACTGAAAACTGATATTGACAGTGACACAAAGTTGATTTGTTAATATTTACTGATGTTATTTAGAGTTAATAGTTCAGATAGACTATGGAGTGTGTTCATTTGATTGGAGGTTCAGGTAGCTTTGCACAGAACCAACCAGTGGTACAACTAGAGCTGACACTTTACTTTTTCTACAATACAAAATTGAATCTGTACTTCTAATGCAATAAGAAAAGTATGTACTCTCACCACCTTTGTGTATCAGTTGTTTTGTAGTGTGTGACTGAATCATTTTAATACCACTGATAAAACACAGCCACTGCATCACGAGTTACTACAGGATTCCCACCTCCAGGTAAGACCCCTGATTGTGTCCTCATACTCACCTGTGACCAGGAAGTCAGTGAAGATGAGGAGGCAGCAGCAGCAGAAGCTGACAGGGCTGAAGGAGGCACTGACTGAAGGCAGGAAGAAAAGACTGGCGGCCAGTTTACAGACACACAACACAGTCGCTCCTTCCAACACACCATCCATGTCTGAAACAGAAAAACACATACACATGGGTCAGCAAATGGAGAAACGGCTTTTCTCTTGGCTTTAGCCTCGGGGTAGACGAGTAGTTCAGGAATGCCAGGAACTCTTGTTGACAGAAAGCACTGCAAACACTCTGGAAAAGACCACAGCCTGCAGCATTTTATTAACTCACAATTGTTTTTACATGATCACTGAATGGTTCTACACTTGTAGTTGCAGATCAATGTTTCCTTGTTTACTTTAATGTTGAACCCTGGACTGATTGTTTACAGTTAAAAGAAAAAAAAGGATGAAACTCAGGTCATTGATCCTTCTTTAAACCAGGAATTATCCCAGTTAAAGTGCCATGCAAGTTCCCTGTTATGTGAACACTGATGCAAATTAAGAACAGACACAGGCAATTCTACTGTTGCTATAGCTCTGTATATCTCCACCTCCTGACTATGGCATTGTTATCAAACTGGTTCAACCTGTTAAAAAAAAAAAAAGAAAAGAAAAGAAAAACTCCATTGCATCTGTTAAACATGATAATAATAATAATAATAAAAATAATTCATAATACAGAAAAGTGAGTTTAGCTCAAAAACTGTTAGGTTCATTGCTTCCTACCTGTGCTCACAGGAGCCTTCAGACCAGCATGTCAATACGAGTTTCATCCGCTTTCTTCACCTCCCTTTTGCTCCGCCCACTGGTGAGGATAATGACCCCCCCACCTCCCTTGTTCCACCTCCTCCTCCCCCACTCAGTGCTCCTGGCTGCACCTGGCCTGTGTGGAGGTGACAGAACATGTGCGTCTAAACAGGCGTGGCTGTGTTTGTGCAGGTAAGACAAACCAAAAACCAGTTGAACAAGTAACAGGCTAATAGTGAGAGGTGCAAAATGCATCTGCACATGTATGTGTGTGTGACTGAGTGCATGTGAGTTTGTATAGCCTAGAAAAACTGGTTGATATCAAAAGATATACAGGAAAGGATATTTCTTTTGCCTCCAGTGAGGATGCATGTTACACCCAGCTTGTTCAAATTACTGTGTTATTTAAAAGGTCAGAGTGAACACACAGGCAGGGTTCTTAACATTAGCTGTGTCATTGGGAGGAGGATTACACACTTGAAATTACATCTGGTAATCTATATGAATATAATCAACAAAAAGCGCAATTCTTCTGAAACGGCAGTAGACAATCCCATTTCACTGAAAGGTGTCATTTACAGCTTTTAAACACATCATGCAATTTCCCGCAAAGGTAAAATTTGACCTGTTCATTGTGGATGTCGCTGAAGATTTTAAGGAGCTCTCATCATCTTTGTCTTCATCTGAGATTAAAAATTCATTTGCGAAAGCTTCAGAATGCCTAAATGGATCTAGAGGTGAAATCCGTCATTCAAATGTTGTCAAGAACAAATTGTGATCTTTAATCAAACACTGATTAAGATGAATGGAAAAAGAAAAAAGAAATGCATTTAAGGCTCCAAAAAATGAAAATGTAACAGTTTTTTTTAATATAAGTGGATAAATTCCATCTGATCCTGTCCAAACATATCATTACAATTTATTTATCATATATACTTAAACACTACATTATTTTTGTTGTGTTGTGTGAAAGTTGTTTGCTTGTTATATCTTGATTTATTGTAACTATATCTATATTTATCTCAGGACAGTTCATTCTTAGAAAAGAGGTTTTTAATCACAATAAGGACTTCACCTGATTAAATAACGAATAGAAGAAAATATACAATACTTTGCAAACGTCTTGGTCCACCTGTAATGTTGTTGTTTTTGCAGGTTTTAAATGAACATACATATTTATCTCCGTCTCTCTTTTTTTTTTTCAATAGAAGAAAGTACAGGAAATGTGCACAGGATTAAAAGTGTCACTATAAACTGAACTAGATGGGTTGTAAAGGTTAAATTATTTAGTGTGATCTCTGACCACATGACAAGAAGCAGCACACACAGAAACATCTGGCATGTGTTGAATGAAACCTGATGCAAAACAAATTAATACAATAAATCTCATATTATCTGAAGTAAAGGGTTAAAAACTTGTTAAATATAAGGTCAAGATAAGTACTATCACTTTGGTTTATTGAAGCTGTTTTTACCTGAAACTTCTGTTTATATTGTTGCACATACTTCCCATATATCCAGATTGTATCTAAATACAGAGACTGAGAAAATGCATATGTGGTCATTAGAACTTTAATAAACCAAATAAAACTAATGTTGGCTGTAGACTTACGCACATTCCTGTATGCACATATTTGAACATATGGAAATTGTGGTGAGATGTTTTTCTTTTCTTTTTTTTAATGACGCCACAGTGTGTTTGTGTCTTGTGACATTACACAAAACTGCTCAAATAATTTTTAGTGATTTCTAAAATCATAACAGTCAGAAGTACATTAGAAAACATGAGGTTTTCTGAGGTTTTAATGACTTTTTCTCTCAGTTCCTCTCCACAGTTGAAAGCCTCTGGTGCATCATCCGTGTCGTGTTGTCTGAGTCATGTGTTTTGCATTTGCAATTGATATGTAAACTGCATTTGAATGGCCGTGTTTTCAGGATTATTTGTGTTGTCTGCAGCAGAAAGGAGGCAAATACGTATGTGAGTGCAGGAAAATAGCGACTTTCCCCGTTGACTTAAATATAATAAAAGTGGACATCATAGATTCTGATTCTGATTCCATGTTTAAATGAAGAGTAAAGGTGTGATGAAGTACAACCAAAAACACATTCTAAGATAATGAATGATACAAGTTCTAATTTCTGAAAAATCCACTAAATATAAAGTAATGGATAATACTGTCTGCTGAGTTTATTAGGTCCACATGTATATATGAACTAAAGCAGGAAGATGCAACTATCAGGGTATTTTTAATCTGTGATCTGTGATATTATAGAAAGAAAGAAATGATAGAAATACATGCAAGGAAAATAATTAGAGAACACCAAAAAATGATAGCCTCCAGGAACCATACTTAAATTTAACAAAGATCTATGATTTTATTTTCAACACCTTCTGTGAAAACCCTTTCAGTACAAGTCAGGTTTTAAGAACAACTTTCATGTTGCCAGTTTCTGAATTGGCCGTGCACCGTCACAATATTCCCATTGGTTATAATTCAACATGATGTTCGCTCAAATGACTGGACACGTTTTGGAAAAAGTCTGCGGAGCATCTGGACCAAAATGAATTTATTAACAACAGATATGCAACCGTAGACTGGAGGGATTAACGTAAAATCCTCTTGGTTTATGTATATAAACTTGGAAATGGGGTGGTGTGTTAGAAAGTGAGAAAGCCACAGACCTGATTTTTTTTTTTACAATGATTACATAAAACTACATCATTACTAAACAGAAATAAGAAGAGCCAAACACTACACTTCTTATGTGGTTTCTAACTGCTCTATGATGCATGTAAATTAATCATAGTACAAGTGAATTGGCCCTGTTATACAACAGTAATTTTTTTTTTTACACAATCTCAAATATTATCAGCAAAAATTCATAGAACAAGTGGTCCCAGGCACAACAAACCCCGCCCCTCACATGTATTATAGCTTATTTTGGCATCAACCAGCTGATGTCATCATGTCTATGCGTGTACTGATGTCAGCATATCAATTGCCTCTAAATATGTAGCAAGTCTGAAGTAAATTGATGTTTTTATAGACATTTGAAATTATTCCCATTATAAGTAAATGGGAGGAAAAAAAAGAAATAAAAAAATTTGAACTTTCACCTATTATCCCCAAAATGTAACTACATCTATTCTGGGTCACTGCAGTCTATAAACTCAATTTGGTATGAATTCAACCAATAGTTTTGCTGCTAGAGTGTTAACAAACAACTCTGCTGCATCAGATAGACACAAACAAAGCAAATAATAATAATTATTATTATTATTTCTTAATGTTCGCAACAAATAATTAACAAAACTAAATTCTTGACAATTTCAACTTGTCATAACTTGGATATGTTTCATTATTTTGTTGACCTCAATGAAATAGATCATGTGCAGGAGGGAGCATATGGGTTTGGAGAATGGAATAATACTGGGCAGAGTTCAATGACTTAAGTGTGATTGTTAAAGGTGGGTTATGAGATCTTGGAAAAATGGTTCGATGGTACATTTAGAAAATACTCAATTCAAAAGTCCAAACCCCTCTCTTCAGACAACCCCCCCGAAGCCACGCCTCTAAAATACTGGCCCGCGCAATGCTTGTTCCTGAGGGTTCACGAGCAGTTAGTGACAAAACCATTTTCCGGTGAACTTTCCATCCTCATATCGCTAATATAACTAGCCAAGCTCTGGTTTCTTTTCCTGTACTAGTGCTCTAAACCTCTGAGAACGCACGAGGAGGGGGGAGGGACAAAGAGCAGTTGAGTTTGATAGACATATCACCGTCCAATCATTTTGAGTGGGCGCTCAAAATGATTGGATGGTGTTTTTTCAGTCCTGTCCTTTGCACAGGTGACTACATTTTTTTTTATTTTTTGTGTTAGAACATTTAAGTAATTGGTTGTAATTGGGGAGTGAAGGGGATTTTAAGCAATACGGTAAAAAATGCTCCACCTTTAATTCAACATATCACACACACACACACACACACACACACACACTGTACTAGAAAGTTATATATGTATCTTTGCTCATTTTTATTTTATAATCATATAAATGTGGTGAAAATATTGCAATAACATTCAATAATCTCTCTAAAAGTGGCTCTTCTGTAAAAAAACAAACAAAAAAACCATAATGACCTTCCCCTAATTGTCCCCCCCCCCCCCCATCTGTAAATGCCTATGTTCAGCTGTAAGTAAACCTGTCACCCACTCAGCTGTGGCAGCAGTGCCATCTCCTGCTGAGCTCAGCACAGAGCACATTATGAGCCTGTCATTCTGCTGCTGCTGAGAGGATTACACTCCATACTGACTGTACATGACTGCTGTGACCCGGCTGGGACAGATAAAAAGCATTTAGACAAAGCTGGAAGGAGAAGACACATGTAATGCAATGAATGATCCTCCTGGACTCCAACAGTGACAGGGAGGGTGCGCAGAGCAGCCTTATCTCTGTTTATTCCAGACTATTATTAGTGATCACACTCAACACAGGGTCACAAAAAAAAAAAAAAAAAAAAAAAAAAAATCATATTAATACCACCAGTCCCACGGTAGAGGAAAAAAAAAACATGCTAAATTTGAGCTTCCCACGCATTTGCTGTTGTGCGTAACGGCGCAGCACAGAAGCACCACTACAACATCTGCATGAAAATAGACGGCGATTAAATTAGAAACCAGAAAATGGGTTAAAAAATCCGCTTCGACTCAGGGTTTCACGTTGAACAATTCCTCGCCTGCAGCACCCAGAAGTGAACAGCAGGCGACCCGGAAGGTTTGAAGTCCGACTGAGAGCGAGCAGAAAGAGGACTCCAATCCTTTATTAAATATTTCTCCTCGGGCTGGTTCAGGTATGTTGGCCGATCCGTACCAAAAAAAAAATAATTAAAAAAAATCCTCCTGTGCTTTTTTCCCCTCTTTCTCTTTCCTCTCACACCACTGTCCTGCGCCGCTTCGCCGCCGCCTCTGTTTGACTCAAAAGTTGGAATAAAATCATCTGATCTGCAGCGAAAACATGATAAACACGCGTTTTTTTCCTCTCGTCGTGCAAATGCGAGCTTTCATTGCGCGTCAGGGCATGGATCGACCTCTGGATTTAGCTGCGACAAGGCAGAGCATTGAGCAAAGGCATGATGATTGTTGTAGGAAGTGTCAGGCTTTTTTTTTTCCTCCTCAAGCCGGGCTATTCAAACCTGCAAATCAAAGTAAACAATCATTCGTACGCTTAATGCAAATATGGCACATAGCGTCCAAAACGCGGCCGTTCGGTCAGATCTAGGGAATTATCTTCATATAAAATTCGGATCTGCAGAATATGGCGTCCAGTGCTTATAAAAATAAGACTGGGCTGCCATTTTTGTTTTCCTTTTGTCTGAAATTTTTTAATAAACTGTCTGAGAATGTGGGAGAGGCGGCGGACGGATCGGCCGTGTCTGGATGCATGGATGGATGGATGGATGAATGGATGGATGGATGGATGGATGGATGGATGCATGGATGGATGATGCTCCCGTTTACAGACGCTCAGGTTTACATTTCACCGCTTTTGTTTTTTAACCGAGGGCTGAATCTGCACAGCAGGGACCAGAAAGAGGGAAAAGTTAGCTCTAACTTTAGTTTCACTGCTGTTTCTTCTACAAGCGAACGGTTTCAACGACAGACGCGTCTATTTCAGGAAGGCTGCATTGAGATTTTATGAGGTATTTTCTGTTTGAGGTTTATTCTAATAGTTTTCTGTCTGCAAAAGACGTGCTGCCTCAACAACACTGTGACCACTTAACCATGGCAACCATGTAGGATTATTATACAGGCAACATCATAGAGATAAACTCCATGATAGATGCAGAATTATACATACAGAATAATATACAGTTGCAGAAGGGAAGTGACTCACATGAAGAGAATTAAGACCTGAAACTTGGGGCACAAAGATGAAAAAAAAAAACAAAACAGAAAAACAGAGGTGGAAGCTGCACTCTGATCATTTTCTGAAGCAAAAGCTTGAATAAATTCTCCTTAAGAAGTCATGAATTCATCATAACAACAGCAAAAAGTACTTTTAGGGTTAAAAAAAACAAAACAACCACATACTTAAAATGCAGAGTGACTCCTTTTAAAGTGCTATATTCGTCTAAGATTTTATTCTGGTTTGAAAGATGAATTTTAAGGTAATTTGTCAGAACAATGTTTGCATTCATCATAAAGTGTCAGGAAGAAAATCAATTCAATAGTAACAATAGATATTAAGTAAATGCAAGTTCAGTAAAATCCTCAAAATGTGAAATGAAAAACATTACATGTGGAGTATTAAAACATGAATTAATTCAGTGTTGGGGTTTTGTCATTTGACAGTCAACTGTATTTCTGCATTATAAAGATGATATTTCCTTGCATGTACAGTTATTACCTCAAAATTTGAAGGAATAGAAGGATAAATCAGCTT
>JAPTYQ010000023.1:17724018-17736893 GCA_029814465.1 Ostorhinchus cyanosoma
GGATTTGGATGAAATTTTCAGGAAATGTTGATACTGGTACAAGGAACAAATGATTACATTTTGGTGGTGGTCGGGGGGGGGTCTGCCTTGGCGGAGGTGTGCGCTCTCCGAGTGCTTTTCTAGTTTCTTTTTGTTATATGCTCCCTGTACTAGGGATACAACAGTACTCAAGAAAAACGTGTACTGTTCAATCTGGCCCCCCCCCTCTCTGGACATTCATGTGAGCATGTGGAAGCCCCGCCCCTCAGTGCGAGACAACAAACAGAGAACCTGTAGACTCAACACACATCAGAATTCTGCACGACTCCATCACTTTTCCACCCACACGTACCCGCGTATATTAGACCCATAACCCGACCTGACCCCTGACTAAACACATAGCCTACACAGTAATTCACTTTTCAGTACCCGTGGGTACCCCATCCAGTGCAGGATTCTGACACACATACAATACTGTGACACGCTATAACAAGGAAATGTGTACGGCAGATAATGGTGGCGTTTTTATACCGCCATTTTCTTTTACATCCCTACACAGAACAGGGATTTCTTTTTTTTAATTAAAAGCTCCCTTTGGGCCTAAAGCGTGCACAGGCCTGTTTTGTACTACTGTATACAAGTAGTCAAGGAATAAGAAAGGGTTAAATTGTTCAGTTAGTGTCATAGCCATGCTGAGGATAAAAGAAAATGATAGTTAAAGAATACATCAATAGTATTTTGAGAAAAAAAAGAATAAATCAGAAAAACAGATTAATGATAATAATTACATTTTTGTATTGCATTTCAAGGCACCCAAAGCACTTTACATAATTGATCCATTATTTATTTGCTCTCACATTCACATATTTGCAGCCACAGCTGCCCCTGGGGCAGGCTGCAGGAAGTGAGGCTGCAATTCGCACCGAACAGCCCCCCCCCGACCACACTGAACATTCATATACTTTCATGTGACTGTGACTGACACTGCTCTACATCCTGTACCATTGCCGCCCCAAATTATTGAATTCTCAATATTTTCTTTTTTTTTTTTTCTGTTATTTGATGGCACATGGTCTCTGTTTTTTATCCAAATGAAAGTAAAACATTTTTGTCTTAACATCGTCACTGTATTCACTGTGTGGTATGTTCATTGTTTTATACTTTTAACTTGACTGTGTAATGATGTTACGATGAAATGACATATTGAGCTTCTTTTCTTAGCAGTCTTAGTTCTTGGCTTCATTGCTCTGAGTGCATTGCATCATGGCTTATTATAATTTCTGTTCCTAAGCTAGCTTCTCCCAAACCCCCTCCCCCACTCCCCGCAAGGGGTATTGGTTTTGGCTCGGTTTGTTTGTTTCATTGTGTCTTTGTTTGTCAAAACTTTAGCAGCAAAACTATTGGTTGAATTCATGCCAAATTTGGTTTATAAATTGCCAGTGACCCAGAATGTAATTACATTTTTGAAAAAGTAGGCGAAAGTTTAATTTTTTTTTCAAAATTTTGTCTTTTTTCCCCCCATTTTCTTATAATGGGTGAAATTTCAAATTGCTATAAAAACGTAAATTTTAACTCAACTTACTTTCAACTTGACACATATATACATTTTATATATAACAAATATTGAATATGGAAGAAAGACTTGATCAATGCCAAAATAGGCTACAATATGTGTGAGGGGCGGGGTTTGTTGTGCCTGGCACCACAGTTCCGGTCTGTTCATTGTGTTTATTAAGAGCCCAGTGACACTAAAAGTGCACTTTTACCGATGGAAGTGTTTTTCTCCAAATTGTTTCTCACAAGCATCATATGAGCTTCTGTGGTCGGTGGATTTTGGGTGAATTTGTGCATTGATGGAGGCATCCATCTTTATATACACTGTATGGCTCTGACACACAACTCTGTTTACAGTCAGCTCCTAACAATACGACACATTTTTTGTCAGAAGGAGGAAGTTATTCTGTTAAAAAGTCTTTATGTTAGTTGAGACGTTTCCACTCGTAGAGCAGCACTTGGATCGTTCCACTCACCCTGGCAGTGGCACATCCCATCCTCAGTGTAGAGCAGAGACTGTTCAGACTGACACGGGTCCATTTGGCCAATTAAATCCTGATCAGGATGTTTTCCTTCCGTCTTCATGTTGTGGTTTGCATCCATTAGATTGTACATGCTTTTGCAGTGACATTTCTCAGAATTTGAAAGTTTACATAAGTTTGTGTTGTCTGTAATAATTTAACTGATACAAATTAAGGGCATTTCTCCATCTTTCAACCACCAAATGTTACAGTGACACTTCTCTTTTTCTAATTTATTGTTCTGTGTGAAAGAAAAGCTTCAGACCTTTTTTTTATTGTTTGTGAGTATATTTACAGACAGCAGTAACAGCTTGTAACAGTCTTTTGGGTTTCTTTTATCTCAGAAATACACACACACACACACACACACACACACACACACACACACTCATGTATTCATATATAACATCCTGTATTGTTATCTTGCCCCCTGAAGGGGAGCAAAGGGAGCAAGAATGAACATATATAAAAGCTTAGTAGAATATTTTAACCAAAAAATTATTTTGAAAAATATTATTAGAGGTTATATCTCAAGTGCATTTGAGAAATCTTGATCCATCACTTTCTTTATATTTTATCCTTTATGATGGAGGATATCAACAAGTTATTGGATGTGTGCAAATATTGACCTTGTAAAGCAGGTCTGTGAAGGAATAAAGGAGTCCGGCTGTGTTTGTACAGTGTAACTTGTGGCAGCTGTGGAAAACTGAAAAATCCATTTGTGATAATTCACTGCAAAGCTGCATGTAAACAGGGTATACTGTAGAATTTCCATTGTCATCCATTTTAACAGCTTATTAGCAATTTTTTTCTCTTTCAGATGTGGTAAAAAAAAATCAAATATTTTGTGTGCATGTTTTGTGTGTGTTAATGGAAGACACCAACAGATATAGACGAAGGAAATATTTGATTTTCTGAGGCATCATTCGTTTTAGATGAATATGATGAATTAAATGTCTTAACATCAACCAGGTCAGGACTGATCCATTTCAGGGGTTAGACAGAGGGTTAGATTTGAGACATGTTTGAAATGGTATAGTTTTGGTTCTGGTTCAGCCACAAATTAAATCCAAAATACAGTATTTGCGTTTTGCCCTTACATTTGTTACATTTCCTGGATGTCTGACCTTCTACTGATCTTGATAACTGCATTTGTGTTACTTCAGTAGTTGAAACTGGCATTGTGCCTGCTCAGTCAGTTTGTACTTGAAATGCATTTTGTGTAATTGATTTTTTCATACAACTTTTTAGAAAACAGAAAATCCTAATAATACCCAATCTATATTCCAGTCAGTCTATAAATTACTCAACTTCAATGTCGAATCACTGTAAAAAGGATTTAATGCACATTTTTTTCTGTTTTCTCTCAGGTGCTGATTTATCTATGAACCTACATCTGTGGTTACTTCTCCTGACAAAAGGCTGTTTCAACAATGGGGTAAGTGTCATCTTTAAAGGGGGAGTATGTAGGTTTGTGGCCAAAACTGGTAATGAAAACCCCTCCCCCTTCCCCCTATTTCACTTTCAGTCATATCCTTGTTTTGTTTCTCACTTTGTCATAACGTATTTGTGAATAATAAGTTTTAGGTTTAGTGATGTCAGACATTTGTGATCAGAAATGTTCCAAGATGCAGCTCAGTGGAAAATGGAAACCTGGATGTCAAAACAATACTGACTTTGTGATTGGTAGATAGGGGTGATGGGCGGAGCATCAACCAAAACATAAAATGACAACATAAACATTATTTAGGGGCTGACAATGACTATCAGTAACTGTCAGTGATATCAGTATTTGAAATGAACAGGATTCCTTAATGTCTGGTGACATTCAGGGCCATTTTCTGATTACTTGGAACACAATCAGCTCCTTTTTAAATACTCACTGAACCGATAGAGCACTTATTTTCTTATTAATTGTACTGTTTGGTTCATTCCTGCAGACACAAGGTGAGGAATGCTTTGAAATACGTGTTTGGCTTTCCTCTGGTTCTCAGTATCCTCTACTTTACAGCTCCATCTTTGAGGTGAGTACTAAAATAAAAAAAATTAAATAAATTTCACAGACAACCGTTACTAGCACTCTGAGGAATTTAATATGAACTCTGTGCAGCTTTGTTTTTTTATTGTTTGTTCCATGATTAATTCCTTCTTATGGACACTCCTATGGGTGCATTAATCCTTTCATGCATTAATTATTGAGAAACAGAGTCAATCGCATATGTCCAAATGGATTCAGTTCCTGTTTTAAATGATATACACAACTGCATATGGATTGTTTGAATGTAGTGTTACGGTAAAAGTCATATATTGCACAAATATGTTCATATACACTGAAGTTCTGACTGATTTGGCTCATCAGTAGTTACATTAATGACTCCATAATGTATTGAAATAACAGAGGCATTAATTATCAGGTAATCCATGTGGTAATTATGGTATTAAAGTGCTATCTATTATATTAACACCATTAGTTTGGAGTGATTATTACAAATATTGTAGTTTCAAAATAAGTTTGAATCAATGCACAACATGCATGAATAAGACCAAATATTTTTTCTTAAAATCTATTTAAAAAATGTGTGGAGATTGTGGTTAATTTAATAGAAAGCTCCTTTTTATGGCTAAAATTGCAATATAATCTGGTTTTGTTTTGTTTCCATATATTAGACTTTTAATTGGATTTATTCCCATGGAGAAATGCCTTTTGGAGAGTGGAAAGATGCTGGCTCTGGACCACAATCTGGATTCTAACCTTGATCTTCAGTAAGACCATGACACACTCAGACCTTCTTAATACAATCTCAAAAGCAATGCAAGTTTTGTTCCTATAGTATGCTCATACTGTAGCAGTGGTTTCATTTTTTTGGTTTGCTGCTTCAAATGGCAGAGCAAACTTTCAACGTGGTACGGAAAACTGTTCTGTTGGGAAATCACATGTTTGACTTTTCATGTAGATACAAAAACCACATACACCTCAAATATGGTGTTGCCTAAACACTGTATATCGCTGACAGTTACTCGTGTTCTACATATACTATTTTCAGTTCTCCACAGGTTGTTTCAGATCATAAAGCCAAAGTGTACATAATTAGGGTAAATCACTTTTCATTTTATCTTGAAACTGAAATATCTCCAGTAGAGGCCTATCAACAAAGTACTTTGATAAAGATCAGTGTTTTTATCACATTTCCTGAACTATACCACCCTATACTGAACTGTGCTGTACTTCTAATTCTTATGGGGAAGAAAATTTTACTGAAATGACATAATTTAAGTATAGGATTTCAACTGACTTACATGTAGACTTGTTTACATCATTTTATTAACCCATAAAGACTCAAACACACACCATCGACCAAAACTATCTACTGATCTAAACAGTTTAATACCTGCTGATCCACTAAATCTATCAATACATGTAAATATTTGGTGTAAAATGCAGTTTGTCATCTTTTCATGGTCCTCAGATATGACTCATTTGGACGTTCAGAGACTCTCTAGTTACCGTGGAAACACTTAAATCTTCTATAACGATGATTCATGAGTAAAACCTATTGAGTTTGATAAATGACAGCGGATGGAGACACTTGTTTTTATATTTGGTCAGTGATATTTTTGCTCAAAAAGTAACTTTTTCTTTTATTTTGGATTTAATATAGTAGTCTTTGAATTTACTCTGAGCTTTTATGAACATCTACGTGATCAGGGAATTAAATATTGGAAAATGAATGATTTACATAAAAATAAAAAAAAATTGAAATACAAAGGATAATGTAACAGTAAAGGGTGATAGAACACTTAAGAAAGGTTAAAAATAGAGAAAAAAAAACAGCCACATAAGTGCCACCAGGTCTTTATGGGTTAATTTATATTTTTAGGTTGTGATCAAACAATTTAGTCAAGTTTAGTTCTGGTGGTGCTGGCTGGTTTAAATACAAAGGGTTAGAGTTGAACTTTTAAAATGTGATGTGTCATTAGTTAAACTACTGTATGCAATTCATTCTTAAATTCTCAGAAGTGTGATCTTAATTTGAGCTCAGACACAGAGAATCATTATAATACTGGTACTAATGGTCGCCGTAGCTTTCATCTGGTGCCATTATAAACAGGAATCTAATCTTTGCACCATGACTTGCACATGTACATCAAATGACTGACATGACTAGGATCTGTGGGATCACGATAAGCCTTGGTACTTTGTCTAGTAAATAAATCCATATTTACAGAGGCCATTTTAATTTTAGAGGATTTTTTTCCCCCCGAGTATTAGCAGGAATAACAGCTGGTTGCATATATATTCATAAGCTTTGAGTCCTGTAAAAGCATCTATGGAGGCATTCTGAGACCATAAGTTTTGTGCATGAAAAAATCCATTTTGAAAAAAACAACAATGTACTCTAAGTAAAAAGAAGTGTATGAAAAGGTTTTTTTTTTTTTCAGGTTAAATATCATTTTGATTAACTTCAGTAATTTTCAGTTTACTATGTATTTGATATTTGAAGTTTTATTTTTTTCAATTGCATCTTTTTATCTTTTCAGAATCAGTTCTTATTTTTTACTGTTTCAAATTACATTTTTTCACTCTCAGATCTTTTTTTTTCCGCTTTCAAATGTTATATTTTCATTTAAAAATCTTTTGCACGAGAATGGTTTCACACACCATATTCTCATAATACTAAAAGGTACTAAATACTAACTGTTTTCCAACTGTCCTCGTACTTTTCAGTGCCAGACATGATGTTCAGACGTGCACAAAATGGAAAGCACCCGTCATCTGGGAGGGAATGTTTGATCCAGCCCTTTATGATCAGACGCACAAGCAGGAAGGAACCACTGTGGCGCTCACTGTGTTCGCTGTTGGCAGGTTTGTTTCCTCATTATTTCTGCACAGTTTTTAAATACATTTTTGTTAACCCATAAAAACCCACACATCCACCACCGACCAAAAGCATCTACTGATCTAAAATATTTGACTATTGAACCACAAATCTTATCAGTACATGTAAATAATCAGTATTAAATGCAGTTCGTCATCTTTTTATGGTCATCAGATATGACCCATTTGGACATTCAGATGCTCTGTGGTGAACGTGGAAACATTGTCCTCTTCTACAACACTGACTCACCAGTAAAACCCATACGGTTTGAAAAATGACAGTAGATGGAAATACTTGTTATATATTCAGTTAAGGCTATATTTTGTTGAAAAAGTAACTTTTTCCTCCTATTTGATCCATTAACCGTTGAGTTTACTATGAACTTTTACAAACATCTACATGATCAGTAAATTAAATATCTGATTTTTACTGAAAAATTACCAAATACAGAGACTAATATTATAATAAATGGTGATGAAAAATCATTTGGAAGTTGTGATTAAAAATCGTTGTGGGTCTTTAAGGGTTAAACTTTTGATCATAGCTATTTCATCACAACACTGAGTGAGGTTTCCATCCTGTTGTTCCTGCCTCAACCTCTATTAAAGGTACCTTGATGCTTACCTAGAGACCTTCCTTAACTCTTCAGAGCGTCACTTCATGTTGGGTTTGCCGGTTACATATTACGTCTTTACGGATATGCCAGAGAAAGTACCAGACATCAAACTCCATCCTCATCGAAGCATGAAGGTTTTCAAAGTGGACAAGCACTCCAGATGGCAAGACATCTCTATGATGCGAATGAAGACGTTATATGATATCATAGAATCTGATATCCGGCACCACTACACCCATGTCTTCTGCTTTGACGTGGATCAGGTGTTTACTGGGAGGTTTGGTTCTGAGGCATTGGGGGATTTGGTAGCACTGCTCCACGCTCACTTCTACCACTTTCCTAAGACACTGTTTACATATGACCACAACCCAAAGTCCAAGGCTTATATGGAAACTGGGGATTTTTACTACCACGCTGCCATCTTCGGAGGCTCATGGCAGAGTGTAAAGGCCTTGACCGAAGCCTGTTACAACAGCATCATGGAGGACAAAAAAAATGACGTGGAGGCCCTGTGGCACGATGAGAGCCATCTCAACAAGTACCTGTGGCTCCACAAACCCAGCCGGGTGCTCTCCCCAGAGTACTGCTGGGACACCAGTATTGGCTACAGGAGTGACATACGAGTTCAGAGACTACTGTGGGCACCCAAACATTATAAAGCTCTCAGAGCACCGTAGGATCCTCAACTTGAACTGAAAAAATTGTATTTTGTGTAAATTCACCTATTTTTGGTGCGAAAGCTTTCATCACCAAGCTTGTTTGGGTTTTTTTTTGGTTTTACCCACAATGGTGCGACATCTTTAACTGAACCCGCCCTCTCTGCAAATGTTGTTTTATGGATCTCAGGTAAATCTATGCAAATATTTAATTTTGTTGGCTTGTTTGGCAGTCAAAGTACTTACTAAGTAAAGTATCCTTGAAAACTTAACTTATCCTCCTGAGATCCAGCAATGCACTTTTGTCTTC
Organism: Ostorhinchus cyanosoma; assembly: GCA_029814465.1. Taxonomy (NCBI): domain Eukaryota; kingdom Metazoa; phylum Chordata; class Actinopteri; order Kurtiformes; family Apogonidae; genus Ostorhinchus; species Ostorhinchus cyanosoma. Next base: position 17,732,532 of record JAPTYQ010000023.1, read on the forward strand.
TGTAGTGGACAAGTTTCACAGATTTACGGTACTTAAAAAAAACAAAAAAAAAACAAAAAAACAAAAAACTACTGACTTTAAAATTAACTTTACTTTAAAAAAAATTACACTGCAAAGGACAAAATATAAAAAAGAATCTGTAAAAAAACCTGTTGCATCATGCTGTTTCCAATCAGAAATTATTTAATGTAAAAAAGAAGAAAAAAAAGCGAAGTTTAATTTACTGGGTCTCAGGAGGATATAACACTGCTTTAGTGGTGACCAATGCATTTCCATTTTTAAAAGTACTGGAGGCACTGCTCATTTTTAAGATGTCATAAGATGTGTAGTTACATGTTCTGTTTATTGTTAAAGGCACTGACTGAATGAATATTGCTGCATGTCTGAGGTGACTAGAGTTGTGCTAAAACTCTAGTCTTTTAGTTCCAAAAATAGATCAAGTCCAAGCTGACGGCTGTTGGAACGTTGTCTTGATCAGACCCCATGTCTTTTCTGTTTCACTTTCCTTCCTGCTGTTAGTCTCTCTGACGCACCATATCACCTCATCATTTTTATCAGTGACATTTTTACATTTACCATGTCGTTGCCTGTAATTCATTTAACTGCCGTCACATCACATAAAAACCTATGCATTTGAATTTTTACTACTTGAGTTTTCTAGACTTTGCATTATAGTGTGGTGTTCATTTTAAAATGGCTGCACTGGATCTTGAATGAGCATTGTCAGAATCTCTGAAAAATAGAAATGTTTTTATGATCCCACATTTTTATGAGGGAAATCAAATATTATAGACCATGAGGTAAATAATGTGGACAGAAGCAGCATATTTGCTGCATTTTAAAAAAGAATGTTAGTCCAGTTCTTATAGACACAATAACCACACATTGAACTGTGACAATTGAAACAGATGTTAGACCGACATTATAGTAGACTATGTCATAACTAAAACATACATAATCAAATTTTTAAAACTACTGGCTAAACCTAAGACTCTTATTAACAACAAATGACGGCCCAACAGTAAATACAGTAAACTTATATTAAGTATTACCAGGTGCTTTTTCTCTGCTGCTGTGTCGTTTAGACAGTCGTGCACTTAGTCCACATCTCATGCATTGCTTTTTTACTCTAACATGCATTTACCATCACCAAATAAACATTGGCTCTGCCTTTTGATTATTAGATTGCACTTTCTTGAGCCCACTTAAAAGAACTCAGTGAACGCACTTAGGTTTGCTTAGACTTCAGGACACACTTCAGAGTTTCTCTGATAAAATGTCACATTTCAATCTTACTTTGCAAAGCACTCTGTAAATATAGGTTAATTATGTTACTAAATATTTCAGCTTTTTGTTGTGTAATAAACAGTTGAGATTAACCATATGTCACTGAACTCAATGGTATTTCAGTTCAGTGCCAAAGGGGTTTAATTTTAAGTGTCACTGTGCTGAATATGTGCAGGTGTATATTGTCCAATGTATGTTTGTCATTTTAGTTGGTTTCCATTATTTATTGTCCTATGGTTTATAAATGAAATTTGTTAAGACTTTTGCTTCAATGTTTCATTCATTATTTTAGTAACTGGATTTGCCAAAGTCAATTTCCACAGCCTTCCTTTCTAAAAGACATTACAAGTCCTTTTTTCTGTCTAGCACAAGTTGCAGATCACTGTGGCCATGACATCCCCTTTGTTTGAACCTTCAGTCAAATCAGATTACATTAGGAAGAAAAAATGATAAACATGATTACCTCAACATGAAAACTCAGAAAATAGGCAGTGTGTGGGTTGAGTGACCTTATTGGTGGAAAATCCAAGCGTCATAAACTTATTACATCAATTATGTTACAAAGACAGATTTCAAGCCTGTGTTCCCAACAGCTGGAGGTCGATGGAAATTAAACTATCTTACATAGAAATCATCAGGATGCATCCTAAATCTAGAAATTGATTATCTTGAAAATGAACTTTCCAAAGAGATATTCCTGTTTAATACTTTTATTTACTAAAATATACATGTTTTTAATTTAGTAAAAAAAAGTGTCATTTATTATAAATTACTAAAAATATTTCTGTACACAATATTGTTGTTGACGACCAGGAAACCTTAGAAATACGTGCTATCTGAGCTGCTGAGGACCCTCAGGGGAGTGGAATGGTCTGAGCGGCTCTGAGCTGAGGTCAGGTTCAGGTAACCCATCTCTGCTGATCGGGACGCTGGGGAAGACGTCGAGCACTGAGGTGAAGAAGTGGCATCAGCCTGACTGCTCTGACTACTGTCCACCAAAGCCCGACTTGTGGCGTTCTCTGGAAACTGCACACTAGGAACACAAACATTACAATATTTTGTAGCGCACATTTTTTAAATTAGGTTCTGACTTTGCATTGGACATACCTTTTAGGAGGAAGTGATGTAAGAATCTGCTGAGGATCAGATATTTTCTTAAGCTCCTGTTAAAACATTAAGAACATCAATGTATTAAAAACATTTTTCCTTCTCTTAACCTGAATCATCTTTACTGTCATTGCACAGTAAAAAAAAAAAAATTGCATCTGAAACAATACCTGCACTGACTGTTCTGGCAATAACAATGAGACTTTTATTACTTAAAGGTTCATTAAAACACACACACCCAAAGGTAAATTATTAACAACATCAGATGTAAAAGTAAATCATAAATTCTGACAACATGTTGCGCTTAGCATAAAAGGTAGAAAGAAGTCACACATTAAGGACAAATATTGTACATGTGCAGTTGTTCCAGCCAAAGGGGTTTGTGTGTGTAATTGTGTGTGTGTAGATCTAAGGTTGACTAATCCATACCCAAATAGGACGTACAAAGGTCAAAGTAACTTATTTCACTGTTTTTGCATATATGTGGTGTATACACATATAAATTGTCAGCCTTCCTTCTAATTTCATGGATAAGAAGGCTGCTTTAACGCAACCGTACATGTACCAAACTAACACATTACAGTAGAAACAGTAGGATGAACAGATCAGAGGTCAGTTGAAGTGGGACGTACCTCAGCAAAGTGCAGTGACTGCACGCTGTGGAGGGTGCGCTCCAGGACTGCCATCTGTTTGGACATGTGGAGTATTTTGTTTCCCAGTTTCTTGTTTTCCGTCTCTAGAAATTCCAATCTTGAGATCAAAAACAAACATGTCATTTTAATCATCTAAATGTCTAAATGCGTACCTTTGTGCATAAAATAACACTTTCAACATAGAGTAAAATCCATTCACCTGTATTTAGACATAGAAGCTGTTAGATTGCTGTCTTTCTTATTGTGCTCCTCCTCATTTAGCTGTTGTAGTAACCTTCTCCTCTCAACAAGCAGTTTCTCATTTTCCAAAGTTATATGTAAGGTGAGTTCTTTTTCCTGTAAAGAGAAGAGAATGTGAATTGTACTTACTTTTAAATGGTGTCGCATTGAAGCAAAGAGGAAATTGGGTACGACAAAATCTAGGGGTTAAGATACAAACATAACTGTACTCCTAAGTCTATACTGTACTGTATGAATGAATTTATTTATTTTTGGATTGTACATTAATCGATGCATTTAGTGCAATAATTATAATAAACATAAAAAATCTAAAAAGGAAAGGCCAGAAGCCAGAGCTTATTTTTTGCCTATCCATTTCACCTGATCCACTGCTTACATTGAATTAAATGTGTACAGGATCCAGCATTCACACCATAACAAAAAAAATCTACAAAAATATATCTACCATGTCAATTCAATATTCTGAAATTATTTTAAACTAAGGCATTTTTTTTTTTTACTTTGTCCAAGAAGTAAACAACTTAAATTCATCATCAAGTCCATTCCATAATGTCACATCTAGAGCCCAAATCCATCTAACCGTCAAATTTGTCCTCACTTTAGTCCATTCAAAAATACAAAGAGCTCTGAAATTATAATTATTCTCTCTTAATTCAAAGAAATCCTGAGTGGTATTTGGAACAATACAATTTTTTTATCCCCCACCTTCCATATACCTATTTAGAAATCATTTTTAATAAATTGTTTCATATATATTTATGTTTGTACTTTATTTGCTGTTCCACAAAGTCACCCTGTAGCTTGATAAATACATACTTTCCATTGTTGTTCCTACTTTGTTTTTAAAATTTAGGTCTCCCCTTAGATTATAGCCTCCTTCTCTTTCTTTGAATATTCCCCTGAATAATTATTAATAATTTAGAAGAAAAAAAGACAGACTTCTTTTTTTTTACTGAGTGAATAAAAAAGGTAGAAGGGAAAATGGTTGAAAGGTCCCAAGCCCAAAGAAATCTTAAAAATCTCACATTTGCAGCACATAACAGCAAAAATCAGTTAAACTAAAACTATTGATGAA
>JAPTYQ010000023.1:17736993-17749451 GCA_029814465.1 Ostorhinchus cyanosoma
CTCTGAAATTATAATTATTCTCTCTTAATTCAAAGAAATCCTGAGTGGTATTTGGAACAATACAATTTTTTTATCCCTCACCTTCCATATACCTATTTAGAAATCATTTTTAATAAATTGTTTCATATATATTTATGTTTGTACTTTACTTGCTGTTCCACAAAGTCACCCTGTAGCTTGATAAATACCTACTTTCCATTGTTGTTCCTACTTTGTTTTTAAAATGTAGGTCTCCCCTTAGATTATAGCCTCCTTCTCTTTCTTTGAATATTCCCCTGAATAGTTATTAATAATTTAGAAGAAAAAAAGACAGACTTCTTTTTTTTTTTTTTTTTACTGAGTGAATAAAAAAGATAGAAGGGAAAATGGTTGAAAGGTCCCAGCCCAAAGAAATCTTAAAAATCTCACATTTGCAGCACATAACAGCAAAAATCAGTTAAACTAAAACTATTGATGAAGCGGGGAAAAAAAGGCATTTTGACTGAATTTCAGAAATCCTGTCTTCACATATTTACAGAGGAACAAAAGCTGCGGTTTTACCTTTGTTAATGAATGAGAACTCAAAGACAGCTCTCGCTCTAGATTCTTAATCTTCTCATCCCGCCACGCAGTTTCATCATCAAACTTCTGCCTGGCACGACACAGTTTCACCTTGTGTTTTTCTTTCATCTCATGATATTTACTATAGAAACAAAACCAAGCACACACTCATAAAAATATAAAGCAGAGATTAACTGAGAGAGAAAGCAGCCTCTGCTTACACCATATAAACTTTCTACCCCTGTTACCTCCGCTCTTGGTCGAGGCATTTAAGGGTTTCACAAATCTCGTTCTTGAGTGCCTCACATTCATCTTGAGTGGAAAGCAGATTCCTCACAGTGTCCTGATAATCAGGAGTGTCCTGCTGTCACAGGTGCCAACATCAGACATGAAAAGAAATTATTTTATTGCTTTAAGTTTGAGTACATTTCTTAATATGCGAGTGGAGTACCTCATACAGTGGATTTTTTTTTATCCGTGGTGGCCAAAAAGATGCCTGTAGGTTTTTTTCATCAGTTGTTATGGAGTCTTCCTGCTGCCTGTGGGGGTTTTCATAGTCCTGTGAATCTGCTTCCTGATGTTTCCTAAGCCTTTAAACACATAAAATCAGTTAAATCCAGTAAATATACAGTGTATTTCTGCCACACGGGGAGGCAATAGGACTCACGTGTCTGGAGTGTTGTAGTATTACTTACATTAGACCCTGGGAATTGTTTTCCCTGGTGCAGACTGTAGCTACAAGTTTATCCAGATCATTTTGGGAAGTATCCAGCTTCTGCTTAAGAGACAGTATCTGAATGGACAGGTAAAAGTTTTCAACAATAATTTAAAGAAACTGTTGTGCTAATTCACAGTGTCTATTATGTTATGCAGTTAATTATCTGAAAATTCCACACATTATATATTCTTGCTCACTAACCTCAGACTCCTTGTCCAAAAGGCATTTTGTCTGAGTGCTAAGCTTCTTTTGTAAATCTGTGTTGGCCTCATTGCTCCGAATCAATTCAGCTGCCTTGGACTAGAAAACAGCAGAAAGCACATCCAATATCGATAAAGTATACATTTCTTGTGGAGTGCTCATAGTTTTACACAGAGAAACGTACTTTTGCTAACTCCGTGGCCTTGTCGGCTTTAACTTGCACAGCCAGAAGCTGCTGCTCTGCCTGTTGCTGCTGCTCTAGCAGGACTGACTCCAGTAGCTCCACCTCCTTCTGCAGAGATACAAGCTGAACAGAAGTTCACAGCTGATGAAATCCAACCGAACAGGTGCATTTCTTTGCAGTTATTTGCTGCAAGACACAGTGACTCTGATTTTTTTTTAAATTCTGATTTCAAGCCAAGTTTTGAAAATGTATGAACAGTAAAGCAACCAAAACCAAAACTTATCAATAAGCTACAAATATATTTTTTCACAACCATTCACAAACTTAAAAAACACCTTGTGATGGACAGTCTTATTTAATCACTTCCTGTCTCTTATTTTGTTAACAACATCCAGACTCCTGAAATAAGTGTTTTCACAGGATACAGGAAAGACTGAAATCAGCACTTGACTTCAAACACACTTCTTGTCTGAAAGTAAGTTTCACTATAAATAAAATCTAAATTTCACTTTTGTAGTATGATTTTACATTTTACAAGCAATGAGACTTACTTTATTTGTGTCCCGGTCAGGCTGAACCTGCACCTTTGGGTGATGCTTCTGCATGGCTGACTCTAGCTCCTTCACCTGGGATGAACACAAATACACAACAGTAAGGACATTATTTACATTACAGTTTTGTCTGAATGATGTTTTGTTGTTCTCATAAAGAAAAAAAATCACACAGAAAAATAAAACTATTAGCAAATACATCATCTGATCAATTTTCGCTTTGATTATAAACATATTTAGTTGAAAATATTTAACTAATCAGTTCAACTCTCAGGGTTCATAGAACATATTTCAGTAAAAAAAAAAAGAAAGAAAGAAACACCTGATTAGTATGAACAAAACTATCTTTCTGATTTTTGGAAGCTGTCTGAGCAATTCTCAAAAACTAGGATTATTCTATTTTCACAAATCAGTTTTCTGTGAATTATATATGGTACTTTTGCAAAAAAAGACACAAAAAGACATTCACAGTAAGTGTTCATGTGGTGTTTTAACATACACAGACCATCTTGGAAAGATCAAAGAGTAGCTCTAACATTACCTGTGTAGCAAACAGGAAAGCCCAGGGCGCTGCAGTATCAGTGAGTACAGACTTGTGCACACTACAAAATGTACTTTACACTTCACAACTGCCACTGTGCACAAACCACATGACAATAGAACTTTATTGCTATAGACAAGTATGTCACCTTCTGCTGCAGAGAGCTTTTTTCAGCATCCAGGGAGCGCACTCTGCTTCTCAGGGCTCGAATCTCAACATCTAGACGATCGTTTAACTCTTTGGCCTTTCGCAGCTCCACCATTTCTTCAGAATGACAGTGAGATTAGTGATGCGCTCATCCATTTATGTCTGTGAACTGCACATTTATTTGAACTGTTTTATCTGCAACACAAATAAATATATCAAAATATATGATGTAGGTGCAGTTTTGGGCACTGTTGTGAGTTCATCTTTGTACAGATTAAAGAGAAACACACATAGTGCTGTGGGGATTCAGTTGCAGGTGGTATGGTCTGACATGATCTGTGATGTTTGCATGTTTTTTTGTGGTATCCACCGCAAATTTAAAGTGTTACCTGCCCCCTCACAATGCACTTAAATAACCCAAAACACACAATAAACCAATCCATTAAATAAATATGAGCCATGTGGAGACCTTTTTTTTTCTTTTTTCAAGTAGTGTTAATTATCCAGTGTTTTGAAACAAGAACTAAACAAGAAACAAATCTCACCATATTTCTTTAGTTTTTCTACTTCCTGTCTGAGCTGCTCCACCTCTTGTTGTGCTGCTTGCAGCTCAGGCTCTAAAGATCGAGCACAGGTGTTAGAAAAAATGTGATGTTTACACAGTATTTTTAGCAGCACTCATGATAAGTAAACCAACCTTTACAATTCACATATACTGTATAATTATTATGAGCAGTGACACTGGCAGAAGCATAAGTCTGTATATCTTCATTCTTTATCAAAATGGCACAGCCCAGACATTGCAAAAAAACACTACATGAATTCATTTACTTAAAAAAAAAATACTTTGAAGCAAATTTAAAAGTAAGTACATAGTACTTTTACTTAAGTACGATTGTTGATGTAGTACTTTATACTTTTACCTGAGTATATATTTTGCAGGATACTTGTACTTTTACTTAAGTAAAAGTATCAGTACTTCCTCCATCACTGAATATTTTACAAAGTTGGTGGTAAAATTCACATAATTAAAGATGAAAGTAGAGGAAGTACTGAAGCCACAGATGACAGAAGGCTGCTGTGTTATCAACATTAGAAATCACGGAAACAGCGTGTTTGTGTCAGTAACTGATTGAAATCTTTCACCATAAGTTCTTTGGGTCAAGTGTGCAGACTCAAGTTCGTCAGTCAATCGTCGGATTTCAGTGTGAGCCATGGCCAGCCTCCGAGAGCCCTCCTCCAGGTCCCGCTCCAAACGGGAACACTCCCTCTGCACGTTACTCGCCTGGCCAGACAAACATCTGGCCTCGGCCTAAACACAAAGGAACACAAGAACAGAACAATGACCAGTACTACAGGAACAGAAGTCCTCACAACACGAGCAAGATAGAAATGTATGCAAAAATACATAAGACACCTTGAGCAGAGCACTGCCTCAAAATGCATGTGTTGAATTCCTTCTGCCATGCACAGTTCCCTAGTGTGTGTTGGTAAAAGAGCTTAATAATACTGAAAGAAAAGAGAGGGTGAGGTTAATGTGGAGGCATTTGAAGAGGCCATGTGAACAATAGACATGCAAAGTGATTTATACAAACGCCTTTAGCAAACAACACAAAACCAGTAAAGTGATACAGGAGACATTTTAGTATCTGTTAGTATTTTACATGATATGTAAAATATCTGTAGATAGAAAACATACTGGTATAAATGCATTTTTGCTCTGAGAAGCTTTGTGTAGTCCAAACAGTCTCTTCCATGGGTTTTGGCTGTGGCGTAGCGCCCCCTTATGGGTAGACTGTAGAGGAACAATGATCCATAGAATGAATGGTTGATCACACTGTTTGCTGAAGTGTTGTAGGAGCCAGGTGATGTTTGGTCCCTCAGAAAAAAACATATAGACATTTGAACTTGTTCTTGTAGCTGTTTAAGAACTTAAAACATTGGCTCATAAAACAGATGCAGTCATTTCAAGAAAAAACATATCCAAAACTCTCCCACAAAACCTTAATGTAAACTTATAAGGGGTGTTTTTCTAAAAGTAAAGAATCCTCAAAGGAGCTATATATAGCATATCTACTTAAAAAATATATTTTTAAAATGACATAAAAATCATCATAAAAGTGTTTCTGAGAACAGGTCTACAGCTGTTGTTTTCTCTACTGGAAACAGCATTTAAGTAAAAGAATGGGGTTTGATGCTGATATCACAACATTTCTTTTATACTCCAGTTTGCTTACAAACTTCATAAAGGTATAAAATTATTATTATCATGTGATGTTATTATTTTTACAAAGTTCACTGTTGGTTGATTGACAGTTCCTCTGACCTTGTGTTGTATCTTTAGTATAGCTACTGACAAACCTACTTGATGATTCTAAGACTGTGTTATTTTGACTTTTTGTTAAAAGGAGGAAATTTGATGATACTATAATACAGATGTGAGTAAACAATGAGCTTCACATTTTAAACAGAATGGATACAGTCTGAGGAGATGTGGTGTCATGTGTTGCTGGTTTGGTAGCCCCGAGTACATTTTGGTACACTACTCCCCCTGCTGTTGAGAGTTGGGAATATCAATATTACATAGAAGCCATTTAACCATATCGGGATAAAGCATTTGTTCTTGAGGAAATGGCTCAAAAGTTGTTTTTTTTTAAGCAAACATGTGCTTATATATTCTGAAAGAACCAATGACTGCATTTAGTAAACAAACTGTAAAAGGATTCTTTTGTAAGGGATATGACTGCACTGGTGATATTATACAAAATGCATGTTTGGATCAAAAACATCACATCTTCGAGGGTTAAAAGTTCTGCCTAATAACATCCCCCCCGCCCCGACAGGTCCCATTGGAATGAGATTATCAACATTAATATCACTTTGCCTGCTTGGAGTATGTATGAGTTGGCAGAAATTTACAACGGCAACATTTTTTAATGGTGACTGAGTCAAAATCTGAAAAATTTAAGCAAAAGGTTTTTTCAACTTGAACTATGAACAATATCTCAGATAACTTAAAACTAGATATCCAACATAACAGTGAATTTTCTTTCAGTAATCATCCACTAACCTGGCCTGCGTTGGTATTCCCTGCTTGTGTCTCCATTCCCATCAGGCTGCTTGTACGTCCATCAGCTGTCGGTTTGTCTGGATTGTCCCATGTCTCTAACAGGGAGGCTCTCTCCACCAGGAGGTAGGCCACCTGCTCACTGGGGCTGCTGTGGATCAGCTCAGTCAGACCCTGCTGATACAGCATTTTGGCCACCTCGCTTATCTGTGCATCTGTCGCGAGAAAAAAAAGAAGAGAAAATTACTTTGTTTTGATATATATATATATATATATATATATATATATGCAACAAAATGATCTACCAAATGAGGTATCCCATAATAATCTGAATTTGTTAACAGTACTAATACTGAAAAAAATGCTTATCTTACTATTGGAGCATTTCAGCTTGAAAATCAGACCTGCCTTGCAATGATATTAGACGCCTCAGCTGGTCCTTGAGCTGATCGTTTTCATCTTGTATCTCCTGAGCCAGAACATCTTTATGCTCTGTAAACATACGAATCTGCTCCAAGGACTTGCGTACCTTCAGCACAGAAAGACAGTTTTTTTATTAATAAGTGTCTGAATTCATGACATGCACAGAGAGCTCCTGACTCTCAACATATTATTGAACACATATGTCGGGGCGGCAGTAGCTCAGTTGGTAGAGTGTGTCGTCCAATGACTGAAGAGTCGACGGTTTGAATCCTGGCTCCAACTGTCCATGTGTTGAATCTCCTTGGGCAAGACAATGAACCCTAAAAGACTTCCCAATTGCTGTGTGCCTGCTGCGTCAAAAACCAATACTGCGTTTCTTTGTTTTACATATATTCAAGACCAGACAAGAAGGGATCTGACCTAAATAATTGTTTTTCAGTCAATAAGATATCATAGCAGTAATGCATGTGGTCTAATTCTGATCCCCAAAGAAAGGAGAGCGATGTGGTATCATGAGAGAACCAAGCTGAATCCTGTATTTACCTGTGTACATGATGAAGCACGATGAAGAGGATGAGCTAGTGGACACAGATAAGCTCCTTTCTGTCTCAACTGACTGGATACAAAGGTGAATTGTTACAATATCTTACTCCTTCCTCTATTTCCTTCATCTTTAATTAAGCTCATATGATTCTTAACAAGTCCAGATTCCAATGATGATAACTTACCTCTGCCATTTCCGCCACATGTTGTGAACGTTGGTTGTCCAAAGCCCTCGTCACACTGTTTAGACGGCTTTTTGTGTGCTGCAGAGTACGCCATAGAAAACACAGCTGAGCCTCTGTAGGGACGTCAGAAACAAGTCCTTCTTCGCTAAACCATGCCGAGATCTGCTCCAGCTCCTCCTAAAACCCAGTGAATGGAGACAGTCTGGTGAGATATCATAAAGTGATGCCAGCATTTCATTACACCCAGTGACTTCAGTTCACAAAATATAAAAAACAAAGCATTAGCATATAAATGAATTGCACTTTGTCAAATGAAGGTTGTAATGACCAGCACTGTGGGTTACACTTAGTTATGAGCACCTGACCTTTCTGCTTGATCAGGACCTTTTTTTTTTTGAAGCACACGTTGCTAAGTCGGTCCACAAACTATTATTGAAATAAATTCTATTTTTCCTTCAAAGCCTTCAAATTCCTTGTATCAGCAACCATTTTACCTCCGCTGGAGTATGGTGATGTGTGCCTCAATCAAACGTCAGCAATCTTTGAAAACTCACTATGCATTAAGTTGAGTTAATAATAAGCTTAGACATAACATTGTTAAAACTGCACTTATTTTTTATTAACCCATAAAGACCAAAACAGCAACTGGCAACCAAAATCATCTACTGATCTTAATTGTTTCAACCATTAATCCTATCAAAACATGCAAATAATTGACACAAAATGTTTTTTCTCATCCTTTCATGGTCATCAGATATGACCATTTGCATGTTCAGAGGCTCCATAGTGAACATGGAAACACTGTCATCTTCTACAACAATGATTCACCAGTAAAAACCATTGGAGTTGGATCAATGACAGTGGATGGAGATGCTTATTTTGTGTTCAATTATTGATATCTGTGCTTAAAAACTGACTTTTTTTTTTTTTTTTTTTTACATAATAACCCTCAGCTTTCCATGAACATCTAGCTTACATGATCAGTAAATGAAATACAGGAAAACACCAGATTTTCACTGAAATACACAAAATAGAGAGGAAAATATTATAATAAATGGTGATAAATAATTAAAGAAAGGTTAAATCTAGAGGAAAATTAATTTGGGAGCTGACAGGAAAGTCACACTGGGTCTTTATGGGGTATGAAATTTCAGGTTACTGTGGTTATTCACAATTTAATAAAATCTTTTTCCTTTTTTCATCTTTCAGATCATACTGGGCTGTATGTGGCTGCACTTGCAAGTGAGATCTTGATCTTAGTGTGTCTCATGGTTAAATAAAGGTTAAATTAGACCCCGCCCCCCAAAAAAAAACAAAACAACAACAACAACAAAAAAAAACATAATCTAATGCTTTTTAAGGACATAATAGCTCGTCAATATCAGAAACAGTGTAGTTGCAGTATAATAATCACTGTCAAATGTACTATTATGTATGATGTTTTTTTTTATTATTATTATTTTTATTTTACTGTTGCATTCACGTGAACGTTACATTTTCCTGCAGTTTATGTTCAGTGTTCAGGTCAAAGCTCAAATGTAAAGTTGCCTGGAATAGAAAATACACACTGAATTGTAGTAAAAGTACGTCAGAATGTACTCAGATACATTTTACAACTGACCAAACTCTTGACCACAGAGTTAAGTGTCTCAGGGTGAAGTTATTTGCACTTTTTAAGGACCAGCTGTTCTTTTTTTTTTGCAGACGGCTGCCATCGTCAGTCATGTTTACGTTTCACTGGGTTAATTTCGTCGTTTTTTATCTGCAAAATTACATCTGATACGTAGATCTAGTGTTTTAGCTATATATAAAAAAACAAACAACAAAAAAAAAACCGTGTTAGCATAAAAATAGGAGAACATGTACCTCTCTCTGATCCATCTGCCACACGAAGATGAACAAGTTTTCGCCGAGATAAACGCTCACATTTCAGCCTTTAAGTCTGTGGAATTGGCTCAACATCTTCCCAGAAAGTGAATTAACTCTCTCTCTGTTTGATAAAACTCTGAAAATCTCGATATAAAAGCCGGAGCTGCTCGTTCCTGCCAGTTGTTTAACAGTTGGCGGTAACTGACTAAGTAACGGTACGTGAAAACAAAGCGAAATGTTCTCCTCTCCCTGTGTTTACGGTTTTAGAAACAGACACTGGAAGTCTCCAAACAAGGGACAGAAACTGGCTGTAAACACGGCTGAGCTGCGTCAAAGTACTGCAAAAAAAATGTGAACGTAGTAGCTCGAATAACAAACGGACATTCGGGGGTTAGTTGCGGTTTTCCCCATTCCTGATGGGTCCCTGAAGGCGTCTCTCTGGCCTGAGATCAACAAATGAGGAGTTTAAAGACGCGACAAAACATTGGGAAAATATTCAACTGGAGTCTATTCCTTAACTTTTTCTGTAGTTGTGTAGGTTGTATAAATAAAGGAATATATTATTGACAGTAGGGCCATGCAAGTAACTGCATTCACTCTAGAAAATAGTGCTGTGTTGAAGCTGAAGCTTAATTAAAAAAAAATTTGTGTGTTTTATTTTACCCATTTTATGTACAGCACTTTGTGATTTTTATCTGTGAAAAGCACTTTATAAATACATTTTACTTACTTACTTAAATATCATATAGCTTAGCCGATAATATAACATAAAAAAAAACAAAAAACACGTAAAGTAAGTGTATTTGTAAAGCACCATTTATACACAAGACTCTTCAAATCTATGGAGATATATTTATCCAAGGAAAACTGCATCAGAATCATAGATTTAAGACAAAAGCAATGACAATAAAACAGCATTTAAAGACTGGATGAATTGCAAACTGAAGAAAGAAAGTAAGTCACTGTAGTCAAGTGATAATCCTGAGATATAATGTTTTGTGTTGTTTGCATAGGTATGGTAAGAAATGTTATAATATTACATAAATTGAGCAAAAGCCAGCATGTATCGCTTAAAAGGTGTCTGAGAATGGACCCCTGTGGAACCCCACATGTGTTTTTTTTTTTTTTTTGTGTGTGTGTATTCTGACTCAACTACCAACTGAAAAAAATAGTCCCTATCTTTTAAGAAAGATTTTAACCTATTTAACCTAACACTCTCACTTTTCTGCGCTGAGATTCAGGAATACCAAGAAGGAGGTTTTAGAAGCATCAATATTCAGATGTAAAGCACTTAAAATTTTAATAAGTGCAGTCTCAGTTGTGTTGTGTGCTCAAAATCCAGACTGAAATTCACTAAATACTATATTATATCAACTCAACACTGTCCCAGATATATTGACTAGAGGTTAGATTCAACATCACAACCCAGCAATTTCCACAAAAGAGGCTTGAAATACTTGAAATATTTTGGCTCTAATTGAATGGAGTCTTTTCTCAGAAATACAATCGGATATGGGCTGACTGATCTAGAGTTTCATGTGAAGCGGACTCAGATTTCAGTTTTTAAGCGTTCATGTACTGTGTAAATATTTTGTACTAATGTTTTTATCTATTGCTGAATTGTTCTTCTGCAGGTCAGCGCTGCATCGAAATGCTTATGAGTTAAATGTGAATGCTATTTTTCTATGCTGTACCTATAGAATAATTATCTACTACTGCAAAAGACAAATATCCTGCCTTGGTGGACAATAAAGTCATTTTTACTTCTTCTAATCTTATGTGTAACAGTGTCGTCATTTTTTGACAGTTTCCTTTTTTTTCTCTTTATTTCACTGTGTTTTCTGAGGGTTGTTATGTCTTGGGTGGTCTGAGATTTCCTGCACATTTTCTATAAAAAGTGGGCACTTATCAGTCCTTATTTCCTGCATTTCAGTCACTTCACTTCAGCAGCATCATGGTGGTCTTTGAACCGAGCTGCACACGGATAAATAATGCAAGATAATGCTTTAACATCATGACAAATATGTTTAAAGTGTGTTGTGTTTTTGTTCTGCAGTGCAATTCAAATATATCCACAAGTTTATAATACATGTTCCACATTTTAATGCAGGTTGAATTCCTGTAAAGTGCAGTTTTAGGAACATGTTCTGTGTTTATGTAGATCCAGAGGAATGTTAGTGTTAGTTTTGATTTGGTCCAGACCACAGATTTGAGGGGGAGGGCAAGGAAAGTTTAGAGGAAATGGGTGTTGAGAACTCCTCCTATATCTGACTTCACATTCCTTTTCTGTGCCCTTCTTTTTTTCTTCTCTAACTTTTAGAGCTAAAACGTGAGTAAAGCACTGACAACACAAGAGAGGAACGCGACAACTGAAGGGTCCAGACTCTGCAACACCAAAGCTGAAGGGTAGGCGCTGTCTAAAAACATGTCACTTATGCAATGGTGTGTCTGGATAATTTATTTTGTTTTTCAACTTAAGTATTGTTCATAACATAGTGCATGAAAGTACCAGTGGAATTGTTTGGATGTTTATGAAGATGTCTCTGTGTACTCATGGGATACTTCTGTGGTCGTCCTGTTTGAGCCAAGAACCTCAAACTCTTACATAAACCAGATGTGATAGTATGTAATCAAACACATGCTTCTCTGAATTGGTTTCAATAGCAGCAGCTTTGTGGATCGCTATGTGAAAGACAAATAACTGCTTTAAAACATCCGCCTGCAACAATACTGTTGTAAACAACAGTAAAGTTGGGGGAAAAAAACTAAATTTCCAGAAATATTCAAATATATGTGAATCTGACTTATTGCTGTTATAATACATGATCATCACATCTTATTTTATTTTTATTTTCACATGAAATTAATAGGGAGAGTCTCAGGTTCTGTCCTTAGTGCGTTAACATGATGACATTTTTTGAGGAAGGATGAAGTTGCCCAAGATATTAAGGAAGTTTTATATTTAGCGTCGTTGCCATCTGCCTCAAACTCGTTGTCAAAACAAGGTCCTGATGATGATCATAGAGAATATGTTTTAAAAGCTCATTCATTTTGCTATTACTGAAGTGTCCTGAAAGACCCAGTGGGACTTGTGTTGTAGTTCCCAAATATATTTTTCTCTCTGTTTAACCTTTCTTAACTGATTTATCACCATTTATTATAATATTATCCTCTGAATTAACATTTTTTTTCCGTTGAAAATTACCTTTTTTTCCCTATGTTTAATTGACTCATCATGTACATGTTCATAAAAACTCAGAGTAAAGTCAAATATTATATCAAAACAGAATAAACTGAAAGAAAAGTGACTTTTTCAGTAAAATACATCAATAACTCAACGTAAACCAAGTGTGTCCATCTACTATCATTGGTCCAACTTCATTGGTTTTACTGGTGAATCAATGTTATAGAAGATGACTGTGTTTCCATGGTAACTATGGAGCCTCTGAACGTCCAAATGGGTCATATCTGATGACCATGAAAAGATGA